>JARYHS010013630.1:65083978-65269816 GCA_031002005.1 Vandiemenella viatica | reverse complement strand
CAAAATTTAAATACCTCGACATAACATTTGGTAGTAAACTTAACTGGGCAGGACACATTAAACAGGTAGTAGGGAAAGGGTTCAAAATCCTTCACCTGTTGGAAAGAGTGATGAGGGGATGAACTAGAGAGGTAAAGGAACTGGGGTACAAAACTTTGGTCAGACCATGGTGGAATACAGCGGTGTAGTATGGGACCCACATTTTGGGTATCAAGTACAAGAGTTGGAGGAAGCGCAGAGAAGGGCTGCTAGATTTGTCTTTGGAAATTACCACAGACAACTAACTAATATGATAAAAAAAAGCTGGAATGGGATTCATTGGAGGATAGAAGGAAGGTGAAGAGAGTCATGGGAGTGTACAAAGCCTATACTGGTGATGAAGCATGGAAAGATATTGGTGAGAAAATTAAGAGAGGTGCTTGGAAGTGTAAGGTTGACCATGACCACAAGCTGGCACTTGATTTCAGGCATAAGGGTGTGGGGAAAATTTTCTTTCATATGAAAGGTAGTGAGGGACTGGAATAAATTGCAAAGAGAAGTGATGAATAACTTACCAGAAACACTGAAGGAATTTAAGGGAAACAGTGGTAGAGGGCCGAGGTAGGTTGGACGGGTCGGGGGGGGGGGGTAGTGATATAGCCACCGGAGAGGGTGCTCCATGACAATTTATTATTATTAATAATGGGCTCCATGGCAAGCAGCATACCTTTGAACATTTCTTCTTGAGCCACTTCGATTGGTTTTGGTATTGTCTGTGCCTTTCATATTACATCTGATTTCAAACAGCCTACTTGCCTTCCAAGTGTAGCTTTTCCCACTGCTGCAAATTAAAGTCAAACTTACATAATGCACATTTAAGCAAATTACAATAATTAATACTACAAGCTCAATTTAACAAGCTCTTACCTGTGGCTGGCTAGTCTTGGAAACAAGCTCCCTGGATTCCCCACACAAGTCATGTTCGTAATGTTTTAATGAAGATAATCTCATCCGGCACAAAACTCATCTTCGGGAAATTCGTACATTGCCTCGGGACGCATTACCTCAACTTCAAATAATGTTTTATTGATGTTTAGAGGTTAAAGATTTTGGTCTAAAATCAGACATTTATAGATTTTAAAAATGATTTCAAGCGGCTCAACAAACGAGAAGAAAGGCCGATAAGAGGACTAAATCCAACGGTACTTTCAAGGTTTAATTCACTTTGATCTTGTGAATTCTAACCCGTTAATCAGTTCTTGTATCGCGCACATCGACTTATCAGACGCACTCCATGATAAACAAAAACAAACGAATAGTGTGATCAGGCGCTGCAACTCTATACCAAAGTAGTTACACGTCGACGTCACTTCCGTGTGCCAGGTGGTGGGGAGGATTTCAGCACCCGGCATGGGTGTACCCACAGACGCTTCATAACAATATGATACTGTTATGCGTATTTATAATGACAAGGAAATGTAAGTTTCACTTCTTCCCATACTGTAAATGGATTGCTTTTTAGTGACGTTACAGTCTTTGACAAGTAGACAGAGACTTTGTCACTATGGTGCGTTTTCTTTTTCTTTGTGATGTTTCCAGAAGTGATATTCCTGTGAAATGCTAGCTGAAGCAGCTTCTTCATCCGATTCCCATTGGTTACTAAGTTGCTCATGAACCATATCTTTTAGTTTTTGTGTGGGGTGCGCGGGAGCGACCATTGGCCTAAAACAAACTCCTTGAGATTAGATTGCCTATTCTAAGACTCATTTTGTTTGATTTTCAATGCTACCAACTTGACGTCAGCGGGAAATTAATTTGGCAGGCGTGGCTGAGTGGTGTATCAGGGTTGATATGTTTAGAATTTAACACCCGGTGCGTTTCGATACTTTCGATTCGATACAAGTACTTTTCTTCCGATACCGAGTAAGTATCGAATGAAGTAATTCAAATGCGAAAAGTACTCGGTATCGAAACAAAGTATCGAGTACTTACTCGTATTTACATGTATCGGATCATCACTAGTTCCAAGGACTTCTTCAAATTCTTTTCTTGCAGTACCAACATGAGTATTAAGGTCTCCATTATAATTTGGTTGCACCTGCCAAGCTGCTGCTGCAGATCCTCTTCGAAACTTTCCTTTTCCTGCTCAGTACAGCCTACCTGAGAGGCATAAACTTGTATTAATTTCATATTCTTGTTCCTAGCTTTCACTTCAGCCTTTATCATTCTGTCGTTTTATTCCTGCTACTTCTTCCCTTAATCCTTCCTTTACCACAAGTGCTACTCCATTTCTTTTTCCGTCACTATTCCCAATCCGGTAAAGCTTTTATCCATTCTGTAATTCCTTCATGCCCTCCCCTCTCCATCTTGTCTCCGCTAGTCCCAGTATATCTAGTTTCTGTCTATCCATCAAATCTACGATTTCCTCAATCTTCCCGTCAATGTTATTATGTTTAGAGTTCCCAATCGTAATCCTTCTAATTTTCCTTTTTCATTGCCAGGTCGTCTACTTTTGTAACATCTTCCGAGGCTTTTTTCCTTTCTATTTGAAAGCAATCCATTCATACTTGTACTGTTGGCTTGCTAGGCCTAACGCAGTCAATGATTTTCTTTCAGGGTTACTCCCTTAGCCTTTTCACCCTCTTCACCACAAGGCAGTGGCGTTTCCTTCCAATTTACCCCCGGAAAGAATGGGTGGCCCCTTCCGCCATTTTAACCAGTATGAAGGACTTCCTCTCTACCGAAAATTGCCGTTGAGGACTTCGCCCGTATCCCTGGGCATGGATTCCACACTATATCCTGTGGGACTGGGTCCTGGCCTGGACTTACCCACCCGGTCACTCCGGCCTACTGGAGCTTGGATGTCCACCCCCGCAGCGGGGATGCACCACACAAGAATTATTCAAGTGGGGTATAGGGAAGGTAACCTTATCTCCCTTGAGCCGGGTAAATGATTGCATATGATGCCACAACCAAAGGCAGTAGAACCTCTTAAATACTATTAGTTATTTAGTTTGTGTAGCCTTTACTGAAATAAATAAATATCAACCTTCTGCCTCCCTCTACAAGTTCAGAATGAAATTTATCAACTTTGCACCTTTTGCCAACAACTCATAAATTGTGTATAAGTAGATAGTACTTCAGTCATTCATTCAGTATACATTACCTTGCACCAAAAATCTGGCACACATTTAAATCTAATTAGGTTTTGATTTTTGATTGTGAAAATTTATCTTGAAAACCTCTACTATCTAGAAGAAATATTTATCTGTACAAAGGAAAATTTTAGACCTTATGTGCTACACAGAGATACTAGCAAGAGAAAATTGATAAAAAGTAAGTAATGATCCCAAGACTGATGATTTGTGCAATCTTCCTATAGTCTAACATTATGTAATTTTTTTAAAGGAGATGTTCACAAGGAAAAAATATTTTCCAGATAGTTCTGTTATAGCCACTTCTATCAGCATGTTACAAACACAAGTTAACAGAATTATTTCTTTGTGGTGGAAACATGATTTATCAATAATGTGACCACTTTCAACCAAACATGAAAACTCATCCTATTGTCTATTCATACCTAGTCTGAATGTTAACTAATACATTGTGAGTATTTTTTTTTCCATGCCTTTTGGCTTGTTGTGAAGTCCCACTATATATTGAATAGCATAACTTCCTTTTTAAGGTGGAAGGGCTTTGTGGTGCTCAGTTTCATTGTTTTGCTTGAGGGGAAAACCAGGCTTTGAAGTTCTTATTTCGAACCCCTTCTGTTCTTTAAATATTTATTTCTGTTGCCTTCATTATTATAGGTACTAAGTGGTACTCTGTATTTATGTCATCGTTTAGGTGCGTAAGTTCCTATATTTTTGTATCGATCGTTTAAGTTTCTAATTGTTCCGATTCTCTTAAGTAGTTGTTCTGTTTTGTTGACTATTGCATTTTTTATGAGCAAAATGGATGTGGCCTCATGAAATTCTGTGATTCCGGTGCTGTAGGGAGCATTAAGTATGGCTCGTAGAAATTTGTTTTGCAGTCGTTTTATATGTAAAACATTGGTGTTAGTTGCCATGCCCCAGATTTCGCAACCATATAGTAGAGCTGGAATGACAATGGATTTGTAAATTCTCGGTTTTGTTGCTTGCGTCATTTCAGTGCTTTTTATGATTTGGTACAGGTTTAAGAATATTGCGAGTCCTTTTCTCTTTTGTTCTAAGATGTGTTGTCGGAATCAAAGCTTACTGTCAAGTATTATCCCAAGATACTTATATGTAGCGTTCGATTTGATGGGATTATCCATGAAGGTAAGGTTTTGTTGTAATATCGGCCTCTTTTTTGTAAAGTACATGGGTGCTCACTTCTCAGCGTTTATTTTTATTTTATTGCGTCTACTCCATGTGCCGATGTCGTCTAATGCCTTCTGTAGCCACCTTATGTTTAGGTCGTGCTTATTACCATTGGTGTACAGCATGGTGTCATCGGCCTACTGTTGAACATGTTAACCAGAAGACGTAGATATTAAATAAAGTAGGTGATAAAACAGCTCCTTGAGGGATTTCTGTTTCTATGTTATATTTGCAACGCGTTGTCCGTCTACGGAGACATAAAATCTGCGTCATGTTTAGTAGTTTCCAATCAACTTTACCAAGCTATGCGGTAATGTTGTTTGAGTTCGTAGTTTGACGATTAGTTTCGGAATCCAAACTTTATCGAACGCTTTTTCAACGTCAAGAAAGACAGCTGCCATTGATTTATTGATTTTCTCATGTTGAATCCATGCTTGATATTTTCTACAATCCTTAGCAGATGGCATGTTGCGGACGCTTTGCATTGAAATGCATATTGTTCTGGTCAGATAATTTTGTCGCTTTCAAGGGTTTTGTTCATCCTCGTGAGTATGAGATTTTCAAATATTTTCGATACAGAAGATAGGAGGCTGATGGGTCTGTAGGTACCTGGTAGTGTTGGATTTTTCCCCTTTTTCGGAATTGCGTTCACTTTGGCATGTTTCCACTGTACAGGAAAGTAACTGTTTAACAGGCATGCATTAAAAATCCTGGTCAGTAGTACTATTGCTTTTGTGGCTAAGTTTTTGAGGTGCAGATTGTTGATGTTGTCAGGCCCTGGGGATTTGTAGGCGTCCAGTTTTTGTATTGCTTTCTTTACTTCTCGAGGTGTGATCAGATCTGGGAATTCTTCTACTGGTGTTTCCACTATTTCTCTGGCGGCTTCTTCTATTATCGCAGTTTCTTCAATTTCTTGGGCGGTTTGTTCCGTGGCTGGTAGTGAATAGCAGGTGGCAAAATTTTCTGCAAGTACTTCAGTTCTGGCCAGAGGGGAGAAGCATGGTCCATCCGGTCCAGTTATAGAATGTTTTGGTTTTCTGGGTTGTCTAATAGCTCGGATTAATTTCCAGGCGTCTCTATTCTTTAATGTAAGGGTTGCCACGCAATCCTCCCATTGTTCAGTCCTCCTCTCTTTTAGTCTATTCGTCAGCTGTCGTGAGAGTCGTTGATATTCCCTCCCCAATTGATTTGTTGTTCCTGTTTAGGTTTTTCACCAACGCCCAGCCAGTTTCCGAGCTTCAGCACAAAGGGATTATGGTCTGACGTTAAATCTTGAATTGTTTCGAGGGTAAGACGAATACTGATGTTTTTTGTAATTGTTATATCCAGAATGTCTGGTTGATATCTTGGATTGGCAGGAATATGCGTAGGTTGCAACGGCGCCAACATAGATATGTTGCGTAGGTCAGCTAGTTCAAGTACTTGTTCTCCACACCTGTTGCATCTTATAGAGTTCCAAGCATGGTGTTTAGCATTTGGATCTATGAGCAAGGTATGCTGCGAAGACGTTGATCTTGCCCCCTTTTGCAAATATGGATACTCCTGTTGCCTCTATTTCAATTAGTGGAAGCTTTTGGATTGGTTGATGCGTGATGTTATTTTTAATAAAGATCGCTGTTCCTCCACCTCGAGGACCCACTCTGTCATTTCTGTAGATGTGCATTCCAGGCATTTTTATCCTGTCACTCTGTCGTAGATGCGTTTCGGTAATCAGAAAAATGGTTATGTTGTGTCTTTTTTGGAATTCGATTAACTCGTTTATTTTACTTTTTAGCCCATTTGCGTTCCATATGACTATTTGTGTCTGATGTTGTATATTGCTGACTCGATCCATTTTTATTCCAGAAAGGAGAGAACGCATTCAGCAAATATAAGTAGATTCTCCATGGTTCCTCTTGCTGTCTTTATTTTTTGTGCCATCCGTTTGAACTTGTATATGAATTTGTGAAAGCAGTCTGTTAGTCCTTCTTCTTTGTCCGGTTTGTTTCCTTCTCTGTTTGAGTTTTCGTTGTGCATTTGATGCATGTTCCGTCCTGCAGCTGCATCAGCGTATGATTTCCGGTTAAAACGTCGTTGCGATTCCTGTGGTCCTTCTGCTTCTTGGTGCCGGTATCTGTTACCCACCGGTGGTTGCGTTTGCAACTGGTTGCTTGTACTAGCTGGAGGCTGCTGTCTGTTGTATTTTTCCTGTTCATTACTATCTTTTTGACTTCTGGTTGGTTTGGAGGTCGTAGGGCAATTTTGGTAGATGCGGCACCCCTTTCCATGCATGCAGGCATGGGTTGCCAACACAGTTATTGCGCCGGTCGCCCTTTGGTTATCCTGGAGGCCGTGCACTGGTTTAAAGGGGGCAGGTGGCGCACTTTCAATACAAGTCGATAAAGCCAGATGGACACAGTAATCGTGCTAGTGTCGTCCGATACGCTGACACCTGTGGCACTGTGAGGGTCCGGTCTGTTGCGATATCGTTCTACTTGTATCTTGGTATAAATTAGTGATTTTTGGTCATAATATTTTTTTTCAAACGAAATTCCAGGTTTCAGCGATACGAGGATGGTTAGCAAGGGGATTAGTTCCCTGCAGTTAGTATCTCTTCCCTTGAATTGATGCACTGAGATAATATTGTATCCTAGTACGATTAGTTCTTCCTTGACTTCTTCTGCCTTTACTGTAGATGGTAAACCTTTTATCACAACCTGTTGTAGTTTGTTTTCAGGCATCTGTTACGTGAAGTACTCTATTTTGTTTTCTTTGACAAAATTTTACAAGGATATGGTAATCATGTAGGTTTTCCACGTGATATTTCAGCGTTTCTCCTCGGTAGATGACTTTCAAGTTTCCTTGGAGATGCTTTTTAATTGTGACATTCATTGCTCGAAAGTTTTCTGTGTGCATGATCACAACTGGTGGTAGAATGTTTTCAGCAGTCTTAGCTGTTCCTGTTGGTTGAGTACGTACGTCGTCCATTTGAACATCAGCCTGGCTTTCACATGGTTCCGTATTCAGTGGGTCAAATCTGTTGCTTAGCTCCAACGGTTTTTGTAGGTTTTCAGTCTTTTCTAGTTTTATTTTCTTGGTGCTGTCTTTTCTATTATTTTTAACTGTCAGGAATGGCAACTCCTCTTCTTCTCCATAGTCTAGCTGCCAACAGTTGTCATCCATTTCGCGGTCGGAGCAGGATTCTTCCGCGTCCGTACCGCTACGTGCTTTTCCACTCTGCATCATTTACGTTATGGCGGGTCGTTGCCGTTGAGGTCGGTCAGTGAGGCTTACAAGTGGAACCCTTGTTGTCACCGTTAAGTATTCCCGGGTTCCAAAGTAATGCCAGGCCGTCAACAAGTAACTAAGCACTAGTCCTAAACAATAAACCAAACAATGTCCAATATAACCACGGTTCGTCGTCACCAGAATATCTTCCATTTACAGCACAATAACACTCGACAACACTCCGATCACTTACTTCTTCTGCTCCTCCACATTGTGAGTAAATTTAACTGAAAATTTAAAGGCTTTTGAAATCTTCTACAAGTTTTATTTGTCAAATATTAAAGCATTACAACCTGCGAAACAATAACTGATACCATGAATTATTTTAACTTATTTAACCATCAGGAGAAGTCTTGGCTTGGTATATAGGAGTTAGGAACGGGATTAATTTTAAACAAGACAAAGTTATATGCTACATTCCACTTTCCGATGGTTTCTCCATCTGTTGGCCGCTTTTGCAGTTAATAACGGTCAAAGGTAGTAAAAAGTGGTTTATATAGGTGGTGTCCTCTAGTGGTCGCTATCGCAGTTAATAACGCCTTCAACTGCCAAAGACGCTGTAACACGGGTAAACAGCTGTAAGAAAAAGCATAATCAAGTGGTTTACGATGGAAGGATGGATGCTGAAAACCGGTTTAATGGTCACTAAAACGTAGAAATATGATAAATTTTGGACCCAATCGCAAATAATATCTGCAAAGTAGTATTTGACGTCGTCAGTAGTAGCGACATCTGTTGGCCGCTATCGCGGTTAATAACGATCAAAGGTAGTAAAAACTGGTTTACATAGGTGGTGTCCTCTAGTGGCCTCTATCGTAGTTAATAATTATTAGCGTTTTGTAATGGTAGTGTCATCAAGTGGTACTATTGCAATTAATAACGGTGAGAGAAGCCGTGACTGATGCACTCGTAGCGGGCGGTCGACGAACAATTACAGCGCTGTCAGAGGGAGGTGCTGACAGCTATTTGAATAACTCCAGTTATCGTTTTGACCGCTACTTGCTAAACGGCATTTTTAAAATAACGGTTATTTGTAGCCGTTTAGTTATTTGTAACCCCTTGTAACATTACATTGGACTTGCAATCTTTGTATAAATATCGATTATCGATATACCGCGAGGGTCTAACCTCTGTGGCAGAGGAGTAGTCAAGTGTTACGAGTGGCGGGAAGTGTGTGTGTCGACGTGTACGTGTTTTCGGTAGATTCGGAAAGAAATATTCGGGCATATGGATACGTAATACGAGCGTCCGCGACGGGAAATGAATATTGGCTTGACGTCGCTAACGTAAGACAAGCCATATGGTGTGAAAATACAGTGAGACGTTCCTGGAGAACTGTTAATGAGCGGTTGTGAACTGGTAATTGTGGTACAGACATTTAATATGTTGCTGTTTGAAGGAGAGTATCTTGTGATTAAACTTTCCACTCATAAAGAACTTGCAATCTTCGGATAAGTGATAAATAATTCCAGTTGGTGGTCGGAGTACTAATATAAGACACAAATCGTTGGAATAATAAAAAGTTGTTCGACTTAATACTTCCTATGAGTGAGTGTGTCTTGCTTATTACAAATTCCTGTGAACTAGTGAGTTCTTAACATCACAGAGAACTGTAAGTATTATTAGTACGTTCGTCAAACAGCTGGTGGCGACCAAGGTAAAATAATAAAATTACGAAGTACCGATGCTTCCGTGAGGCAGGTCAAAGTGTAGCGTTGTAATAACCTCACTAACTGTTATTAATTAACCCAGTAAAAACATTTTGAAATTTTACATGGCGCACGTGAAATGGACTTGGGTTTGAAGTTGGTAAAAGTGAAGAAATAAAAACCAGCGGAAAACGCAAACTTTGAGTGAAAAGTGAAACGAAAAACAACAATAGAGTACGTGTATCGCATGTATTGGATCGAATACATTGTTAAGTGCAGAGGTTGCGGAACTGAGTGCAAAGAAGTTATGAGAGAAAGAGACAGCATTGCTCACCAAAGGCTAACATTACGGAGGTAAAACCAACGTCAAAGAACTACATCTCGCGGCGCAGTGGTACATCGCGGAAGTCAGCGACGAAGAGGAACTACATCTCGCGGCGCAGTGGTACATCGCGGAAGTCAGCGACGAAGAGGAACTACATCTCGCGGCGCAGTGGTACATCGCGGAGGGAGACTGTAGCGGAACTGTCTTCGGCAGATAAGAAGACACCGAACAGGCAATCTAAAATAAGTTCGGCCGCGGAAAAGTTTAAAGTCATAATTTTTTTTTGAATAATTGAATGAGAAATAATTTTTTTAGCGCCGGGTAGTATTCACACCGAGCTTCATAGGTACCATAAGAGCAATGTACCATTAAATTGAACCGTAATTCGCGGATAAATAAATATTTAACAGGAAGAAAAATTATAAACATTTGTTTAAATGCATGCTTACTAGTTTTCAGTCTAAACTTTTCAGTTTTGTTTTGGGGAAAACAAAAAATTATTTTGGCAGAGTAACTTCGGTAATCGAAACCATTTTCGCGTTTGGAATTTTTTTTGTTTTGCATGCAGTATTACAGGTTGCCAGCCTGTGAGCTACCAGGGTAGTGTAAAGCATATGAAGCTTACACCCACAGCAGCAATCACCAGTAATTAATTCCTACATTTCTGTGTGAGTGATGTGTTATTTTCAGCTATTCCTGATTGGAGCAGAGTAGCAGCCAGGATTACTGAAGATCCACGTTGTATGCTTCCTTGCAAGTTTGTTTATGTTTAAAATATTACTGTTCATCGGCGTTGTACTGGTTGATTTGTTGGTCTACCGGCGTTTTGATGGTGAAGCTCAAGTTGTTTTGCTTTTGATGTTATGGGACCAGCTGTGTGCTGTTAGCTACTGGTTTCTTTGTCTTGATTTTGAGCGTGGGCAACTTAGTGACTTTAACCCCCCCCCCTCCACCTTTACTTTCTAATTCTGCGTAGTTTTTTTTCTTACTCTGTGAAAATGAATACTGAGGAAACTTTTGTGGAAGGAACAAGAGAGCAGACCGAGGAAGTGCCTGTTAAGGAAATGTTTATGCAGTTGATGAACCAGATGAACCAGATAAGAACGGAAAATGCGGAGAGAACTACTCCTTGGAAGAGAAACTTAACCACTCCTTTGCTGAAAATATCAATGCGTTAAAGACAGAAAATGCGGAGAGGAGCTACTCTTTGGAAGAGAAGCTCAAGGAAATGAAAACCGAAAATGCTGAGAATCTCAAAGTTATACATGAAGAGAACCAGGCCATTCAAAACAACTTAAGAGCGGTACATGACAACCTCAGGGCAGAAATAGAACAGAAAGGGAAAGCCCTACGTGAAGATATTACTAGAGATTTGGATGAAAGACTCATACAAATAAGAGGAGAGATGGAGCAACTGCAACTGAAGTGTATCTTAAAAGGAGAAGAAACCAAGGCAGAAGTGGAACATTTCAAACAGGAAATGGTGTTGGAAGTAGGACTCACTCAGCAACGAGTTGAAGTCATTGAAAACAAGATGGAGTATCAAGATCTTAAATTAAAAACCATAGAAGAAGCACAGAAAGAAGTTAAGTTGTGGACTGACAAAATCAATTGCCTTGCGGAAGGGATAGAAAAAGTGAAACTGGCCTCCTATTGTGAAATAGAGAACAAAATAAGCCAAAAGGTGCCAGCCATCAAACAAGAAGTAGAGGGGAACTTGAAGACCCAAGTGTTAGGGGCAGTTAGGGAAGAAATGAGCAAGTTTCAAGGAATTCTTACTAACCCTTTCTATCCAGGATACCCACTAGAGGAAAAGCGTGAACTCCAGAAATTTGATGACTCGGGAAAACTGCACCCAGTAGATTTTCTGGACAATTTTGAAACTTACCCACCATTCCAAGTCGCTCTGGATGATCAAAGAATACGGATGGTTCACGAACACATGAGAGGAAGAGCACGCCTATGGGGTGACCGGTTTTCAGAGGAATTCACTACCTACCAACGCTTCAGAGAAGAGTTTCTTCGACACTTTTGGTCGGTGGAAAGGCAGGTAGCCGTCAAGTCTGAACTGATGCATGGTGAGCCCTACTCGCCGGGAAATGAAACACAACAAGACTTCTTCCTACGATGTCTAGCTAAGTGCCGTCACCTCGACCGGCCATATAGTGAGGCGGAGTATGTTGAGATAATCATGGCCAGGCTACCAGAGTCAACGCAGCTGATTTTCGCCAGTCACAGAATAAACAATGTCACTGAGGCCATCGAAATGTTGGGAAGGCTTGATGCACAAGAGAAGAGGATGGGAAGGAAAAGACCAAGAGAGCGAGAGAACCGTAATGAATCACGCGACAGAGGAAGGAGAGAGAACCATAACCAACAAAGAAATGAAATGGGCAACGGTCAACAATATTGGAGGAGAGGACAAGACAATAGGGGCCGCGGGAGGAGCAACTTTAATTTCAGACGGGAGCAAGAGCAAGATAGGGGTCGAAGTAGAGAACGGAAGCAACAGGATAGTGACCAAAGAACCCGACAAGACGATAAACCAAAAACTAATAACAATCCTTCTAAAGGAAAGCGTGACACGGAAAACTGCTAGCTGCCACTGTTTTGGTCCGACCAGGGGCAGAACAAATCGTCGGACCACCAAAAGAAGCTTCAAGGGAGAGAGAAGCTCCACCTCTCCTACAGAAAGGAAAACGGCTAATCACAAGGAGAGGGGCTGAATTTATTGTTCATACAGAAGAATCCATCAACGGTCAGGGACAAGTGGTGCCTGGCCTATCGGGATCTATGTTTACCAAGCAAGAGGGAGTGGAGTCTTGTAAATTTGCAGAGATTGGAGAATTTTGGCAACTCTGTAAGGAAACAAATGATTCTGTCGTTAGGTTGGAGGATGATTCAACGGAGGAAGATGTTGAACCACCATTTGAAGAGGACTACAATGAGAGCCTCTATACTTTCGGTGATAGAGGGATGGTATTGATCTCTAAGGAAAACAGCAGCTGTCAGGGAAACGAAGAGTCTAGGTCGGCGAACATAGTAAAGTCCATGGAAGGGGTAGACATTGAAGACACAGAAGAAGAGGAGGAGGAAGAGAGCGAAACAGAAGAAACAGAAGAAGAGGATAGTACGGTGGGAGAGTATGAACAGATTTGTTTGGCAACTGATGACCCTATCAAGCGCATCCTTGGATCGGGCGACTTTGATCTTGAAGATGGGCAACTGGTCAGCATTGAGGTGGAAGGGGTGATATCCACGACAAACGGTCAACTGACAGTGGAAAACACCAACGTCATAAAGGGGAAAGAACCCAGTTTCAACTGGGAGAGAGATAAACAGACGAAGAAGAATAGGAGTGAAGGAAAGAAAGGTGATACTAGGCAGCAGAAATGGAGAAGGGAGAGTTCGAGCAGAGAAACACCTGTAAGTTCAGTGTACCTGAGTGATCCCAGGCAAGACCTCATAGAAGAGGATAATCAGTTGAAGCAAAGGGTATTCAGGGTACCAACTGTAGAAATAGAAGTATTAGGGAAGAAGGTCAAGGCAGTAATTGATACTGGGGCCGAAGTTTCATGTATATCTGAGAACCTATACAAGGAGCTCGCAGAGGAACAGGATTTTGAGTATTGGCCTACAAACACCATCGCGATAGTGCCAGCGACTGGAAGAAAGAGTAAAAAAGTAACGATACAGATTTTATTGGTAGGAAAAGTGAGTGGACAGGAAGTTGGAATCCACATGTATGTTGTACCCAATCTCAATATTGACTGCATCATTGGTGTGGATTGGATCATACCAACAGATACCATATTGCACTGTGGAAAAGGGTATATGGAATTTTACACGGAGGGAAGGAAATGTCGAGCAGAAATTGGAAATGCTAAGAAAGAGACTGAAGAGGGATTTACCAGTATCCAATTAGACTACACTGAACTGGAAGATGACACCGAAGAGGAGGAGGATGCACGATGGAGAGCGGGAGAAGGCGAGGAAGAAAGCAACAAGGAAGAAAGGAGAATTGATCATCCAGAAGGGGGAGAATTTGGTATATGTCCGTGGGATATACAAGAACACTTCGAGAATGTTTTTTCTGACAAACCCGGTCTGGTAAAAGGTTACCAGTGCCATTTCAAGGTGAAAGAAGAGAAACCGTTTTCCATAAAGCCGTACCCAATTCCACTGGCGAAAAGGGACAAAGTGAGGGAAGAATTGGAACGCATGGAAAGTTGGGGAATCATCGAGAGATCGCAAAGCGAATATGCAAGTCCACTCGTAGTGGTGACAAAGGCGGACCAGTCCATCAGATTAGTGCTTGATGCAAGAGCACTAAACAAGATTTTAGTCACGGAGAGAGATCACCCTGAGAGAGTGGATGACTTGCTACAAAAATTTCATGGGGTGAAATACTTATCATCTCTTGATCTTACCTCATCCTATTGGCAGATTCCCATTCAGAAAGATTCTAGGAAGTACACAGCATTTAGATTCGAAGGAAGATGTTATCAGTTCAAGGTACTTCCATTTGGATTGAACAACTCTGTAGCCCATTTCATAAGAGCTCTGGACCAAGTACTTGGTAAAGAGTTGAGGGAGAGAGTACAGGTTTACGTTGACGACATAATTATTGCAACCAGTACGATTGAGGAACACTGGGAGCTGTTGAGAGAAGTCCTGACGGCGATACAGAAGGCGGGAATGACATTGAAGAAGAAGAAATGCATCTTTCTACGGTCACGCTTGAAGTTTCTGGGACATGTGATCACCCCGGAAGGAATTCTGGTGGATGATTCGAGGTTGGAGGCTATTCAGAAGTTTCCTCGACCTACTAACAAAACGCAGCTCAAGAGCTTCTTAGGTTTATGTGGCTTCTACAGGAAGTTTATACCGGAGCAACAGTTAAACAGTCCGAATCTAAGGAAACTGGATCAGAAGAATTCAGTTTGGGAGTGGACAGACGAATGTGAAAAAGACTTCTGTGACATTAAGCAAGCACTGGCCCAAAAGAGGATTCTGTCATACCCCAATTGGGACTTGGACCTTTGTTTGGCCACCGATAGTTCGCATTATGGTTTAGGTGCCGAAATCTTCCAGGAGAAGGAAGTAAAGGGACTGAAGGAACACCATACGATTGCTTTCGCAAGTAGAATGCTCAATGCCCACGAAATGAGATATTGTATAACGGAGAAGGAGGCATTGGCTATTGTCTGGAGTTTTCAGAAATTCCGACATCTCTTTCTAGGGAGAAAAATAATTATCCACACTGACCATAGGGCCCTGTCATTTCTGATGAATTGTAGACTGACTCACGGTAGGTTAACTCGCTGGGCGCTGTTACTCCAAGAGTTCCAATTTGACATCAAATACGTACCAGGGAAGGAAAACTTAGTGGCAGATTGTTTGTCCAGACTCCCTGTTGGAATGCCGGAGGACCGAGGGACCACCCAGTCAATTCAAGAAGCAGCCCTTCATTATCTGGAAGGGGTTCCTCAGGAAGGCAAGGTCGTTAAATGGATGAGAGAAATGGGTGTCCAACAAAGAGAAGATGAAGGATGGAGAGAGGTCATCGAGGCCCTTGAAGAAGGAAGTGACAATCCGATATTGAAGAAACACTACTGCCTTCATAAAGGGATACTGTTCTATAGAAAAGCAGAGGATAAAAAGGAGTGGAAAGTGTGTGTACCGGAACACTGTGTCGATGAGTGGATTAGATATCACCATCTCAGCTATGGACACTATGGAGCGAGTAAATGCTCACTTATAATGAGAGAACATTGTTATTTTGGGAACTTAGAAAGAAGAGTAGCGAAGGTTTTGTCAACTTGTGAAACGTGTCAGAAAGTTAAGGTGGACACCGTATTGAGAATGGGAAGGATGAAAAGTATAATTCCGTCAAGACCTCACGAGTTGATATCAGTTGACTTATATGGACCATTGCCTGCATCCAGGGGAGGAGTCACTACTATTTTTGTTATTATAGATGCCTTTACCAAGTATGTGAAGCTCTATCCAGTCAAGAAAGCATCTACAAAGGTTCTTTTAGGCAAGATACTTACCCAATACTTACCCACGGTGGGGAAGCCGAAGCAGATACTGTCCGATAATGGACCACAATTCTCTAACAAGAAGTGGACAGAAGTACTGGAAGGAGAAGGGATAGAAGTGGTGAAAACCTCATTCTTCCACCCTCAAGGAAATATAGTAGAAAGGGTGATGGGAGAAATCGGGAAGTGGTTTAGAATCTACTGTCAACATAGCCACAAAAGTTGGGCACAGCAGGTAGAAAAGTTTGAAGAGGTGATGAATACTATTCCTCATGGATCAACCAAAGTTACTCCGTTCGAATTGATGTTTCAAGAACCAGTTCCGAGGATTATTACCAAATATGTCAATTTTCCTGACGGGATGACAGTGGATTTCCAACAGAAAATTGAAGAAGCCAAGAAGGTGTTAGTTGAGAAAGCCAAGGCACGGCAAATGAGACATAACAAGAAAGGGAAAGTGACAACATACCAGGCGGGAGACTTAGTGCTCATTCAAACACATTTTAAGTCTTCCGCTATCAACCATGAAATAAAGAAATTCAAGATACTCTACGAGGGGCCATATAGGGTGAGGGAGAGTCCCAGAGAGAACGCCTACACCCTTGAACACCCCAAAGATGGAAAGTTAAAGGGGACGTATAATGTTATATCCCTAAAACCTTTCAAGACGACAGCCCAGGGTGGGGGAAGAGAAGGGAGTGCCTAGGGGTGACGTGCATCCCGAACACCCCATGAAACCCTCCACCTCCCTTTTGTAAATAGTTTAGGTTGTAAATAAGTTTTTTCTGTTTATATGTATCTTAGTTGTTAGGTTGTTTTCAAGTTGACCAACTCATTACTGTACTTCACACGTGTCGGGAGGTCGATGACCTTTATCGCCAACGGGCATTTCTTTTCCTTGTGAACCATAAAACTAATGTAAGAAGCTCGGTGGTGATATTAACCCGGTGGCTAGTGGCCTAGTCGTGCGCTATCTAGGTCCTTGCAGTAGGCCGTCTACAGTGACGAAGTGAGTGGCCCCATAACCAGCGTGTGAATTTCATTTTTTTTCATGTTTTTGTGTGGTGCAGTTTGTGTTAAAGGTTAAGTTTGGGAACGAACAGCTGACTCTATAACAGCAATGAAGGACATTATGCTTTGAAAGAGAACCAGTTGGCTATTTTGTATGTACAACTGTTTGTCTATGATATATGAAATTTGTATTTGCTTCTTAGATGTAGTTGTAACCATGAAAATGTAATTTTTGTTTGAGGAGTACCGACCACCAACTACTTTGTACAAGAGTGTAATTGTTTATGTGAATTTATACCTATGAGCAGTAAGGTAACAACCCAATCATACCTCGAGTGTTTCTCGGTTTCTGTTTAAATTGTTCACTGTTTGTTCACATTTGTAAACAGAGACCTGGAAGGGGTTGTAACATTACATTGGACTTGCAATCTTTGTATAAATATCGATTATCGATATACCGCGAGGGTCTAACCTCTGTGGCAGAGGAGTAGTCAAGTGTTACGAGTGGCGGGAAGTGTGTGTGTCGACGTGTACGTGTTTTCGGTAGATTCGGAAAGAAATATTCGGGCATATGGATACGTAATACGAGCGTCCGCGACGGGAAATGAATATTGGCTTGACGTCGCTAACGTAAGACAAGCCATATGGTGTGAAAATACAGTGAGACGTTCCTGGAGAACTGTTAATGAGCGGTTGTGAACTGGTAATTGTGGTACAGACATTTAATATGTTGCTGTTTGAAGGAGAGTATCTTGTGATTAAACTTTCCACTCATAAAGAACTTGCAATCTTCGGATAAGTGATAAATAATTCCAGTTGGTGGTCGGAGTACTAATATAAGACACAAATCGTTGGAATAATAAAAAGTTGTTCGACTTAATACTTCCTATGAGTGAGTGTGTCTTGCTTATTACAAATTCCTGTGAACTAGTGAGTTCTTAACATCACAGAGAACTGTAAGTATTATTAGTACGTTCGTCAAACAGCTGGTGGCGACCAAGGTAAAATAATAAAATTACGAAGTACCGATGCTTCCGTGAGGCAGGTCAAAGTGTAGCGTTGTAATAACCTCACTAACTGTTATTAATTAACCCAGTAAAAAACATTTTTGAAATTTTTATACCCTCTCTATGTCCCTTCCATGGAGGAAGGAATATATGGAGGCGACGCGACGCAAAGGACCTTCACCACACACTAGAGTGGAACCTGGTAGAGAGAAGTATGGAGGAAGGAAATATATGGAGGAGAAGTGACGTTAAATTGGTGAAGCAGGCTCTAAACTCTCGCGGCATGCGCAGTGGCGGCAGCGGCGATATTGCGCTTCCAAACAAATTCGAAGTTACACATTGTGTTAGATGCAGAGATTATTTCATTTTGTAATGTGTATAAGTGTTTTATAATGCCATCTTGTGTTGCGTACGGTTGCACAAAGTGGCAAGAGAGGAAAGAATCTGGAATATCATTTCATAAGTAAGTTGAATTCTAATTATCGTTGTTGAAGTGGGCGGTAGGAATTGCGAACTTCGCTGCCTGTCTATAAATATTTAGTCATAGCTCTCAATTAGATGACTTTGTTCTCAAATTTTTATTGGCGTAGTGTAGAAAATCAGCATACCTTGCTATTTTGCACATAATAGACTAGAATTACTTTTAACGAGTGTTGAAAATGAGATTTAAAGGGGTGTGTTTTTACATCGCGGTTCAGTAAATTTAGTATTGGCGCTTGCTTTTGTCACGTTGCAGTTTATACTGACAATCTATGATGAAATTAAATGTGTTAAATTATGCTATGCAATCTAGGAATCTTGATGAAGCAAACGATGTTGTTACTGCAAATACAGTTTGCGATTCAAATAAGCGTGTGTGGGTATGTCTACATAGTTTGATTCTGTACGGCAATTTAATGGAGATTGTGGTTAGGTCTAAATGCAGTCTGTACCAGCAATGGTTTTGTTGTTCCATGAGGGACAAATAATTTATCTATTACTGTTAGTAATTTCATGAGAACCAAGTTAGTGACAAAACGTATATCGCGATGGAAACTACTTCCAGCCATTTCCAATTAAGCTTACGATGTATGTTAACAAGATAACTATTTTTATTCTGGTCTAGGCCGCATTTCAACCTAACCACAAGTGGTAGTAAAAAAACTGAAATATCATTCTGCATGTAATTCATTGTAGCTTTGGCAGAATTAATTTCTGGTCCAGGCCGCATATCACCCAATCCAGTATATCCCGAAACTAAGCAAGATATCGAAAAATTTATTCTTTATTTCGATTTTTCTCGTCGTGTTACATAAGAATCGATCATTAAATTTGAGTTTTGCGAATGCTTCTTCTCCTTTTCAACTCAAGACACCTCACTTTTGATACAGTATATCTCGAGAACTAGGTGAGATATCGAAAATGTTTATTCTATATTTTTCATTTGTCTCTTCTTTTTAAATAAGAATCCATCATCTAATTTGGCTTTGACCAATTTGTTTCTTCTGAATTTCAACCAAAACCATTTCACATTTGAGACAGAATATCTCGAAAACTAAGCATGATATCAAAAAAATTTATTGTAAGAACGAAGACTTTCCCGGCGTATGACTGCAATGTAGTCTTCACGGGTGTACCGCCGGATAGTGCTGTGGAAACACAATATTTCGACGGCTGGCTCTGCCGTCTTCTTCAGGTCTCTACACCTGAAGAAGACGGCAGAGCCAGCCGTCGAAATATTGTGTTTCCACAACACTATCCGGCGGTACACCCGTGAAGACTACATTGCAAAAAAAAATATTCTTCATTTTTTATTTGTCTCATCGAGTTACATAATAATCCATCACCAGATTGCGGCGTCATGTTTATCCTAGAATCCCCTTGAGGTTTTTGTACATATTCCACGTGCCTGTATGGAAGAGGCCATGCCCCTTCCACACCGGCCATGCCCCCCCCCCACTCCTCCTCCGCCCTGCTTCACTTCAATGCGTGGTGAAGGTCTCTTGCGTCGTCTCCATATATTCCCTCCATGGAGAGAAGTGGGGTGGGGAGGCCGCGATATTTCTGGGCCGGAGAAACACGGGAAATGGCACAAAAACCTCAAGGAAATCATAATACAACTGTGGCACCGCAATTTGATGATGGATTATTATGTAACTCCACGAGACACAACAAAAATTAAGAATAAAATTTTTTGATATCGTGCTTAGTTCTCGCGATACACTATCTCAAAAGTTAAGTGTTTTGGGTTGAAATTCAGAAGAAACATTTTCCGAAAGTCAAATTTGATGATAAATTCTTGTGTATCACGACGAGACAAATCGAAAATACAGAATAAAGGTTTCCGATATCTCGCTTAGTTCCCGAGATATAATGTCTCCAAATTGAGTTTGTTAGGTTATGATGCGGACTGGACCAAAAGATAATTTTGCTGCACTTGCAGATTGGGTATTTAATTTTTTTTTATTAATTCTTGTGGTTAGGTTAAAACGCGGCCTGGACCAGAATAAAAATGTCACCAAAGACAAAGGGAACTATACCTGTAACTAATTTTTGGTAGTTGATATCTAGAGAACTAACGGAGATATCAAAAAAATTTACTCTTGATGTTTGATTAGTTTCGTCAATTTACATGAGAATCAATCAACAAATAGCATCACCATGGTCATAATAGTGCTGCCCACTTCAACACACAAAATTAAATTTAAGTTTCAGTTCTAGCTACAACAACATTGACAATATCAGGATTCACAGTACACGTAACATAAATTATCACAACTAATTTCAACATATACCTTCAGTACAATTAATTTCATCGTACACTTTCAGCGTAAACTGAAACTTGAGTGAAGCCTGCAGGATACCATACTCACTGTGTCGCAATGTAAACATGACCCGCTTAAATTAAATTTTCAACACTTGTCTACAATAAGGCTAGCTTTTCAGGTGAAAACCGAGTCTGGTGGTGTAACGGTTAGCGTTCTGGCCTCGCATTCTTTAGGACAGCGGTTCGAATCCCTATCCGGGCATCCAGATTAGGGTTTTCCATGGTTTCCCAAATCACTCCAGGCAAATGCCGGGATGCTTCCTTCAAAAGGCCATGGCCAAATTCCTTCCCATTCCTTGCCCCCCATACTTTCCCGTCTCTAAAGACCTCGCTGTTAAGAGTCGTTAAGCAGTTAAAAAAAAAATCAGTTGCAAAATAGTAACATATTCTAATTGTCTACACCACACCAACAAAAATTTGAGAACTATATGATCCTATTCAGAGCAATGAAGAAATGTATAGTGAATGGCCCTAATGTTGTAGTTACCTGTCAGATACTTCAAGAACGATAATTACGATGTGACTTACTTATGAAACGCTATTCCAGGTTTTTTCCTATCTTGTCCGTTTGTGCAACCATATGCAACACAACTTGGCATTATAGAAAACTTTAGAATATTAGAAAATGAAATATTCTCAGCAGCATACACAGTGCAAACAGCATAATGTTTTGGGACTCTTATGGCCGCCGCGCATTCGCAGTAGGAGACGAGTTTTTTTTTTATGAGGTTTCACCGATTTGGCGTCAGTTCGTCTCCATATATTCCTTCCTCCATGGTCAGAGGGAGGTGCTGACAGTTATTTTAATAAATCCAGTTAGCGTTTTGGCTGCTACCTGCTAAACGGCATTTTTAAAATAACGGTTATTTGTAGCCGATTGGTTATTTGCGACTTGGGTAGAATCTATCCAGCAAGTCACTTTTTCATCCAATCCAATAGCTTTCAGATTATTTAAAACCATTTTATGGTTCACACTAGTTTAATTTCAGTACATCCCACATTGCCAGCCTCTTATATTGGGATCAATGGAAAATGAATGTATTGTACTGTAGAAATGCCTTAGAAAGATCTAGTGCCACACTATCCACTTGGCCTTCCTTGTCCAATTCATCTGTAAGATTTTGCTCATAGCCCACCAGCTGATATTCACGATTATACTTATAATACTTAAGAAGACTGTATGGTCACTATTACCGAAGGGTGAAGGCCAACAGAAATTTTTGTAATTTCTTCAGCGGGCCTACTAGAGATCGCGAATCCGGTACAACATTCACTAATGACGTCATAATACTCTTGAAGTTAATCGCAAGACGTATTATTTTCAATGCAATACAATACATATATTTTCCTTTGATGCCAATTTAAGAGATTGGCTCTGTGGGATGTGGAAAGTTGTCAATTTACACATAAACAGTTGCATAACAAAATAATACGTACACCAGTAGATGTACACTCATAGCATAAATGGTACATTAAACAATTCCATACCAAAATAATACATACACCAGATTCATGCTGGAATCCCCTTGTAATGCAGTCGGAGTCATTATTTTCAAGCAGAAAGTGGGTTCTAATATATCGTGGACCAGCATGAGACCCTTAAATGTATTTCGGAAAGTATTTCTGGTGGTGTCTTGTGTATGACCACTGCAGTATTATGACGCCAATTACTTGAGGAATCGTGATCTACAGTAATCCGTCTTCAGCTATACTGTTCATAACCATGTGCCATATTTAAAGTTCTTCAAGTACGTTGTGTTGGAATAGACCTGTCTGGTTTTCATGAAGAGTGAATTACGATTTTTGTGTTTTATTGCTGCAATACTTTCAGAAGTTGCTGTTCTTAAGAAAAAGTAATGTTTGTTTTTAAAGGTTTGCAGCAATGGTCGTTTGTTTTGGTTCTGTAAGTTTAATTGAAAGTTAAATAAATTGTTATCTTCTCTTGCTGCTGTCGGAGCATTGAGAAACTACAAGGCATTATGCGATGTTGTCTGAAATTTCTTAATTTCCTACACAATGGGAAACATTTTGTAACAATGAACGTTCGTGATAAGCATCGGATGATGAGATATTTTTCGCGGAAAAGATATGCGTTTGAAAAAGAAATTGATTTAGTCACTGAAATTTCACGTATTCGTAACATAGGTATTTTGGCTCATATTGATGCAGGTAAGTCACGTTCATTACATTGTTTAACCTAATATTTTTGGTAATACTTTATTATATGATGCCACTGTTACTACTTTCTTTCGCACCAGTTGTCCACAAAAAATATGGTGTAGTAATGTTACATGGCAGTGAATCTGTTTAAGTACATTGCTTATGTAAGGCTATTGTTATGCACACTAACTACTACATGAATATTACTGGTTCAGGGGTCCATCAAACTATCCTCAGCACAATAAAATATTGCAGTTTTATGTGTGATATCAGCTCTCTTTTACTTAATGTGTAGAATTAATGTAAGGCAAACAGCATTCCTTTCAAATACATTACCTGTGTGCAAGAAAGTGGTATTGTGGGTATCGTAAACATTAAATAAACGACATTTTGTATAAACATGTGATAGTTTCATAATATTTAAGGAAAAACGACGACGACAGAGAGAATGCTATTCTATTCTGGTACCATTTGTAATATGGGTGAAGTGCATCGAGGAAATACTGTGACAGATTATATGGAACAGGAGAGAAACAGAGGTATGTTCATTTGGTGTGTCATTTTGATTTAACTGTCTTGAATATGAAATATATGTTTTAAGATCATTTAGTATAATTTCAATTTTTGGAAACACTAGTAACTCACAGAAAGTATTATACTTTTTTACATCTATCAATAGATTTGGAGATTTGTTAGAATGTAGGTCAAGTGATTGTGATGAGATTGTGAGTAAGCTGATAAGTTCTCTAGAGACTAATCTATGAAGCTGTGATCTGAGTCCAACAAGTCACGAATTAATAAATATTATAATGTTAAGATATTTCCAGTTAGCTACAGACAAGAACTGTTTCAAAATTGACTTTAGAATCTCATTTTCCTTTTAACAGCTATTGTGTGACAATGGAATTGTGAAGATCTAGAAGTAATAACAATATGGGATGTTACTTGGTTAGAATTGACAGCCTCTGTGATGTGATTAGGTGGATTGATGCCTACAGGTTTACTCAACAGTGACCAGGCCTTCTTACTTGATGTGTGGAAATCCAATGATTCAACAGTCTATGTCCACCTCTCTCACCTGGCTGCATCAATACTATGCATTAGATTGTTGGCTATTTTAAGATAATGACTTTCACCGAACTCCTGATACATTTTTTTTCACACTTCTTTGTCCACCCAGGTATATATTTTTGACGAAATACTCAAGGAATACATTTCTTTACTGTACATCAGTAGTAATATTATCCATACCAGCAACTTTATGATTGACTCATAATAACCTCAGGATCAATGTCTAATTTTTAGTCTCCCTGTTTCTATTTATTTGGAGAAGCTCCTGATATGATCCCCCCCTCCCCCCCTCACATTCATAAATAATTGTCGCTAACAACATCAATGAAACAATTCCTGGATTCATGATTCAGAGATCCTCTTTCAGTCATAATGTGCTTCATCTTTAGCTTTGCTGCTATTAATTCCTTGTTTATTGGTTTTATGTGATCCCAACTTTACTGCTGTTTCCTAACTGTGTTTTTTATAGGACTTTGTAACACTTACCAGGTATTCCTTCAGTGTAACCTAGCAAATATAGCCTCGGGGGCACATCACTGTGATCCACAAGCTGACATGAGTACATTCAGCAAACTTCACAAGCTACTTTACTACCTGACTTTTCCAAATAATGGTAGACTATATCGACACGATATCTTACGTGCCCTGAAGCTAAACTCATATTTTTTCCTCAGAAATGGTAACATTGTGTGGGTCGCTGACTTGTGTACAACCACAGAAAAATTAGTGGCTATTCGCCATAGAAAATAGAGAAAAAAAAACGATAGAGAAAAATTCGGGTAATATCTAGATTGCGATACCACTGCAATCACTTACCGCCTCGCGATGTAAACACTTCCGGATTGAGAGAGTATGACATCACTACATTCCAGAATGTGACGTGTTCAGCCTTCGATCGATTTGTGAATACACATTAGGCCATAGAACTTATCCAATAGTAATAATAATAATAAAATTGCGGATTGAAAAAGTTAAAGAAAATTATTACTTGCGCAATTAATAAAATATCAACAACATTCCAAACTGATAATTGATATCATTCATTAGTAACATTCTGTCATGTCGGTTCCTGTAATGATAACATTATTAGCCATAATTCCATTGATTTGTATTTGATTGCATTCTTTTGTATTTCCTCACGTGGCTGAAATTGCTATTAAAATTATTCATACGACATAAAATGTTTATATATAAAATTTTTTTTCGTCAATAACCATTTGTGGTTAGGTTGTAACGCGGCCTGGACCATACTAGCAGAGATAGATGCGATTTGGAAATTGGATATCAGCAATATCATGTGCGACGGTTATGTTTCAGTGTGTGCCAGGCTGCATTAAGACGCAAACGACAGTAACAGCGATAGATATGACATAGGTATCCGCAATAAGGTGTTCAATAGTTACGTTTCAGTTTGGTCCAGGTTGCATCAAAACCTCATCGCAAATGAATTTATTCTTGTACTAGTGGTGCAAAATTAATGATTTCACTATATGAGATGTATTAACGATGGACTAGTTTCCGTGGAAGGCCACGTTAGTGACAGTTGAAGCTGCACGTGGAATGTGTACGTCACATTCAACAACGTAATGACGTGATACTCTCTCCATCTGGAAGTGTTTACATCGCAAGGCGGTAAGTGATTGCAGCGGTATCGCAATCTAGATATTACCCAAAAATACTACTTTGCCACAGTGAAGGAAAATCTCTCTATCCTTCATTTGGGAAGGCGGAACACATACACCTACTTACGTCTATAGTAATGCAGGAAAAGTGATTGTATGAAGGATCGGACAGTACGCAATGATGCACTTCCAAACATTGCTTGGCCCCCCCACAGAGGACATGTGGGTTTGAACTTTACAATGTTCCTCCATACATCAAACAGCTCTAGACTTCATTTCTTCTTTCACCACATTCATCTGACTTTCCTTTCTCCTGCTCTCTTCTTATGTGTATTTCTTGCTTCATCAAACAAAATTAACTGCCATTTCTTCCTACATTACTTCCATTTTGCTTTCTTCCCACCCTCTTTCTTATAGGTATTTCTTGCTTCACCAAACAAATTTAACTGCTGCTTCTTCCTGTGTGTCTTCCATTTTGCTTTCTTCCCACCCTCTTTCTTATAGGTATTTCTTGCTTCACCAAACAAATTTAACTGCTGCTTCTTCCTGTCTCTCTTCCAGTCTTTCCCCTCTTTCTTCTTATAGGAATTACTTGCGACACCAAAAAAAACTTAACAGCCGTTTTTCCGATGTCTCTTCCATCTCGCTTTCTTTCTGCTTCCTCCGCTTATATCATCGCATTTTCTCCACAAAACCCATTCTTGTTGCATTGTATAGTATCTCCTATTTTGCATAGTTTCTTTCCTTTTATAAAATTCTTCGTGTTTCTTGCCTTCCAATAATGAGTGGGATTCCTCCACCATCATAGCCTGTTCCACCTCAGTGGTTGCTTCCTGAAAAGTTTCACGCTTTACTGCGTTTGTCTCCTGAACTGTTTCTCCCCCTTCAGTGACTGTTTCTCATTGTCCTTCATCCTCTTCTGCAGTCGTTATTACCTCTTTTACTTCAGGATCTCCTGTAACACATTCGTTGGCCTCTTCAAAAGTCATCTTCTGAAGTGCTTCTCCCCCTTCAATGACTGTTACTAGCTGTTTTTCATCCTCTTCTGCAGTCATTATTACCTCTTTTACTACAGAAACTGCTGTAACATTTTCGTTTGCTTCTTCAACAATCGTGTTCTGAAATTCTGGCCTATCATCATCGTTATACTTAATTGTTTTATTACCTCCAATCTACCAGTTTCATCCACAATCATCTTTACTTTTTTTTCTTCCCACCAGTGCTTCCAGAAGGACTCAAATTCTGCCATCATACTGCTAATGTCACTAAATACTTTGTCCTTAATTCTTCTGTCCTTTCCCCTCTCGTCTCACATTTTATCCCAGGTCCTTCAGTATTTTCTTCCCGCAAAACCTTTGGCCCTATAACATCTGTCTTCGGCTCTTCAACAACTTCTTCAGCAGCTTCAGGTTCTATGATCCGTAATTCTTCTGTTTTTTCCCTAATAATTTCATATTTTTCCTCGGTTCCTTCTGTATTTTCCTCTCTCAAAACTTCTGGCACTATCACGTCTACCTTCGGCTCAACAACTTCTTCGGCAGTTTCCACACAATACTTTGTCTGTGAGTTCATCAACTTGTCGTATCTCTTCTCTATCCTGTCACCGAGCGTGGTGGTGTAACGGCTAGCTTTCTAGCCTTGCATTCGGGAGGACGGCGGTTCGAATCCCCGTCCGGGCATCCAGATTTGGGTTTTCCATGGTTTCCCAAATCACTCCAGGCAAATGCCGGGATGCTTCCTTCAAAAGACCGTGGCCAAATTCCTTCCCATTCCTTGTCCCCCATCCTTTCCCATCTCTAAAGACCTCGCTGTTAAGCAGTTAAAAAAAAAAATCTATCCTGTCCTAAGTGCTTATCTTCAACAAATATTTCTTTCTCAAATTTGTCACTTATGGTTCCTGGTTAAGGTGCACCGTTCTCTGTAATCCCATATAAATGTATGAAAATCTCTTCCTGCTTTCAAAATGTCTCTTTTAAACAAATTAGCTCGTTTATCCACAGCATATTATATCTGCTTACACAATTGATCTCGATAATCTAGCAGTACGCCCATTCCTCTCCGATGTTCACTCAACTCTTCTCTAAAATAGCCATACTTTCCTATTCTTGTGACCAAGTCGAGGCCTTCACAGTCTCTAGTTCTGCCTCCATTACTCTATTCTCTGTGTACTCAGGCGTTGCTCCACCCATGTATTTTTGCAACTCTTTCTTCAAAAAATCATAACTTTGATTTATTCAAGGGTCATCTTCAACTCTTACTCTTCATACAACCTACAACACTCCTCCCTAATCTGTTTCTCTAAACTAAGCTTAAAATCTGTCAGCCTATTTACGATGCCATCTCCATATTTCACGCAGACTTCTACTTCTTCAATAACTATAGGACTGTTCTACTCTCTCGGTCCCCCGATGAATCTAACCTACCTAAAATATTTCTTAAATCTATAGAATTGAAGTCCCTCAGCAAATCCATCTTCCTTTATAATCTTTTAAAGATAATCATATGAGGCGCTTATAAGACAATGATGAAAACATTCAGGTATACAGGTACTAAACAAATTAAACAACTCCATTTTCTCCAATAAGGTATTGAAAATTCCTCCTATCGGGAACGTTTAAGCACAGTCAAACCCACCATAATCACACTCTCTGCAGAAGACATCATAAAGGATGCAAGAAGAAGACAATTCAATGCAAATAAAGCATTGAGACAGAACACAGGTCAGAAAATAGTACATCTCAACAAAATAGCAACTCAGCAGGTTTGCCGGATCTGCAAGAGAATACTGCATAAGAAGACATGTTTTTAATCAAAGAGAATATTGCATTCAACAGCTCTGCTAAACTCACTGAAAAATAATACATAAACCTTAATGGGATGGTGTTTACTTAAAACAAAAGCTTTATTGTTGTTGAAAAAGGAAAAATAATTGCAGAAACTTCCTCCAAAAATATCAACAGAAAAATTTTGAAATGAAATTTTGCTGTTTCTTATCAGTGTAGAACTTGGCAGGACCTAACATGAAATTATATAGAAAATTTAGCAACTCAAACTAACAGTAATTTGCTTTTTTTTCCCCCTGAAATAATTTGTTCAGCAAATTTACCTCACTTATATGGTATTTAAACTTCGATAGTAGAGCAGAAAAAAATCTTTATGCAAATTAAAGTGAAAAGTAAAATTTTAACTTGGTGAACTACTCAAGGCAGTTAGTGTCTCTTACAAAAAAAACTCTAAATCTTGCACTTCCCTTTTGATGATACAAAAAGCAATGTTCCTTGGACATCAAACAGCTTTGCTGATGCTGCATCCGCAAAGTTACTGCTGTCAGAGTTACTGCTTAAGCTGCCTCCCGAAGACTGAGCAGTTTCCCAAACTGCCACCACGCGTCACTGCCAATCGAGTACCATGTTATACAGTCTCTGTTTCCACCCCCTTGTAATACAGATTAATCTTTGCTGAGTGCAGCGCACACCAATTCTTTGATTGTTGTCAGTTGTCGCTTGTCCACTCGCTTCCCAATTCTTCAGTGTGTTTTCCCTGCGGTGATAAATAATTATTGTTTATCTCTACCTTGGTACGATATATACTGTCCTGTCACGGTCGCCATGTAACGACTTAAAAAAAGTTGTTTAATGTTACTTATTATGGTGGTGGTATAGTGTTGCTAATTGAAAAAAAAATTGTTTTTTTTTTCAGCTTTGTGAAAAAAAACATGAAAAAAAACTTAGCACCCTGGTTTTTTTCTAAATTTTTTTTTTCAGAAAAAAATAAATTTGATAAATTATAGTTTTTACATATCGGTTTTAAATCTTACTGAATCATATAATGTCTTACATAATGATTCATAAATGTATGTATATAGGTAACATAATTTTATTCATCCTCTATGTCAGTACCACATTCACTAGAATCAGCACCACCAACATTAGTTCAGTCGATGTTGGAATTTTCTGTTTCTTCTTCTGGCTCCTCTAGATCCATAACTTCAGAAATAATAACTGGTTGTTCATGTATTGTACGCAAAAGATTTTGATATTGCAATTTTAAATTGTGAGCAAAGTACACACTGTGCACTGATAATTCTATATTACGGTCTTTTAAGTTTGAATTTAAATCTATTATAATCTAAAATAGGAGCTTTATTTATTTATTTTTTTTTTTTTTTTTTTTTTTTTTTTTTTTGAATCATTGGTTTACACCAACGGCTGCAAGGAAACGATTCATAATTACTGACAATTTAATGACTCGGTATCACTATACGCTGAGAGTCTAACAAGTATACGAATATATGGAAAGCACAATAAGTAGTAAAAAGAGACAAGAAAACTGGAGATAAATTTAAAATTCCTAATTTTTTGAAAACATCCATAGGCCTACGGATAAATTCGTAGGTTTGGCAGCACTAGTTCAAATAGCGAGTATCAATCCAAACAACAGGAAATGGGGATTCCTTCTCGCGCAACAAAGCCTCTTCGGGAAGTCCCCTTTCGTAAAAGAAAACTTCAATGTTGCCAATAATTTTGTAATTTTCTTTTCTACTGAACCAGAAAAGAGTAATAGATTTAAAAATTAAGATAAGTACTTAGTATAAACTCTAAAACATCATATTAAATGCCTTACAAATTTGAGATTTAGTAGTTATGAAAAAAAACATGTTTTTTTCAGTTTTTTACAACACTATGGTGGTATGATTTGTTTGTCTCCTTCGGCAAAACATGTAGTATTTCACGAAGCTTGAGTTCCTTTTGTCACTGTTCACAGGCTATGGAAAATTCATAAATATGTTGTAATACCATACAGGAAAATGCTTTCAACTAACGTGGTTTTGGAGAGGCATCACTAAACAACAACAGTCAGTAGAAGCTTACAAAGGACACACTTTTATTACTGTTTAAGTTAATGTCTTCATACAGCATTTGCAGAAGTGAACCCACCAGCTAGGATAGTTTTGATTGGCGGGACTTCTTCACCAGAGGTTGCAATGTTGAAATTAGGAAGCAAGGTTTCTGCATGAGCATACTGTGTCACTATCGGTAGCCTCACACAGCCACACTTTTCCACACGTAGACTGTTCCTGCACTAGCAAAGTTCACTTCTTGTGTGATTACAGTCACTGTATACTCATTACAAAGTACTTTTCACACTTATCGGACATTTCTGCTGGCTTGCTTCATCACAGTACCGGAGACGACAATTACAGTGTCTGCAACTCACTTAACCTACATGTTGACTGCTGCCATCTTTCTTTCTCTCGCGATCTTACACTACTGTGTCAATTTTGATATTTCAGAGATACCATTGTACCGTTACAAGCTGTTTACAGTATGCCATTGTAGCAATCTAGATATAGAACATTATATATCCGCAGACAATGTAAGTTCTGTATTTAACATCACTGCATGATTATTCTCCAGGCCCTCTGCGCATGGTGCGATTACCGCTCACTATTGGCAGCCCGCGTTTCATGCATCATGTGCATCACGAGTGTTTCACGTCAACTGGAACTCGACCCCAAAGCGTTTAAAGTAGCCTGTTTGCTTGTAGAAATATGCGGCGAAGGTTGTGTACCTACATTTTATCTCACATATCCTTAGGACATTATTCTGATTTTAAAATATCAAGTTCGAGTGAAGAAGAGGATATAGTTATGTGCTATTATTTAACTAAAAAGCAAATGAGGAAGAAAATAATGTGTACACCCCTGCATCGAGAGGAACATCAACTGTCGAGTGTTCGTTGTGGCCACTGAATAAAAGTATCAGACACCAAATTTCATGCATTCTGCAGAATGTGAAAAGATTCTTACTTCGAGCTTGTGGAAATTATTTCTCCTGCAACCCACTAGTGAAATACAGCCATTAGGGAATGTGTAATGCAGAATAAAGAATATTAATTACATTAAGGTAAAATTTATTACAAAGCCAACATAATATTTCACAGCTGTTTATCATATCAGTTTTTTTTTTTTTTTAAATTCAGGGATTCATATTTCTTTAACCAAGAAAGCTTACTATAAGCATAAATTAAATTTTCATAATTGTTTGAAATGCTTTTGTTTGTTGCTCAGTTCATTCTTATAGCCATCTGATAATGAGTTGCAAGCTTGAATTCTCGAAAATTTCATTTGTTGACCAATTTAAATTGATAGAAGGGTGTGACTTGCAGATTGTATTCCTTGTGTTGGGAAGTCAGTAGAATTAATTTCAAGTGAATAAAATTTTCTCGGGTAACTAGCCGAGTTAGTCCATCGATGGACTAACTCGGCTAGTTACCCGAGAAAATTTTATTCATTTACAACGCCGAGAAAATCTCCAGTCTTAATTTCAAGTGTTTCATAGATTGAAAGCAAAGTGCTTCGTTTAAATGCTCTGAGTTGTGAGTCATTTCTTGAATATTCGACAAGCGTATAATTGTAAAGAACATGCTATTTTTATAATTTACTGACGAAGAAAATATCAAATGTCTCCATTGTTTTACTTGACGCTAACTCGTCTCGAAAGTCACATGAATTTTAAACCGATCGCACAAGACGCACGAGACGAGTTCGTATCAAGTACTGATCGCACAAAAATTGCCCTGTTGGTGGCTCCCCCACTACCAAAGAAGTGCTGGCTGATCATGTTTGAGACGAGGCCACTTCACATGATGAACGTGCCGTGTGGGGAGAGCCTTAGAATAATGAATAGCAGTGGTCCCTATACACTGCAATTCTTTTTATTGTTGCCTCGACTGATATCACTTTTGCTACACTGAACTGTTGTTTCCTAGCTGAACCCAGCAATTTTCCATCTGATTTACCCTAATTTTTCTACCCTTACTCGTATCTATTGTATTGCTTACTCCGTTAGAAGTTTCGGAGATTTCCAGTATCTCCTCCCTTATCTGTTCCCTCTTTAGTATCTTCCTTGTACTCCAGTAAGATTCACATTGTTAGCCTCTACTAAATCCATGCTGCTTTACAATCCACTTTTATCATTGCAGATGGTCCTTGTGTAGTAGATGTCAAGCTCTCCATCAGCTTGCCTACCACTGAGATCAATTTACTCAGCATGTAGTTCTCAGATTGATTTGTATCCTGTCTCTCATGAACTGATACCGCTATGCCCTGATATATGGAATGTTTGCAGACTGAAATTGAATAATACTTCCAGGTATTGTTTAGTGCTACTTTAATTTGTCTCTGCCCATGTGTGGTAATGTTTGTACAAATAGCTCCAGGCTTTTTGTATATAACACAGCCTGTTTTCTCATGTTATCTTCAAAATCTCAGAGCTTAATCTATTCATTCTACCATATGAACAGCTTCTGTAATTTATGATTGCAGTGAAATACTTCTTCAACCAATTTACTTGGGCTGCAATGACAAGATAGATAAAATCTATGAAATAAAATCCCAGACTAATGCACATTTGAATTATTTCTTTCCTGGTGCCATTAGAAGTTGGAATTCATAGAATAAAGATTAAGTTCTTTTCAAATTACCTTCTACGATGCGTAGTTTTCTGTGAATTGCAGTGATGTTGATTTGTTTGTAGGAATGAGAACACACTTAGAAATTAAAAATAATGAAAGGAACAGAAGGTTTGGGTTGGTATGAGGAGAGCAATCGGAGAAGAGAGTACTACTACCATAAATTAGCACCTGATTTCAGGAATAAGTTAGTGTATTTATGGGATGAAGATCCAGAATATGGAGTTATTTACCAAAGAAGATTTGAACAATGAAATTCAAGTGGGAAAGAGTTTTATCTAAAACTGTGAATAAAACATATGTAGGCCTGTGGGGACCTGAACTTGATTCTGACCATAGCTGATGGTAAAATCACCATGCCCTTAACCCTCTACTGCATGGTGTTGTCAAATGGCAACAAACTAAAGATTGATTTATAATTGCAAAAAAAATCAGTCATATATGCATGGTGTTGCCATATGGCAATCCAGAGATGATAGCCATCACAGTACCCAACAGTTTAGTTTCGCACTATTGGTAGAAGTAGTAGAAAATCAGCAGTTTCTAGGTGAGATCATTAGGCTTTAGAAGTGCATAAGAGCCTTTTCAAAAATATTTTTTTACAATATATACACAGGAATAATTGGAATTATTTAAATAAGGTAGGTAATCTGATATAATATATTATATATATATAATATATAATAATATATATAATATATATATTATTTAAATATTATTTAACTTGCAGAAAATCATTGTTTTACAATAATGTGGCACTATACATAATCTTGAATGGATATTTTGTGTGTGTTAACATTTGGCAACAATATGAGCTTAGCTTTGTAATAATCACTGCACCACTGCCTGGTTCCTATACAAAATTGATGCCGCAACTAATGGAATACATTTCAGGAATATACTTCATTTGGCAGATTTCAAGAAAGCTATAGCTAGAACTTTTTATTCCATGGGGAAAATGCTATAAAAAAGAAAGGAAGACCCAAATCTGAGTCAATTGAGAGGTCACATATAGCTAAGAAGAAAAGAGGTCCAGCTGCTGCACTGCCTGAAAAAGAAATGCGGTTGGATGGTGTTGGACATTTGCCTATTATGGATCAGAAAGATAGATGCAAGATTCCTACATCATCCAATGGAATAATTAGAGTTAAATGTGTGAAACGCAATGTGCATCTGTCTCACTACAGCAAAAAACTGCTTTCTAAAATTTCATACAGAACAATAACATAAAGCAAGGTTTGATGTTTTAAAAGTGAAACAACTTCGTAAATGATTAGACTATTACATAATGTGTATTCTTATTTGTAAAACATACTTTTTTTGTTATTTCAATAGATATAAAGTATATTTGTGAGCCTATGTGTCAATACTCTTGAGTATCATATTGTGGAAGTCTGCATTATAGCTCATGTTGATGCCATTTGGCAACAAACCTAAAATATGAAATAGATATCTAAATAATACATATTCAATAGTTTTTCTTAGTTAATTGTCATTTGAGACCAATATCCCATGATTTGTACATTTTTTTTATAGAAAAAAAAATACTAAAAAAACTCATGCAGTAGAGGGTTAAATTGCAAAAGGAACTGGAAACGAAATTGAATGCTGTATGATCAAAATTTAGCTAAAAGTAATCCCATTTTCATTAAACATAAGAAAAATAAGAAGTAGCTGATGAATTCCGTTTGAAATTAGTCCCTTACATTAGTGCTGATAGTTCTATTTGTTATATCATGCAATGTGGTAAAGCCAGGAACACACATTTTCCAACAATCTGAATTGATGGATATCATACCTTTTGTGAACTGTTATAGAATACCCCACTGAAATGATGAGGAAATTGAAATTTGAATACAGAGTTTTAAAAGTGTGAACTTACTTCTTTTGTATTCATTAAATAATAAAAGGGTCTGATTTATTCTGTCATAGTTTTTTTTCCATTTTGTTTATGTAGAACGTAACAGGTCAGTGGAGTGTACAGAAAATTTGGCACAGCTTAAAATGTTAAATTACATTGAGAACAGAAGTTATCTAAAGAAATGCAGCTCAGACTGTTCAACTGTATGTGTGTGTGGTCATAAGCAAACTGTTATATTAAACATCTGATCCTAAATAGTTTTTGCTGTGCTAATAGCTATGTCTTTTGTCATATAGCAAATATTATGTAAATAATGAAAATTGTGGAACAGAGAGAGGCTTGTATCCAAATCAGTATTTCTGTTTTTTCGCCTTGTATACATTTTAACCAAATCATCATATTTCTGGCCACAGATATTCTACTCCTTTTTTGCACATTCTAAATTCCTCTTGCGTTGGAGGAAGTTACAAGAACTCTCTTATGGAGTCTATATTCATCTATCGATAATATGTGTTCACCACATATCTCCTTATATCTTTCATAAGTTTCTGCACATACAGTCTGTCAGTCAGAATGATTGATCTTGCGCAATATTTTACTGATCTCAGAAAGGTCTTCTCAGCAGCTATTAATTTTCTATATTGTTTATTTGTAAGAATCCAGATTTCACTTCCATAAGTAACTGTTTGTACAGCCACCATGCTGTGTAATTATTGTTCTTTGGGGCTTTAATTAAACACGAAGTTATAGCAGTCGTGAAAACTAGTTTAAGTGACTCCATTTTCAGCACTTCCACCTATAACTTCTTACTTTTAATCAGGTCACCAGCCTGGTTAGCTTTGCTATATGGATAAATAAATCAATCACATTCAAAGGGCACATGCATGAAGCATATCAAAACACATACACACGTGCCGGCATTCACAACTCATGAAAGTTTTACTACACTTATAGTACATCATACAAAAGTGAGCCACTAGACACTATATCTAGATTTCATCACCAAAGAATGCAGGTTTCGAGTATAAGCAGGTAGGCCCCGTTATTGTTCACCAAACAGTTTAAAGCGGTGCAGTACCATAGCAGATCACAAAATCAGTCTACATCAGGTCATGTTCTTTAAAACCAGCATACAAACCGTGTTCACCAGTCCACAAAATGTTGTTTTACTGTCCACACAATATTTTATTCAGCGTAACAACGGTGATACCGCGATAGCGAGTTATTATAGTGCACACATTAAACACACACGACCGCTGATCGTCTTAGCGTAACCTCGTGACGCACTAGACTGTGTATCCCTGTGCAATTAACTCCAGAGAAACTGTAAGCATATCTGTGATCTCACATGCATCTACCAACTTAAAAATATATGTAATGCTCACAGTTTCATTTCACCCCCACCGATGGAATGTGACGAAAGTCGGTATTGACAAAAGCCCCAACTTTTTTCAACACAGACCACTTCTGCCAGCACTTACATAAATATATTCATCATATATTAACATGTTTCACAAGATATAAAATTGATGTCTGGTGGCTGCTTGTTTACCCTTATGCTAACAATAGTGAATACATCTTAAACACAAAAAACAAAGAGAAATTGGAACACCATGCAATTAACCTTAAACCCAGTAATGTTCATATGTCCTTTCTCAAACTCATTAGTCCTACATTTGACCATGAGATTACAAATATTCTTATGACAATTTTTTCCCCTGATGCATAACACACGTACTTAACACTGGTTAATCCCTTAGTTACCTCGATCGTGCACTGACAGTATGCCAGGCTCAGGACGGTACCTCATTCACTCATCATTTGCAAACAAACACTGGTCATTCCACACGCTGAAAGACACAAACTGACGTCTCACAGCACGCAACGCCTAACTTGTTTTGCTCCTAGAAAACCAGGATAGGTATAAATCAAATTAAACAAGTTGTTTGCCTGTGAAGAAAAGGTGATGAACCCCTTGACTCAAAAAAAAAACAAACATTGTGCAGGTCGCTAATCTGCGCACAGCCGCAAAAGATATCCTCTACAACCAGCTGGAAAAAACCAAAGTAAAGATACTCCGCCAGTAATGGGTTGGATTTACTACCTCCTGTTGGGAAAACAAAACAAATATGATAATCCAAGCCTAATGAAATGCAAAGGAAATGTATGGATGGATGTTTCGACCATACATAGTGAGGCATCTGAAGACTGTTCCTCACCCCCCTTAATGAACGTGTTCTCTTCTTCTTCCTTATGACATTCCTTCCATCACCAAACATCTTTAAATACTACTTCTTCTTTCCCTTCTTCCAACTTTCTTCTTTTCTTCATTCCTTCTTCCTACTCACATTCTTTGCTTCACCATAAAAATGCAACTTCCACTTCTTCCATCTTTAATTTTCCATCTTTAATTTAATTGCAATGGAGCACAGGCTCTGGTGGCAATTTCCATACACCCCCATCTTCCCCCTATCCTGCCCCCACCTACATTTGCCCTCTAAAAAATTTTATCCTTATATTCTTCTTACCCCTTTTTTGCAAATATTTCTTCTTTCCTCTGCGGATAGCAAAAATTGACTTCTTCTCTCTTTCCCTCTCGTCTTCTTGTCTATATCATGCCTGTGATGGAAGATATATAACACCTTCCTTTTCTTCCTGAGATTCGTTACTTTCTTCACCTGCATTACATCTTCTTTGCTGTTTACACCATGGTGTTCCATATCACAACTACTTCTGTTCTCGTCATTCACAACACCACTTTTTTCCTCTAGATATTCATCTTTACTTTCATTGCAAATGCCATTCTGAGTACCTTCATCTCTTCCATAAACCACGCAGTGCTTTTCGTCTTTCAGTAATTGGTCAGATTCTTCGCTCATTACCATCTGCTCTGTCTTTTGGGACGCCTCTGGCAAGGTTTCAGGTTTCTCTGCAGTTGTTCCTCGTAATGCTCCACCTACATCATGGAATGTCACTCCCAGAACCTCATCTTTTTCTGTCGTAATTCTTATCTTTTGATACTCAGTGTCTCAGCATGACTTTTCCATTGGTTTTAGCTGACTTGTCTGATTCAAAATATCTTCCTGAAACTGCTTCAAATTGACCTTAATCTCCTTCATCTTATGAGCATCATGCTCTACACAGGTTGTGATCCCTCTCACAGAGGTCCTTATAGACTGAAAATTGTTGTGAGAACTACTGGCTAGCAACTGCAAATCATTTTGAAAACTACTTCCCATTGATTCTAATTTAGACTCGAACTCGTTTTGAAAATTACTGATTATAGACTCAAACTTCTTTTAAAAAATACTGAAAGCTAAATCAAAACAGGAAAAGAGATTAGACAACTACTGCTTCACTGCGCACGCGCCACTTTCTGCTTCCCTCCTAGCTGCAGTGACGTCACTGCACCGTATTACCCATGTTGTTCCGCATAGGCTGCTTTCCGAAGTTCCGTGTCGCTTTCAGCTTCTGCCGTTTATCCCCAGATCATGCTGTTTATCGCTGCAGTAGTAATCCGCATCACTTCAGAATAGGTCCATTATTGCTGATTGTCAACATCATTCACTTTTCCACCTTTTACTCCAATGTGTGTCCGTGGTTAACTCCACTATTAATTACTCCCACTTCTAATCACAGTCCTGTCACAGTTGTCATGTTACGTAACTGGTGTTCTTTGCAGCTTTAATTAAATACGAAGTTATAGCAGTCGTGAAGCTAGGTTAAGTGACTCAATTTTCAGTACTTCCACCTATAGCTTCTTACTTTTAATAAAAGATTCAAAGGCTATCAGGTTGCCAGCCTGGTTAGCTTTTAAATCAATCGCAGTCAAAGGACACACGCATGAAGCAGATCAAAACACATACACACGTGTCAGCATTCACAGTTCACGATAGTTTTATTACACTTATAGTACATCATCCACAACCAAGCTATCAGACTCTAGATTTCATCACCAAAGAATGCAGATTTCTAGTATAAGCAGGTAGGAAACAGTAAGTTACTGTTAATCAAACAGTTTAAAGCGGTGCAGTACCATAGCAGTCTACAGCAGGTCTTTTTTTTAAGACCAGCATACAAACTGTGTCCACCAGTCCACAGAATACTCTTTCACTGTCCACACAATATTTCATTCAGCGTAACAATGATGATACAGTAGAACTCCAATTATCTGATCAATTGGGACCAGACCCCATTCGGATAATCAAAAATTTGGGTAGTTGGATTTTTTACGAAAAATTGTCTATTTTAATTAATTACTGTATGTATGTTGAAAATGGGAGAAAAAACTATTTGTAAATAAAAACAGCTTTTAATAAATTAAATGAAAAGGTAACTCTTTTACATGTTAAGCGTTCTTACAAGTGCTGTACATTAGTGCAGTATGTACATACCGTACTGTAAATATAAGTCATTGCTTGCTGAACATCTCCATCAAAGTAAACTGTTTGACTGTAGTCATCTGTTTTCGGGCAGCCAAGTCGCGCATCCGCTTGACAGTGAGAAGTTGATGGTCCCGTGTCTGCTCCAACTACGACATTAATGTCATCTTCTTCCTCGACACTTTCTCTCACACTTTCAATAAGTTCAACATCATTTAGAATTTCATACCCAACGTCTGACGAATCTCTATCTTCAGCACTAACTTCGGAACATCCAGGAATTTTCAAAAGAATGTTTCTGAAATCCTCAAGTGACACGTTATCCCCATCTTCTCCTGTCTCTTCCATTCCTTTTTCTTGAGCTTGTTTTTCCTTTTTATCCTTTTCCTTCTCTTCTTCAGTTAGTATGCCTTTCAACTTGTTCCATGTACATCTTAATGTGACTGCCTTAACCAAACTCCAAGCTTCCATCACTATGTAAGCGCAATCTATCAATTTTTTTTTAGCCAACCTTCTTCATCTTCGCCCTCCACCAAAAGTTTCCCTAAAAGTTGCCTTCTGTAATGGCGTTTAATGGTTTCGATAACAGACTGTTCCATTGGCTGCAACAAGCTTGTGACGTTTAGCAGTAAAAAGATTGTTTTAAATTGGCCATTCCCTCTTTCCAACAATTCTTCGGTGGGATGAATTGTTGCGTTATAAAGTACCAAAAGCACTTTACTGCCTTCTTTTCCAAGAGAATTTTGGCGCTTTTTCACTTCAGGGATGAAAACTTCACTTTATGACTTGGTAAACAATGCTGCAGTCTTTCAGGCTTTGGGTTGGTTTTTATAAAACAGGGGAAGGTTTTTCACAGTACTCATATTCAGCGATTCAGATAGTTGGGGTTCGGATATTTGAATCCCCGTCCAGGCATCCAGATTTAGATTTTCCATGGTTTCCCAAATCATCCAGGCAAATGCCGGGATGCTTCCTTCAAAAGGCCGTGGCCAAATTCCTTCCCATTCCTTGCCCCCTATCCTTTCCCGTCTCTAAAGACCTCGCTGTTAAGAGACATTAAGCAGTTTAAAAAAAAAAAAAAATAGTTCGGATAATTGGAGTTCTACTGTACCACGATAGCGAGTCATTACAGCGCACACGTTAAACACACGCGACCGCCGACCATCTTAGCGTAACCTTGTGACACACTAGACTGTGTATCCCTGCACGCTCAACTCTGGAGACATTGTAAGCGTATCTGGTATCTCACATGCAACTACCAACTAACAAAATATATGTAATGCTCACAGTTTTGTTACAACTGCTTTGTTGATATTGTTTCTTTCCTGTTCTATTTTTTATTTTTCCCTTAAGTGTCACGTATTTTACTAAATTTATTGACCTTTCAGGTAATTGACGGCCTTAGTAGCCTTAGTGCTCAATTTTTCTCATTTTTGCACAGATGGGGTGTTTTTCTTGGAGTGCCATTGGTTTGTTTTCTTTATAAAATTATTGAGTGTTCTTTTGTTTTCTGACAGAGAGTATGAAATACTTGTTGTAGGAGATCTTCTGATTCTTGAAAACAGATAGATCTTTGTGGTAGTCTCAATTTTTATTCTGGGCTTAGTTAAATTTTTCCATTTGCCAATCATATAATCAGTATATTATACTGATGACATGACACAAAATGCTTCATCCTTATGTTACACTTTGTTATATGAATATTTCTTTTGTGACCGTATGAACATCATTTTCATATAAACACTGTATGGCTAATACAAGGTGTTTTCAAAAGCCACATTTCTGAAAATTGTGTGAAGATCTACTATGTTGTAAACATTCTAGAAATAAGTAAAAGCGAGAAATCTCTATACATAAAATTAAAATCTATTGTGATAAATTGATTGGTAGCATGCACATTTTCAATTGTCAATCTTTGTTTTGAAAAACCTAGCTTTTCTTCTTGAAGCAATGTATGAGCAATGGATTTTATGCTTCTGAAAATGATTTTAGGGATCTTGTATTCACTGCTTAAGAAAATTCTTCCCCTGAACTCGTTTATATCGAACAGTAATATCAGTTGTGCATCTCTCTATGATCTAGAAACTGAATCTTTTCTCTGTTAAATGTTGAGAAAGGCATGCAATGGAATTGTGAGAGATGCCCTCTCCTCCTTTTTTTGTTGAGTTCCACATTGATACTACATAGACCAGACACTTAACTGAACCTGGGAGTTTGTGGGGACTTCCTCCACCTTGAGCGTCTTTGTTGAGTTTGTTTGAGCAGTGCTTTCTAATTTGGAATCTGGTTTATGCCATAAGCCTTTTTCATAAGGATTGTTTTAATTTTTAATAAATGACATATTAGCTTGGAGGGCTGATTTTTGTCTGTCATGAACATCATGCTCAGTGCTTCTAATTCAATTATTCTACCATTCTGGGTGAGCTTCCCACACTGTTTGGCATGGCTGTAAAGCTTGCTTACTCACTCTTTCGCTGAGTTGCTGACCAGTGACCTTTTGCTGCTGTCCCTGATTCTGCAACTGTTTCGCCGTATTGTGCCGACTCCGCTCCCAAAACTGCGTACTGCTGTGTGGACTCCTTTGCTGAGCTCTGTAACACTGTTGAGCAGAGAGGTATTTTCCGTCTCACAATTCTTCTTACTTTAATTCTCCATTAATCCTATTTAATTTAATTTAATTGCAATGGAGCACAGACTCCGGTGGCAATTTCCCTACACGCCCATCTTCCCCCTATCCTGCACCCACCTACATTTGCCCTCTGCAAATTTATCTTTAAATTCTTTCAAAGTTTTTGGTAATTATTCATCATTTCTCTTGGTAACTCATTCCAATTCCTGACACCCTTATCTAAAAAAGAGAATCTTACCACTTTACACTTTCTGGAGTATTACTACCCTCACACCCAACACTTTTTCGAGTTGGCTGATCCCACACCTGACACCATTCAAAATCCAACTGTGGTGGACTGGCGATTCTTTTTGCTTTTGCACTGCCACTTCCCAAAAGGTCACGTGAGTGGTATTTTTCATAAAAGATACTCTCAGCAAGATATATGCACATTTACATTTATTTACACATTACTTTATACACAGATAATCCTTCATCAACTCTCTGAACCATTAAAATGGTTAAGACAATTATTACTTGCTTCTAATGCCTGATATTCCTATTACATGTCCCCAAATGGTTTCATCCCATCTGTCGGTTTTAAAGATGATGGTGTATGCTTCATGCTGCTTCCGTCACTGTTGCTGCTGATGTTTACAGCTAAATGTCTGCCTTGAACAAACCACGACAGATCTCCTCATCGACCTAAAACAAGAGCCTTGAGCCACCAGTCAACTGAACGACCTGCTTGGCTGCTCTCTCCTTCGTGCACCCCAGTTTTGATCTTCACTCTCCCACCATCCTCCAGTAGTAGGGAGGATTTTTGACCAATAGGTCGCTCCATAACTCTCCCATCCTTCACCAAATGACATCGTAGTTCAGCGTATTCTTACTGACTCCTGACCTACTCTCCTGGGCATTGGCTTCTACATCGCCAAATTCCACTGTCTGAATTTGTTTAGCTTGCTGTTGCAATTGACCTGTTTTAACTAGAGCTGTATGGAATCATAGCTACTTCAATACTTAACCAAAAATGCCGTGGGACACTACAGGGCACAGGTGGTTAAAGGCTGTATGAAGACTTTCGGTGTATTTCTTACTCCCTCGCATTACTGAGAGCCCATATGAAATATTGTTTTCAGTGTTTAAACTGTCAAACTGTCCTGCCTTTAGTTTTGTTCCAAAGCTGATCAGGCATTAATCTCAGAAATGGGAAAGTACAAAATTGTTAAGAAAATCATTTTTGTTATTCTTATTAAATTTCTTTGTACATAGCAAAAAATTAAGTCAGCTGTAATATAAATAATTAGAAATCCTTTTTATTTTTAAATGTTAATATTTTGTTTTTGTTTACAGGGATCACTATTACATCTGCTGCTGTAACATTTAGTTGGTCAAACCATAAATTCAACCTAATTGACACACCAGGTCACATTGATTTCACTATTGAAGTGGAACGGACGTTAAATGTATTAGATGGTGCAATTGTAGTTTTGGATGGTTCAGCAGGTTTGCACATATTATTTATTACTGCTAGAATGACACCCCAATAAATAATGTAATCTGAAGTGAAGGTAATTACAATAAAATAATGTAATTCATTAAAATGTATGTTTTTTTTTTTTTTTGCTGTCATCACTCATTCAACTGGTTGATGCAGCCCTTCATCCATTCCTATCTTGCGCTAACCCCTTCATCTCAACGTACCCCTTACACCCTACATTCTCAATTATATGCTTAATATATTGTAATCTCTGTCTTCCTCTATAGATCTTACCTTCGTCTATTCCCTCCAATAACAAATTAACCAATCCTGCATGTCTCAAAATATGACCCACCATCCTGTCTCTTCTTTCTGTTAGCCCCTTCCACAAACTTCTTTCCTCGCTCGTCATTTCCAAAACTCATTCATTTTGTGGTTTATGTGTCCATTTAATGTTCAGCATTCTTCTATAGCACCACATTTCAAATGCTTCAGTTTTCTTCCTTTCTGGTGTTTCTAAAGTCCATGCTTTGCTACCATAAAGTGCTGTGCTACACCAAGAATTTTAAAAAGTTCTTTCTAAGTCCTAGATCAATATTTGAAATTATAAGAATTCTCTTTTTCATGATGGTTCTTTTTGCTAGTGTGATTCTGCTTTTAACGTCATTCCTGCATCAGTCATCAGTTGTAATTTTACTTCCCACGTAGCAGAATTCACTTACTTCTTTTATCACATCTGATCCTAATTTTATATTTAATTTACTATTATTGGTATCATTTCTGCTACATTTCATCACTTTTGTCTTGCTTTGGTTTATATCTAATCCAAACTCTTCCTTAAGTATTTTGTTCATGCCATTCAGTAACTTCTCAATATCCTTAGCCTGTTTTTCTAAGAAGACAATGTCGTCAGCAAATTCTAGCATACCGATTTTTTCTCCTTGAACATTTATGCCACACTGAAATTTTTCTTTCGTGTTCTTCATTCATTCCTCTACATACAAGTTCAGTATTAATGGGGATAGACTACAACCCGTCTCACACCCTTTTTAATTGATGCATGTCTCTCACGATACTCTTTTATTATAGCCACTTGATTCTTAAATAGTTATAAAGTATTCTTCTATGTTGATACTTTAGACCTGGCTTCTTTTTAAAAAAATTTGAACATCTTGTCCAACCTAACGCTATCAAAAGTGTTTTCTAAATCAACAAATACCATGAAAGTATCTTTGTTTGTCTGGATCTTCTCTTCAAGTATTAACCTTAAAGTCAGATTTGCTTCCCTTGTACCGCAGTTTTTCCTAAACCCAAACTGATCTTCACCTACTATCTCTTCTACTACTCTTTCCTTTCTTCTGTATATTATTCTGGCCAGTAATTTTGAAGTATGTGATGTTAGACTAATGGTTAAACAATTCTCACATTTGTAGGCTTGTGCTTTCTTTGGAACTGTAAAGATTATATTTTTATTAAAATCAGTTTGAATTTCTCCTGTTTCATAACTTTTTGATATCAGTTTGAATAATCTTCTGATTTCCTTTTCTCCTAGGGATTTAAGTAGTTCTGCAGGGATCTCATCAATTCCAACTCCCTTATTTCCTTTCAAGTCATTCAGACTTCAATCAAATTCTGTCCTCAAAACAGGATCTCTTAAGACATCAATGTTGACATCGCTTTCCTTTTCCATTACGTTATTGTTCAAGTCATCCCCATCATACAGTTTCTCAATGTATTTCTATTGCTTGAGCTTAAAAGAGGTTTCCCATCGACAGCTTTAATGTTTACACCTCTTATCTTCATTTCTCCAAAATTTTGTTTCATTTACCTATATGCTACATGTACTTTACCTATGACCATTTCCTTTGCTACTTCTTCGCACTTCTTTTTTAGCCATTTTTCTTTTGCTATTTTGCATTTTATGTTTATTTGGTTTCTAAATTGCCTGTATTGCTCTCTTCTTGCTTCATCCTGAACATTTTTGTGCCTCTCCTCAGCTACAAAATTTCTTCTGTGATCCAAGGTTTTCAGGTGGTTTGTTCCCTAAAATTTCCCTAATGTTTCTTTACCAGCGTTTTCTATTTATTTCTTCAGTGCATTCCATTTGTCCTCTGGTGAGCTCCTTTGAGAGTTACTTCTTAAACCTAAGTCTACCACTTCTGCAAATTTTTCTCTCATGTTAGATTGTTTCAGTTTATTCACTTCCATTCTGTTCAGCTTATATTGCTTCCTTATATGCTTGAATTTCAGCCTGTTCTTCATTGCTATCAAATTATGGTCAGAGTATATGTCTGCTCCTGCGTATGCTTTACAGTCTAGAACTTGATTTCTGAGTCTCTGTTTGTCCATGATGTAATCTACAGGGTGCGTCACCAAAATCCGGACAATTTTAAATTTAAATTTCCCGCCACATTTTTCTTCCGCCAGAGATCGTGTTTGGCGCTCTGCAGTGTCTAACGTTTCTAGTAGACAGTGGTAACCTCAAAATGGCCATGATGTTGAAGCGAAGTGCGGAGTATGATAAAAGAGCCGCGATTGTCGAAGGTCTTCGCGCTGGGCGCTCAGCAGTTGAAATAATTCGGTTTTTCAAGTACCCAAAATCGACAGTTTATGATGTAGCAAAATATTCGTCGTTAGAACAGTCAAACGAACAGTCAAACGAAGGTTCCACAGTACCGGCAAGGAAGCGTCACTCGAAGGACCGCACAATGAGGACACCTGAAGTCATCGATAGGGCTCAAGAGCTGATTTCAGAGAATCCAAGGCAGTCATTGCGATCTCTGGCAAAAATCATTGGTGTAAGCGAACCAACAATGCGTCGAATTGCTGAAGAAGACCTTAGATACAAGTCCTACACACTGAAGGTTAGGCAAATGCTCTCCGAGAATGCTAGGACAAAGAGAGTCAGCCGCTGCCATTTGCTTCTGTCATCACTGAAAAATGATGCCGCTGGGCGTATCAGATTCTTTTCTGATGAAAAGATTTTTACAGTTGATGCCAAAAATAATCGAAGAAATGACCGTTGGCTTGCACATGATCCACAGGATATCCCTATTGTTGCCAGAACTAAATTTCCTGCCAGTGTTCACGTGCTAAGTGTTGTGTCGAGCGAGGGTCATGTCATGCCCCCACATTTTTTTAAAAACAAGGAAACTGTGACAAAAGAAGTTTATTTGAACGTTATTTCGAGTGTTGTGAAGCCGTGGATTGATGCAGTGGCGTCTGGAACTCCGTATGTTTTCCAGCAAGACGGTGCACCAGCCCACACGAGCCATTTGGTTCAAAACTGGATGTCCGATAATTTGGACATGTTTTGGTCAAAGGAATTTTGGCCTCCAAACAGTCCCGATTTAAATCCTCTGGATTACTACGTTTGGAGCGTAGTTGAAAGGATGTCCAACAAGTCTCGGCATCCAAACGTCGCATCATTGAGATCCGTCATTGAAGCAGCATTCGCCGCCATGGACTCGGCTGCATTACGTCGAGCATGCAACCGCTTCAGGCCGAGACTGGAGGCAGTTATTAAAGCTAAAGGGGGATATATTGAATAATTATTTTCTATAGAGGTCCCTGATAAACCATGCAAAAGTATTTTTTGTTATATTTAATATTTTGTGAAAAAAAAAATTGTTTCAAAAAACTCTTCTATTTGTCCGGATTTTGGTGACGCACCCTGTAGCAGATATCTGCCTTTATCCCCAGGATGTTTCCAGGTGTAGAACCTGCATGTAAATCTTGCATGGTTCTTAAACAGTATGTTTGCCATGACTAGCTTATAACTTTCACAAAACTCTAACAATCTGCTTCCTCATTAATTCTTCTTGACGAAAACTTCCTACAGTATTCCCTTCTTTTCCGTTTCCCACTATCTCATTCCAGTCACCCATGATTATTAGATTTTCCTCCCCCTTCACATATTGAATTAATCCTTCAATTTCAGTGTATATTTTCTGTATTTCTTTGTCAGCTTCCTATGACATTGGCATTAACACTTGCACTAACGTGGTTGGGTTTAGAAAACCTAATCAAAATAATCCTGTCACTAAACTGTTAATAACAACTCACCCTTTTTCCTACTCTCGTATTCATTGCAAAACCTTCATCAATAACTCAATTGACAGGTTTTTGTGTTAATTATTCTGTGTTCCCCAGACCAGAAATCCTGTGCATCCTTCCACTTAATCTCACAAATCCCGATGACATCTAACATAAGTCATTCCAACTATCTACCTGCCTTATTCAGACTTCTAACATTCCATGCTACGACTCATAGAATATTTCTATGCATTCCTCCCTGAGTAATTCCCACCCAGAGATCCGATTGGGGGACTATTGTAGCTATGGAATATTTTACCCAGGAAGAAGCCATCATGATATATGTAATTTGAGAGGATTCCATGTCCTTGGGATACCCTTGGGGTCTTTAATGCAGTAGTTTCCCATTTTCTTCTGCATCACCATGTGTTTGATCATTTATGAGTGATCCGTCTTTAGGAGGCGTTTCCAATGCCAAGGGCAAGAGGGTGCCCGGGGCTGCTCCCTGCTCTTCTGCTCACCTTTAGGAGGCCGTTAGCAAGCAGTGGGTGACTCCTTATACTGGGTATTTTTCAGTCGCCAGACCCTTATCCATGCAGACAGGATAAACCACGTTGACATTTGGTTGGAAAAAAACTAATATAGGCTCTCCCAAACCCTTACACCCTAAAAATGTATATGTGAAAGGAACAAATTGTTCATCTAGTTGGATCTTGTTAATGACTGAAACCTGCTGTAGAATGGGTACCAGCTTAAATAATGCCCACTAGCTACCAGTATGCTAATTATTGCATCAATGCCTACAAGCCTGCATCAATGTTTTGAGCAGTTGTTACAAACAAATAATTGTAAATTCACAATTGCAAGGAATGGAAGTAAATTTCATGTGCATCCTGGGAGCTACTTGCACCCGCAGATTTCTGTGTTATAAAAATTTGTTTTACATTGCTATAGCATCCCCTATCAATTGAGAATCATCCTGTATTTGTATTAGATTTGCAGTTGCTGATTCAGGGAAAATGGATGGTTCTTATAATGTCACAGATGATAAAATACTCTTGCACTTCTAGCCACATCAAAATCTGTTGGGGCATTTTAAGGGACACAGTTTCCACTTTCATTTACAACCATCTGAAGTCAACGGTAAGTTGGCTTAATAGTTGTCTGCTACTGCATTGCCATGGAAATGGTCGAGGTCGAATGCCAGATGTTGACTTCATTCTGAATCCTGTACTTCTCATTAAACTGCATTTTAACATATTGATATATTATTATTTTGTAACTTTTGTTGAAATAAATTGGGTTTAAGTATTGATTAATATTAATTTAGTGAACAATATTTCACATAAGTTTAGTTGAAGGTTTTTCATTTTTTTTTCTATTCTTTATTTCCAGTCTGTCATGTAAGCATAAAATTTTGATTGTGATGTATATGAAATGTTGACTTATGATATTGCGTGATGGGATATTCAGGTGCATATAAAGTTTACTACTGAATGGGAAAATTGTAAGATCTTTATTTTCCACAATTTCTTGGTTATTCAGTCAGGTGGGCTTCTGTAAGTTGACCAGTTTCTGAAAATTTGATTTTTCCAGCAACCCTACTGTATTGTCTGTTTCTCCATGTTCACAGTGCCAGAGCACTACACGAGACATGTCTAGCATGAAATAAACAGTGATTTGGCAGAGATAAATGAAGAATAGCCTTTTCTTCTTGTATGGTATTTACACTTCCAAAGTTAGATATATTCTTAGTTTCAACTACCAGATGATCCATGCAACAATTTCACGAATAAAATACAATGAATAGTGAGTTGGTGGTTTGTAGTAGGTTGAAAAAAGAACTGGCTCATCTGTAGCAATAACTTTCGGATTTCACCTGATGTACAATCCTGCAGCCCTCTACTTTGGTGTAACCCCTGAGGCTATCCTTTCCCAGAAGCTGAACTGTCAAAGATCCCCCGCAGGGGCCTGGTAAGCAAGTGCCAGGTACGGGTTTGGCGAACCCGTGGTGCCCGAGCTGGAAACTTGTAAGTGCCGCAAATTTCCCACACCGAAAACTCCTACCATGCTTCAACGACCACCATAGGGCGTGGCAGTGGAACGTTGTGTGCCTAGGAGAACGGGGATCTTGGCTTCGTCACCCGGATCACGAGGATGGTACAAACCTCTATAAAAAAACCCTCAACCTCAAGGTCAGCCATGTGCCGAGGAGGTGTATGGGTGAGAGGCGGATCACTCGCTAACGTGCAACCTCAGGGGCACCTGTGCACCCCTGTTGTATTAACACTTCCTTTTAAAAAAGTTTTACTCGTGGGACCAAAATGCAGCCTCACAAAAACAAAAAACCCTGCGGTACGGGTGTGCCGCTGGCTAATCCTAATACACCCAATTCCAAGAAGCGGGCCAGGGTTGATAGCCCTCCCGCTTCAGAAAATAACAGTAATGGGAACGTTTGTTCCATAGTGAACGCTTTCATCGTAATGCAGAAGATAGAGGGGACATTTGAGAAGGTGTCCTCCTTTTATATCAACTTGGGATTGGAAGGACTTGTTGGTACACTGAAATTGGTTAAAAAGTTGAGGAACGGGATGCTGCTGCTGGAAACATCCACCAGTAGGCAGGCTTCCCAGCTCTTTAATTGCGAGAAGCTCGGGGAGTTCGCAGTGAAAAGCGAACTCCACAGAACCCTAAATTGTAGCAAAGGCGTTGTCACCTGCCGGGACATTATTGATTTAGGGACTTAGGAACTGGTTAAGGAGTGGGAAGATCAAAACGTGGTCAAGGTGCATCAGATTTCACGTAGGGTAAATCGCAGCTTTGAAAAGACTGCCACCTGACGTTTGACACTCCAGTGTTGCCCAAGTGTATTAAAGCTGGCTACATCAACTTGAACATCCGTCCATATGTTCCGGACCCAATGCTCTGCTTCCTGTGCCAAAGGTTCGGACTTACAACGGCGTCTTGCAAGGGCAACTCCACCTGTCGTAGATGCGGCAAGGGGGCACATGAGCCAGGTGTCAGTTGCACGCTCCCACAGGTGTGTGTCAACTGCTCCGGGTCGCACCCTGCCTGGAGTAGAGAGTGTCAAATGTATCTTGAAGAGCGCAAGACACAGGAGTTGAAGACCAAAGAGCGGATACCTTATGTAGAGACAAAGAAGAAGGCGAAAGTGCTCGCCGCTCCAATATTTGGAACAAGCTTTGCCAAAATGGTCTCGACTCCCGTCAGGAAAGACATTCTTTGCAGACATGGGCACAAGCACTATGTGCTCATGTCAGTGCAAGTGTGATGCAAAATCCACGAAGGTCATAACACCTAAGACCGCGGATGTCGCTAGCAACACATCTGCAACCACGACCAGTCCAGCAGCAGTAACTAATATTCCACCAACACCAACATTAGCAGTCAAGCAAACAGCACCTCCTATTCCTCCACGCACTGTTATAGCTGTAGCGGTAATATCTGCTACCAACGCCAGTGGAGGTGACCAGAAGATCAGGTGTCGGAAGTTTAGACAGACAGACAGACCCGACCCGGTTTGTCAAGTCCCCCTCTTCGTCTCCTCCCAGACTGCCCAGCAGTGGGCAGGGGAAGAGGCAGAGGAAGAAAAAGGATGGGGAAGGTTTTGAGGAGTCCTCTGGATCGGAGATGTCTTTCTCCGCTTCCGGGCAGGAGGAAACAGAGATGCTGGTGGATGAGTCTGGTCCCGTTCCTCAGCAGGAAATGACCGAAGACCCACCCGAACCGGGGTGGGTGAGGTTAAATAGGTAAGGATTGCTCCCTTACTTCAGTGGAACATCAACGGTTTTAGAGCTCACAAAGAGGAGTTACACCTCTTAGCACGGTCTGATCCTTTGTGTCTCTGTTTACAAGAGACACATTTCAGACCAACACACCAACCTGTGCTAAGAGGATGCGACGTATAAGAACGATAGCGTGGGTGATCGAGCGAATGGTGGAGTGGCTGTGTTTGGCCGAACACTGCCCACTCGGAACCTATAGCTCTCACCTCTGATTTACAAGCAGTGGCAGTGAGGTTTCATGGTCCCATTAAATTGACAGTGTGCTCTATTTATCTACCACCTAACACGCCCGTCACTTCTGACGACCTATTTAACATCTTGCGGCAGCTTACTCGGCCATTCCTCCTCTTAGGAGATTTCAACGCACACAGTGCGCTGTGAGGCTCAAAGCCGATTGCCCCAGAGGCCAAATGGTTGGTAGATTAATAGAGCAAGAGGAAATATGCATCCTCAATATTGGTGCAATGACGCATTTCACCACTGCTTCCGGATCATCCTCTGCCATTGACCTTTCATTGTGCTCTCCTTCATTAGCGGACTCCGTGCAATGGGAAATGGTTCACGACCTACATGGAAGCGACCACTTCCCCATATGGATGCACGTAGAAGTCGGTCGTGGACTTGGGATCTCACGACGCAAATGGAATGTCAGGAATGCGGATTGGCAGTTGTTTCGCCGTTCGGTTGATTTACAACCGCGTAATAGCATACAGCAGAAAGTGAATCACTTCACGGAAGTGATTCACCATGCAGCTGACGTCTCCATGCCTAAAAGCTCCGGAGCGCTGCGAAGGACGCCTGTTCCCTGGTGGAACGATGAATGTCGTTCCGCTATTTGGGGTCGCAGATGGGCGTTACGCCATTTTAGGTTGCATCCAACACCCAACAACCTGGCTGCGTTCTGTGTTGCAGGAGATAAGGCACGTCGTGTGATTAAGGAGAGCAAGAAAAGGTCTTGGCAGGAATTTGTGAGCACAATTAACCGTTCCACAATGTCATCAAAAGTATGGGAGTCTATCTGCCATACTCCCACCCACCAGTGTCTGGATTACTGGATCGCGGACATGTAGTTGCCGACGAACGAAGCATAGTGCAGCTGATGGCAGAGAATTTCGCTGCCATCACTTCATCTGCTAACTTGGACTGTAGGGCCCAGCAACTAAGACTTGCTGTCGAAAGGCGAATCCTGTGCTTCGATTCATCAGATACAGAGGCTCATAATAGCCCTTTTTCATTCTGGCAGCTGGAGTCCGCATTGAACAGCTCCAATGACACCGCTCCAGGGCCTGATATGATCCAGTACCAGATGCTGAGGCATCTTGGTAAATATGCTAAAGAGTACCTTTTGGATATTTTTAACGATATCTGGACCGGAGGACACTTTCCCGACTCGTGGAAAGAGGCAACATTAATCCCCATCTTAAAACCTGGGAAAGACAAATTGTTGCCAGGTAGCTACCGTAGTATTGCCTTGACAAGCTGCGTTGGGAAGACACTGAAGAGGATGGTGAATCGGCGCCACGTATGGTGTCTCGAATCCCGTAATCTGCTGAGCCGCTTTCAGTGTGGATTTAGGAAGTTCTGTTCCACCTTGGACAACATGATCCTGCTGGAGGTGGCAATACAGGATGCTTTTGTATGCAGCCAACACCTCGTAGGTGTATTTTTCGATATCGAAAAAGCCTGCGATACTACCTGGCGGCATGTTATTTTAAAACAGTTACACAAATGGGGTTTTAGGAGTAACCTGCCCCATTTTTTAAAATCATTTTTATCTGGTCGTTGCTTCCGGTACCGAGTCGGCAGTGAAGTGTCTGATCTTTTTATTCAGGAAAACTGTGTTCCTCAAGGGTCAGTTTTAAGCGTTACCCTATTTGCTATCGCCACCAACAGTATCTCTATTGTTATAAGGAGTCCCATATGGTACTCCTTAGACGTGGATGATTTTTTAATCTTTTGTGCATTCTCCAGCCAGAGAAGTGCTGAGTGGCAGCTGCAACTCGCGCTGAACAGGCTGGATGAGTGGTCAGTGCACACCGGTTTTCGATTCTCAGCCGAGAAAACCCGGTGTGTACTTTTTACCCTTAGCAGAAGCCTTTTAGCTGAGCCTCACCTTACCTTGAGGGAAACTGTTTTAAGTTTTACAGATTCTGTTTGTTTTCTGGGCCTCATTTTAGACATTAGGCTAACTTGGCTTCCACTTCTTAAAGATGTGAAAGTCAGAGACCTAAAAGCTCTAAACGTTTTAAAATGTTTATGGGGCACTGATCGCTCCTGTCTGCTGCAATTTTATAGAGCCTTTGTACGGTCGCGTCTGGAGTATGGTTGCATAGTATATGGTTCGGCACGAGACAGTTATCTACAGATACTGGATAGTGTCCACCATGCAGGAATTCGGCTCGCCACAGGTGCCTACTGCACCAGCCCGATACCCAGCATTTGTGCTGAGTCTGGTGAGCCGCCGCTTTCCATCCGCCAGCATCTCTTCATGGTGCGACACTATGTACATATTGCCACAACTCCTGGTAGTCCCGTGCACATAGTATTGAAACCGAACTACGAACGGCTTTATGCTAATCGCTGTAGGGCGACCAAACCTTTCAGCCATCGTACAATGGCTATTTTAGAAGAATATGGTTGTGAGCTACCTGCTTTTTATCACCAGGGATCGAGTAAATCTCCTCCCTGGCTTTTAGAGAGGCCCAGAACGATTTTAGACCTGTCGCAGTACAACAAACTGTTTACTGCTGACAGGGTATTTCTACGTGTTTTTATGGATGTTTTGAATCACCATCGCGATTTTACCCCGGTGTATACGGATGAGTCTAAGCAGGTTAACGGAGTAGGTTGCTCCGTAGTGTTCCCTCGAGCGACTTATACATACAAGCTGTATAGCAGGTGCAGCGTTTACACTGCGGAGTGCTATGCCCTGCTAAAGTCGTTCCAGCATATGAAGGCACGCCGCGGCATGAAGTACATTATATGCTGTGATTCCCTCAGCTGTGTTCAGGCGTTAGCAACCATGTACCCAGCAGACCGTCTAGTCCAGGACATCTAGGACGCCCTCCTTTCCCTCCAATCTTGTGGAAAGGAGGTTTTATTCTGCTGGGTACCCGGTCATGTGAGAATCAGGGGGAACGAGGCAGCCGATGCAGCTGCCAAGTTAGCCTGCGACAAGGTCCAAACCGACTTTGCTCCGGTCCCAAAGTCAGACCTTGTCTCGGTAGCTTTGGCTTTTGAGGTGTGGCAGAGGCAGTGGCTGGAAGTAGAGCATAATAAGCTCCGGCTGGTCAAACCGACCGTTCAGCCATGGTGCAGCTCCTTCCAGCGGGTGAGAGGGGATGAGGTTCTCCTTACTCGCCTCCGTATAGGGCACTGTCCTCTGACTCATGGTTTTCTTCTGCGCCGAGTGGACCCTCCAGAATGCGATGCTTGTGGTGTACCTTTGACGGTGCGCCACATTTTAACTGACTGTGTACTGTTTTTAAACCTAAGGGCAGATGTTGGCTTAGCTAACGATCTGCCCGTTATTTTAAACAATGACAATGTGGTGAAGGTTTTAAAATTTTGTAATTTGGCCGGTCTTACCCCAAAAATTTGGGAGTTTTTAGAATAGTTTGGTGGTCTCTCTACAACCACCAATTCATGTACTGACTTATTTAATTTTAATTATTTTTGTTTATTAAGATTTACATTTTACATCTGGGTGGCCCCTTTACTGCCAGCTGGATTGTCCTTTTAGTGTTTGTGTAAGCTGGTTGGCCCTTTTACAGCCAACCAGCCAGTGTATTAGTTTGTCATTCGTGGCCACGTTACAGCCAATGTGTTAGTGTTTTATTTAAACCTGCTGTCTGCATATGCCGACCTCTTTACAGTCGGCCATGTGGGCGGTATTTTAGTCAGTGCTTTCATATTTTATTATGCTGTCTGTGTGGCCGACCCCTTTACAGTCGGCCATACAGTTGGTAGCTAATTTTATCCCACATTGTCATCCTGTGTTTAAGCTAGGGCTCTAACAACCTAGATGTTGACGCGCCCTAAAACACCAACAACAACAACTGTCAAATACCTCAGCAGAAACTACTAAGTTGAACCGAACACACACACTATCTCGGTAGCTCTGTGATACCTGGTGCTGCTATCTAGCATTTGTTATTGCTTAGCTGCCTGGCTGTGGACAGTCTCACACACATGACCTACATAGTTAATTTCTTTTACCAAGTATGGTGGGTGAGTGGTAATGTTGTGGCCTCGCATTCAGGAGGATGCTGGCTCAAATCCTGGTCCAGCCATCTAGATTTGCGTTGTCGGTGGTTTGCCAAAATCACTTCAGGCAAATTCTGGGATGGTTCCTTTTAAAAGACCATGACTAATCCTTGCCCCCATTCCTTCCCCTCTAATGACCTTAAAGTAAAGCCATAAGCAAAAAAAAAAAAAAAAAACCTGAATACTTATACCTTTTAATGGTTGAATTCCGGAAATTTCTATTTTAATTTATGATGTTTCCAAAGCAGAGACCTTTATCTTTAAAATGATACCTCATTTATCGATATTGGTTGATATTAACTAATATAAGTGACTCGTCACAAAAATGATTTTCAGAAATGTTTAGTAGCTTTCACATATTTTAGTTCTTGCACTTGGCCAAAGCAAAGGAAGGTTTTACTCTCAACTTTAAGGATTTTTCCTTGAGTGTGATGGAAATTGCCTTGGAATTTTTGCTGAAGCCATTTGAGTTTCTGCTCTCATCATTTGTCAAACACTTTCTGGTCACTGTACAGCAAGTAAACCCAGAATATTGTTTTCAAATTGTTACTTGCCAAGATTTATCAAATATTAGAGCTTCTGTAGTGGTTAGTTATACCTTATTTTCATTGGTCAACTTTCTACCCCACCACCAGTGCAATTCCTACCCTTCCCTCTTAGTTAATCTTTGACTCATTTGTGCGATAAGTCTGGATAAGTACACAACTTTCCCCATGCTATGTGGCTCACATCCTACATGAGTAATTTTTTTAAACTGAAATCTTGTAAACTGTGTTCACTAATGGCAGTCTTATTGTCTAATTATTTACACTTATGCCGTAACGTGTTGCAGGTGTTGAAGCCCAAACGTTAACTGTATGGAGACAAGCAGACAGATATTCTATACCACGAATCATTTTCATCAATAAGATGGACCGTTTGGATGCAGATTTAAAAATGTCTGTCAATTCAGTAACTTCAAAACTTAATGTACTTCCTTTAGTAGTCCAATTACCTGTTTATGATGAAAAAGAAAAATTATGTGGGATTGTAGACCTAGTCACTATGAATCATCTTTCTTGGAATGAAAGTGTTCTAGGAAAAACATACTCAGAGCATCCTCTGAATTCTCATGATAATTCACCATTGTGGGAAATGTCTATTGAAGCAAGAAACAAACTGATTGACCAATTGGTCGATGTAGATGATTGTTTTGCTGACACTGTGATTCAGCAAGATAGCATGGAGTCTGTAACATCAGAATCAATTTTAAAATCACTGAAAACGGTTGCATCTTCTGAGGTGAGTAGATGTGATGAGCTTTTTTTGATTAAATACGTGAATATTTCATACTGTATGGCAGATTTTTATTTTCAGATTTAATGAATTGTGTACTAATTCCCAAATTTATTGCTTATATGAAATGTGTTTGATGTGATTTGTAAAATGTGCTGCTAAAAACTGACAAAAAAAAGCATTTGATTTGAGGATTTTGGAAAGGTTTGTGATAGTTCCATTATGTGCATTACTACCGCACCATATTTGGAAAGTTAACCTAAATGTTCATAATTCATATTCTTCTTAAGCCTGAAATTTATCTTAATATTTACATGCTTTTCATGATATCAGTTCAATTTCTAGTGATTGATCTGATTTTTTCAATATGACATATGATACGAGTTGTTTTAGAAGGCATTCTGACATGGAATAGTGCAGATTTCTGACTGGCCTGATATAACCCATTAACTAGACATAGAGGGAGGCTATACCTCCACCTGAAGTTATTTTATTCAAAATTTTTCTTACCTTGTGTTAAACATATCTGGTATTAAGTTCCTTAAATTGAGTTAAAGAACTTTCACATTTTTAAAAAGTTTATTCTCATTTAAATTACATATTGGATTTACTCCCATTGTTGGTAGACTTTGTGAGTCTGTGCTGCTCCAGTGTGGTCATGTTGGCCCCAGTCAGTCTCCCTACAGCAGCACTCGTGTCCGCTTGTGGTACACTTTTGCTCCATAGTAATCCTGCCAAGTTACCAAAGTTAATTAAATTTTCAGAAATCTCCAAGCAGTTCATGTAGTAACAATCAGTGACTGTGGATTAAAATGTCTGTTCTCAACTAGAACCTACAATCTGTAGTGACTGCTCTATTTCATTTTTCAGGTATCTCACAAAAACTACCAACCTATTTGGATGGGGTTTTCATATTTTGAAAGCTTATGGTCTAACTTACAAACTGCAGTATATCTTATGACTCTACAATTTACGTTACTGGGAGGTGGAGCAAGAAATGATGAGCTGTATGTAACCAGAACAGATAAGCACCATATATTTTTAATACAATCCTTGCCAGAGAGTGTACACACTGTCAAAGATAAAAACCTCCAGTATGCCTAGAAAGCTTAGAATCTGACATAAAATCTGCTCGGTGACTTTCGAACATTAACATTAATTTATTGTTGTCTACTTCTGCTAAAAGAAAAAAAAAAGAGGAATAAAAGAGAGAAAGCCATGTATTGTGAACATTAATATTGAAGTTAATCATGTATTTCCTTTAGTGTGTGTCAGTAGTAATAAAAAAAATGTTTTACTTGACATCTTTAAATAGATTTAATCTATCGGCTTCAACTATACGAAATTGTGATTTTTCAAAAAATCTATCATTATTTTAAATAGGGTAAAGGTTATTTAGGTAATCAGTACAAATCTCATATAGAATCCTAATGAAGTCACCACAAATAAAAAAGTAGCTAGGTGAGATTAAACTTCTTGCATAACATATAGATTGTATTTCGTCTTTTACAGCTTGAAAGTAATAATAATAATAAAAGATACCGTACAGATGTTAGTCCATACACCTAGATCCACGTGTGTGTAGCTCTGGTTAAATGTTAGACTTTAATAATATATTTATAAAGTCAGGTTTTGAGTTTGTTAAATGTGATTTACTGAATATCTGAACTCTAAAGTTTTTGAACAACTCTCGTGCAATTAGTAATAATGCTTAAGTAGTGTTGCAAACTGAAAAAAAACAAAATGTTTTTTTTCAGATTTGTGAAAAAAAACGTGAAAAAAAACTTAGCACCCTCGTTTTTTTTCTAAATTTGGTTTTTTTTCAGAAAACTATATATTTGATAAATTATAGTTTTATTTATGGAACTTACATTTTACATGTGTGTTTTAAACCTTACTAAATCATATAATATCTTACATAATGATTCATAAATGTATCTATATAGGTAACATAATTTTTGATTCATCCTCTATGTCGGTACCACATTCACTCGTATCAGTACTACCAACGCTAGTTCGGTCGGAGTTGGAATTTTCTGTTTCTTCTTCTGCCCACGCTAGATCCATAACTTCAGAAATAGTTATATTTTCTTTTACTGGTTGTATTGCATGCAAAAGCTTTTGAGATTGCAATTTTAAATTGTGAGCAAAGTACACACTGTGAATGAAGACTGCGCCGATAGTTCTGCATTACGGTCTTTTAAGTTTGAATTTAAATATATTATCATACAAAATAGGAGCTTTATTTGTTTTCAATCGTTGGTTTACGCCAACGTTTGCAAGGAAATTATTCATAATTACTGACAATGACTCAGTATTATCACTATACGCTGCGAGTTTAACAAGTATACGAATATAAGGAAAGCACAACAAGTAATAAAAAGAGGCAAAAAACCGTAGTTAAATTTCTTAATTTTTTGAAAAGATTCGTAGGTCTACAGATAAATTTGTAGGGCCTGGCAGCACTAGTTCAAATAGCGAGTATCAATCCAAACAATGGGGAACGGCCGAACGGGGATTCCTTCTCACGCAACCTAGCCTTTTCGGGAAGTCCCCTTGCGTAAAAGAAAACTTCAGTCGATGTTACCAATATTTTTGTAATTTTTTTTTCTACTGAACCAGAAAGTTATAGTAGATTTAAAAGTAAGATAAGTACTTAGTATAAACTCTAAAACAGTCATATTAAAAGATAAATGCCTTAAAAATTGGAAATTTAGTAGTTATGAAAAAAAACATGTCCCAGAAAAAAACATGTTTTTTTTCACAGTTTTTTTCATGTTTTTTTTCACGTCAGAAAAAAAACTGTTTTTTTACAACACTATGCTTAAGTGATTCTTGATGGATGTTGTTTGCTGGTGACAAAATTTTAATTGGAAGAACCTGACTGTGTTTTGATTACTGATAGCTTCAAAAAATTCTGTGGTTTTTTAAAGTTTCTACTTTAATGCCAACATCAGGCCATTGATTCATATGAACGAATTATGATTTGAATGCCATATGGCGATACATGACAGACTTTTGCATATAAATTATGATAATACTAACTAAATAATTTATATTGTTTGCAGGAATTTGTTGTCAGACAGTTACCAGAGGATGTTACAGAGTAGATGCAATACTGGAATGCCATATGCCAACTGTGACATTTATCATTTTAAATACATTACATCCTTTACCCACAGTGAATTAGTGTAAATTAAACTGTGAGTAATGACTTTAGCTAAACAAAATCATAGCATAAACTGCTTCAAGGGAAGGATGAATTAATGGGAATGTAATATCATTACAGTGAAATTTAATAGTTAATCAATAATCATAAGAAATAGTTAAGACAGTCCAGAAAGAAGCTTCCCCATTCATTCAACCTTTCAAAGATTGAGCTTATAAATAAAATTTAATAAAATCTGAGCTATCTGTAATTGAAATACGAAGTTGTGTTCTTGTGGATGGAACACGATTGTCAGCAAACAATACCCATCGAATCACTTAAGCATTATTGCTAATTAACTGAAGTTTGTCCACACAAATCAAAAGTCTACAGGTTCTTAAAATACATTTAATAAGCTCAAAACTGGTAAATAATTGTTCACCAAATCTGGACAAAATTGGACTTCAAAAATATATTAAGTATTGCAAGTCCAAGTTGGGAACAGACACTCGGTTACAATAATCCATAGTCGGTTATTGTTACTACAAGCACTGCTTGGAAAATGTTGAATAGTCATTTAACTTTGGTGAATTTAAAGTCAGAACCATCATATCGATTGGGGGGGGGGGGAGGGGTGTTTGTGATATATATGAAGAAAGGATGAAAAAAATGAGAGATAATACTTTTAAACTGATATCTAACTTCTGGAAATTTTTGGCAGTCGTACTACAGAGCTAAACAACAAAAGGCTGGCGCACGAATGTTATTAGGCCCATTTACACACACAATTTTTCTGACAGTTTTGGAGCATACACTCCAGGTGCACACATCAATCATTTAAATGTAAATAGTGGGAGAGACACGGCGCTTGCTCCGATTGCACACATCTGGTGTGCAGGTCCAAAAATGCCTAGTTATTACACTTGCTTTGTCAGTTAGATGCATCAGTACCTGATCTTTTTTTTACTTGAATTTTTTGGCAATTTCAATAAGTTTAAGACTGCCAATATTAAACTTGAAAAATGTCACAAGAAAATTTAGTGTGAATAATTTGTAGAACCCTACAACAGTTTTGTAGATTTGTAGAAAGTTAAGTTGGTTACTTTGATATTAGCCAGAACTCATTGTTTATTTCTAAATTTTTTTCATGATAACTTAAATAAAACTCTTTTATATTTCAGAGAAAAAGTTATTTGATACAAAAATGTCAATGACAACACACAGCGGGATTTCAATTGAACGTTGGGTAATGCCTAAGGTCGACGATGTCGGCAAACTTAACCTAAATTCCATGAGGACTATTTCCTGTTTTTTTTTTTTTTTAAATTACTTCACTTACAGTATTGGAAAGGAATAATACCATCCTAAAGTGTTCGTTAAAATATATTGTGGTTGTTGTTAGGTTAAAAGGTTAGGGAAAAAGACCGAGATCGGCCTAATATCAAAGTGCCAAATATCGTTTATATTACAAATTAATAAAATACTATACAGCAAATGCTTGTATAAGTAAAAAAAAAGTCTCCACTAAAATATTTTAGGAATACGGGAAGCCTTCAGAAAAAAACCAAAAAAATATGTATGCAAGCAACAGGACTGGTTCTGCAGATGAGAGAAATAAGTCTAATCTATAGTATTTTCATCTTTTTAACAATGTATTACCAGAGATCAGGAAGAACGAACATAATTTCCAAGTAGTTTCATCAGATTCTGAATGATATGCTGGAGTATTACAGAGTCGGAAGTTTTTGGAGAAGCTTGCTGCCAAGTAAAAGCAGAAGTATAAATAGCCAGGCAAGTTCTGTGTATAATTTTAAACAAAGGTAGTGTAGAAACAGATCTTGTGGAGATAAATTAATAGGAGCCAAATGTTCATCTGTCTGCTGTTCTGCTCTGCCTCATGCCTGTACCATTTTTTAAAATATATATATATGGATAAAATATGGTCAAATTATCTATTCTCAAGTAATTTTTTAAAACATCTGGGTCATTTTTTTTGAAACTTTCTCAAAAGTGGCATACGTCCTACTTCCTTGATGCCATATTTTTACATTTTGTGTTTATGTTTACTTTTTCACTGGGAAAAGAATGTATAAAGCAGCAAATGCTCTGTTTCTTTGATTTAATTTGTGAACATGTTAATTATAATTGTAACTAAAACTACATCTCTCAAAACAACATTGTGGAAACTGAACGACACCAGCTTAAAAAGCTTTCCAACCAGTGAAAACTCTACGTGCTATGCCAAAACTCTTGAGAATTGCATTTATACGGACACTTTTGGTACGTACACTCCAACCGAAAGTTCTGGTGCGCACTACTGAAGTGTTGACCATTGTAACTTATCTATTACCTTGTTAAAACCAATTAGAAATATGTTTATTACATAGAACTAGAGCAGCAAATGATTTCTACCTGCTATTCTTAATAGTAAAATACCTTTTAGTTCAATTTTGAAGCTACCTTCGAAAAAGATACAAATTTCAGTTAGTCGTCTTTCAGGTGTAACAGATTTTGCTGCCTCCATCTCACTATTTTACCGTAGCTCTCTCAAAAGAGGCATGTGCCCATATTGATATCTGTTTTGGCACCATCTTTTCTTCCATATATGCTTTGTTTTTATTAATTCTTTCTGTACCGAAAAAAATATGTAAAGCAGCCCATAGTATTGCTCAGTTTCTCTCATTTCCTTTGGAGGACATTTCAAGTACACTTATAAATACAAGCACAACTAACAAAAACAACAACCTGAAAACTGAATGATGTATGCTGGACCATCTACAAAACTTTCCAACCCGGTGGGAAGACCACGTGCCACGCGGTAACGGTCATTTTTGGTGCGTACGTTCCAACCCGCAGTCCTGTCACACGCGACTGGAGTGTTACTTTTTTTTCATCACTTGCTCGAGGAGCGACGCTCCAACCTTATGCTCTGGCATGGCAGTCCGGAGTGCCGTTCCAAACCGGCAGTTTGGCGCGTACGTGCTGTTGTGTGCTCTCCATCCAGTGAAAGAATGATTGTTACCTCCATGAATGTTACCTCTTTCCCATTTGGTTGCATACAGAGTCAAGAACGAAGGTTTTTGAGAAATTCTGTAAAAGTTGAACATAAGCAGTGCCGATTTGTGACATAACACAGGGTGACCACAAACCTGGAATATCGGGAATTATCAGGGAATTTAAAGCAACCTGGAAATATCATGGAAATATCAGTGAATGCATGTAATTTCAAAAATTATCAGGGAATTTTAATTGCAACAACCCAAAATTTGGATTTTTTTTTAATAATTTATTTTAATAATGAACTTTTGCATTAAATAATTCAGCTTATATATTTTCGACATAAAATAACCAACAATGCCGCATTTACACTAGCAACTTGCATCTCTTCTCGTGCCTCGTCGAGATACGATGACGAGATGTTCGTACACGAGCGCTGACATAACTGCTGTTTAAACTCTCTCTGGAACTCAGCATTCGATATTATAATTAAAAAAAAAAAAGTGGATGACATCTAAATTAGAATTATAGTACTAGTGTACATATAAACTCAGAAGTTATATTTTTTACTGATTAAAACAGTAATCGTAGAGTAGTAAGTTTATAAAGGTGTTTTTATGTTTCACTAAACAGTTTTACACTTTCAAGCAAAGTTTGAAACAGATGTTCCAAAAAAATTGAATTTGTGGAGAGTTTTTGAAGTTCTGTAGAATGTCACAAGCTGGTTTTGAAATTCTTTTGAGAAAAATCGTACCTTTAATATCAAAACAAAAGCCTAGATTCAAGATACCAATGCCAGCAAAAATGTGAATAGTGATAATTATACGGCTTTATAACTTTTTTGTATCAATGATATATAGCGAATTAAAGCACGGACAATATAATACGTATGATCATGTAAATAATAACCAGTGGTCTAAATAGGTAGGATTTATAAAGTTTTGCGTCATTCAGAGCTCTTTCAAATGCTGAATCGATTCGACAGTATAAACATCGTGCTCTTACCTTTGACTCGCACCAAATACACCACTGCCAAGGTGAGCCTACACGATTGCACGGTTTATAGAAACTCGTGTTCATGCTATCTTGTGTAGACTCGCGGAAACTTGCGCAAAAGTGTTAATTTGGCAACAGAAGATGGAACAAAAGAAGATTTGAAAAGAAAAGTGTAGCAAATGTAAAAAGGCATAAAAAAAGCTAAGCTTTTGACTGACTCAAGTTACTGATCAGCAATTTAAAAATCTTCAATTATTTTATCTACCAAATTTTGAAAGATTATTAATTTGTTCTAGTTCGTACTAGACATTATCTTATTTTTGTGCTACTCGTTTTTAATTAAGCTTCATAAGGTTATTAAATCAGTTATAAATTATTCAAATAAACATTCTTAAACATGTTTCTTTTTCTAATTTTGTGAGTTTTATACCAGGTTTAATTATTTACAGTTAATATCTAATTAAAACTTCAAATATCTTAATCATGTGAATAAACTTTCTAAATCAGGGAAAAGTATGGTAAATTTTTCTGGAAAACCTGGAAATATCAGGGAATTTTTAAATCATTACCTTGTGGCCACCCTGAACAAAAGTATTATTTTAATAAAAAGAACATGATATTTTGCTCCTTGAGTATGGATGAAAATTCGCAATATTTATTCATAGAGAAAAGTAAGACAGTGTAGGTTGCTATGGAGATAAAGAAATATACTCAAGAGATTGTAGCTAACGGTGTAGAAGCATAGATCAGTTGCTTGGAATTATCATTACCGAAATGAACTTTGCATCTTAGGAGATTACCCAGTTTCAATGTAGGTCCTAGAGGATTACAATAATATACAATAAACTACAATTGTTTGAAACAAATGACTGAAATATTTAATAGTTATAATCAGTTCACAAATCATCAATTATAAGTCTAGCCGAAACACAACGGTTATGCGACAGATTGTTAGTGGTACAGACATTTTATTGTTTGAATTCAAAGTGCTGGTTCAAAACTTTGATGCATTATTAAGGAGGAAATAAAAAAATAAAAGATATGTCATGCCAAATTTTATGAGTAGCATTAGCTGCTCCATGTTGCTATTTTAAGATTACAAGCTCGTTTAGAAACAGTTTAGTTCCTTTTTATGTTGTCAAATACTGTTCCTCAAGTTATGTATGAATATAAAGCCTATCAAATAATGGCCATAAGTGAGTCAACAATATCCAATATTTAAAATACACTTTACATATATATATATATATATATATATATATATATATATATATATATATAGGAATCAAATTAGGATAGGGAAATGAGCCACCACTTACCTTTGATGATGGATGTGGGGCGCGAACACACAGAAAAGACACAAACACAAATAATAAAGTAATTTTTCGGGAAAAAACCCTTCTTCAACAAGAGAACATTATGAGAGGTGGGTGCACCCGGAGACTGCCTCACGGAAAGGTCTTTCCGTGAGGCAGTCTCCGGGTGCACCCACCTCTCATAATGTTCTCTTGTTGAAGAAGGGTTTTTTCCCGAAAATTACTTTATTATTTGTGTTTGTGTCTTTTCTGTGTGTTCGCGCCCCACATCCATCATCTAAAGGTAAGTGGTGGCTCATTTCCCTATCCTAATTTGATTCCTTTCCGCTACTTAGCGTCTTTTTTTTCATTGTTATTATATATATATATATATATATATATATATATATATAATAAAATTAAGGAAGGATAGGGAAATATGACCCAGCACTTACCACAGATGAAGGCGGCTGGGACGACGAACAAAAAACAAACACAAGAGAAGTGCAATATTTCGGCCTACAGCAGCCTTAAACGTGCAGAAGGTGAAGCCCCAGGCGACATCACATGCGTACACATAGACAGCCGACTGGTGAATGGCGTCTCAGGCACGGATGGTAGTTTAGGTGGTGGGAGGGGGGGGGGGGAGTAAGCTCAAATATTAGATCGATAATCGATACTGATAACGATATGTTATTATTGAAAGAGATGAAAAATAACTGGGTGGGGATATATATAACTATAATTGAAAAGCAAAACAAATGTAAGTAGCATGGAAAATAGTAAATACAGAACTAAAAAAAAAAATAAAAAAAAATATATATATATAAATGGTATAGATAATAAGTGCTGGGTCTAGTGGGCAGAAATTATTGGAGATTGAGGCCAGGAGGATGTCTGGTGTCAAGGATATTCTGGTAGGACAGTTCCCATCTACGAAGTTCAGAGGGGGTCGTATTGTTAGGGAAAACTCTGATTGCTCTAACTGAAAAACAGATGTTCAAATTATTGATTTTGTGGGAACTGGCATGTTTTGCAACTGGATGGGCCTCATTGTTAGTATAGACTGTCTGCCTGTGGCCATTCATTCTGATAGCTAGGGGATTGGTTGTGAGGCCTATATATGAGCTGGAGCAATGGAGGCATGTCAGTTGGTATATGAGGTGTGTTGTCATGCAAGTAGCATGACCAATGATAGGGAATGTCTCACCTGTTGTAGGATTGGAGTAAGTGGTAGTGGCTGGGTGCATGCTGCATGTTTTACAACGGGGTCTATTGCATGGGAATGAACCCTGTGGCAGTCTGGGCGAATTACTTGGTGAGTACCTGTGGACCAAGATATTACTTAAATTCGGTGGTCTGCTAAAACATGTGCGAGGGGCAGTGGGTAGAATTTTATGGAGGATGGTGCGCATCCCGGGGAAGGAACGTAGAAAATCATGTCCACGGCGAAGGATCAGGTTAATGGACTTCGAGACCAGGGAAGTACTGAGTGATGAAGGCGGGGCTGTGGTTAGTATCAAGGGGTACTGACTTGGAGTGGCTGTGTGAAGGAAGGGCTATGGCACGGGAGATTTGTTTGTGTACTAAGTCAGGAGGGTAGCTCCGGGAGATGAGAGCTCCAGACAGGTTTTCTGTGTATTGGGAAAGAGATTGTTCATCAGAGCAGATTCGCCTGCCACGGAGGGCCAGACTGTAAGGAAGGGAACGTTTGATGTGCAAGGATGACAACTGTTGAAATGAAGATATTGCTGCAGATTGGTCGGTTTGATATGAACAGAAGTATGTAGGCGCCCGTTATGCAAGGAAACGTCAACATCAAGAAAGGTAACATGAGTATGGAGTACGTCCAAGTAAAGTTGATGGAGTGGTTGTTTAGGGAGTTGAGGAAGTCTATTAGATGATGCTCATCGTGGGTCCAGATCATAAAGATGTCGTCTATGTATCTGAACCACACAAGAGGTTCAATGGGAAGATTGCTGAGGAATCGCTGTTCCAGACGGCCCAAGAAAAGGTTTGCATAGGATGGTGCCATGCGAGTGCCCATTGCAGTACCACGTAACTGGTGGTAAATTTGTGAATTAAAGGAAAAGTAGTTGTTAGACAGGATGAGGTTAGCCAAGGAAATGAGGAAGGATGTCTTGGGGAGGCTGCCGGGAGGTCGCATTTCCAGGAAGTGTTCCATGGAGCTGAGGCCCTGTCCATGAGGGATGTTGGTGTAAAGGGAAGAGACATCTATGGAGACAAGGAAGGAGTCAGGTGGTAGAGGAGTGGGGACTGTGGAAAGTCGTTCAAGGAAGTCTGGGGTGTCTTTAATGAATGAAGGGAGGTCCTGTACAAAAGGCTGGAGGTGCTGATCCACAAAAGCTGAAATCCGTTCTGTAGGAGACCCATAGGCCGCAACTATAGTGTCTCCTGGATTTCCAGTTTTGTGGATCTTGGGAAGAAGGTAAAAGGTGGGGGTACGGGGATCTGTGGGGTAAGGAGGGACAAAGAGTTGGGGGAGAGTCCTTGTAAGGGGCCTTGGAGGTCAAGGAGAGAGCGTACTTGTTGGCATATTGAGGTTGTAGGATCTGTAGGGTGTGGAAGGTATGTGTTGGTGTCAGAGAGCTGTCTCAAAGCTTCGGCCTCATAGTCACAGCGGTCCATGACTACGGTCGTTGAGCCTTTGTCAGCTGGGAGAATAATGATGTTCCTGTTCTTAGACAGATCTCTCATGGCACGGGTTTCGTTAATACTGAGGTTGTTGGAGTGGGAAATGAAGTTGAGAAAAGATTTTGAGGACAGGTTGGATGTGAGGAATTCCTGGAACATAAGGAGTGGATGGTGTTGAGGAAGGAGAGGTGGATCTAGTTTGGATGGAGGTTTGAAACGCTCTAGGCAGGGCTCAATCTCATCATGCTGAAAGTCATTATGATCCCGGGTTGCAAAGTGGTAACGCCACTGGAGAGTGCGACAGAACGCTAAGAGTCCCGGACCAAAGCAGCATGGTCAAACTTCAGGGTTGGGGAAAATGACAATCCCTTCGAGAGAACAGAGAGTTGAGATTCTGTTAACGGAGATGATGAAAGGTTCACCACAGACTGCTGTGGTTTAGCAGGAGGTAGAGTGGCGGCTTTTGGTGTGGGTGGTAGAGGGGATGGGTGGGGGAGATTGAAAATGTGGGCAAGACAGGGGTTTTGGAAATCAAGGGAGCTGTAGGAGTATGTTGAGGATGATTGGGATGTTGGTGAGGTAGGGGTAGACCCATAGCCAGGTAACTTTTTGCCAAGTGCAGAAAGCTTGCGTAGATGTTTTTGTGCTTGTTTTGCTAAGATCTGTATACACTCTGATAGAATCTGCTGTAAATGATTATTTTATTTGGGGCAGAAAGACAAAGAATTTTGTGTAGGGAGACAAGCTGGGCAGAATGCCAGTCTGTTTTGAACAAGAGCTGTTGAAGGACAAGTCTGGTGAAGTTAAGTGATTGTGTAAAGCGAAAGATGTGGAGTGGTGGGTGAATTTGTGGATGGCAGCCAGAGACAGGGAGTTTAATGGTTAATCCGTTTGGAGGAATGTTTAGAGAGAGGCAAGATTGAAGGAAGAGTGTATGTGAACGCAGTTTTGCAAGGCGGAAGGCGTGAAACTTGTAGGACGAGATGTATGAATCTATGGGTGACATGTTAGGGGAAATAGATTAATATGAATGATGAGGCCCAAAACTGTCCAAACAACTGTTAAGAAGAAAGGCTAAGTGTCACAAAGGGAATATCTGAATATGGTGCAAAGGATGCAACACAGCGGGGGGGGGGGGGGGGGGGAACTTTTGAGAATTAAAAATAGTGTTTTTCCTTCACACAGCCACTCCAAGTCAGTACCCCTTGATACTAACCACAGCCCCGCCTTCATCACTCAGTACTTCCCTGGTCTCAAGTCCATTAACCTGATCCTTCGCCGTGGACATGATTTTCTACGTTCCTTCCCCGGGATGCGCACCATCCTCCATAAAATTCTACCCACTGCCCCTCGCACATGTTTTAGCAGACCACCGAATTTAAGTAATATCTTGGTCCACAAGTACTCACCAAGTAATTCGCCCAGACTGCCACAGGGTTCATTCCCATGCAATAGACCCCGTTGTAAAACATGCAGCATGCACCCAGCCACTACCACTTACTCCAATCCTACAACAGGTGAGACATTCCCTATCATTGGTCATGCTACTTGCATGACAACACACCTCATATACCAACTGACATGCCTCCATTGCTCCAGCTCATATATAGGCCTCACAACCAATCCCCTAGCTATCAGAATGAATGGCCACAGGCAGACAGTCTATACTAACAATGAGGCCCATCCAGTTGCAAAACATGCCAGTTCCCACAAAATCAATAATTTGAACATCTGTTTTTCAGTTAGAGCAATCAGAGTTTTCCCTAACAATACGACCCCCTCTGAACTTCGTAGATGGGAACTGTCCTACCAGAATATCCTTGACACCAGACATCCTCCTGGCCTCAATCTCCAATAATTTCTGCCCACTAGACCCAGCACTTATTATCTATACCATTTATATATATATATTTTTTTTTATTTTTTTTTTTTAGTTCTGTATTTACTATTTTCCATGCTACTTACATTTGTTTTGCTTTTCAATTATAGTTATATATATATATCCCCACCCAGTTATTTTTCATCTCTTTCAATAATAACATATCGTTATCAGTATCGATTATCGATCTAATATTTGAGCTTACTCCCCCCCCCTCCCACCACCTAAACTACCATCCGTGCCTGAGACGCCATTCACCAGTCGGCTGTCTATGTGTACGCATGTGACGTCGCCTGGGGCTTCACCTTCTGCACGTTTAAGGCTGCTGTAGGCCGAAATATTGCACTTCTCTTGTGTTTGTTTTTTGTTCGTCGTCCCAGCCGCCTTCATCTGTGGTAAGTGCTGGGGCATATTTCCCTATCCTTCCTTAATTTTATTGCCTTAATGCTTTTTCCTGCTCATTGTTATTATAACGGTCCCACGGCCTCCTTCTGTGTTGTCTTGCTCGTTCCTATCTCGTCGTTCTTTATCCTTTGTCTTTCCATCTTTCCCTTCTTGTCGTGTTATTAAGTTACCAAGATTTTGTTTGTTATATCTTACCTAATTGTTTGTTTTTCATTGTTGACTGCATTCACGCGATATTTATTCATTTTGTTTCCACATATGCGAAAAATATCATGCTTAGTTTTCTACATCTGATAGATTTAAAAACAGCCAACCGTTTGCGTTAGTATATCTGTTCTGTCTGTGGCCAGGATATTCTCGGTGGAAAATTCCGTTTTCGCCCTTCATTGGCAGCCGATTTTTACTACAGTATTTTGATGTGAATGTTTTAGCTTTTTCGCATTCCAAACATTCCTTGTGTAATTTCTCCGTTCTGTGCGTGCACTGCTCTTATTTATGTCAACCAGCACATTATATTTAAAATTCCTGTATTTTAACCTCGCTCGCGACCTGGATTATTGCCACGAGGATCTAGTTGTTACATCACTCTGCTTTTCCATTTTGTAATTTCAGTACAATGATTCCGAATGTTTTTCTGCACCTACTCTGCAGTTTAATTAGTATTTATTTTCTTTCTAAATATCTATAATTATTGTTTTTTGTACATTTTTGCTTTTGCGATCGGCATTTCTTTGTTTATTCCGTTTCGCGCTTATCGACTTTTCTCCATGATATTAATCACTCTGCCCGATTTTCCCAATGTTTCTCCGTACAGCACGAATATTAATATTTTTCACATTTTTTCAGATGTGTTGTAATTTATAATCTTTTTTCTTCCCGCGATCGGTTCTTTCTTATTCCATTTCGCGATTTTTCTGAAGTATCGTTTTTGGACGATTTTTCCGCTGTTTCTTGATACAAAACACTATTTTTAATTCTCAAAAGTTCCCCCCCCCCCCCCCCCCCCCGCTGTGTTGCATCCTTTGCACCATATTCAGATATTCCCTTTGTGACACTTAGCCTTTCTTCTTAACAGTTGTTTGGACAGTTTTGGGCCTCATCATTCATATTAATCTATTTCCCCTAACATGTCACCCATAGATTCATACATCTCGTCCTACAAGTTTCACGCCTTCCGCCTTGCAAAACTGCGTTCACATACACTCTTCCTTCAATCTTGCCTCTCTCTAAACATTCCTCCAAACGGATTAACCATTAAACTCCCTGTCTCTGGCTGCCATCCACAAATTCACCCACCACTCCACATCTTTCGCTTTACACAATCACTTAACTTCACCAGACTTGTCCTTCAACAGCTCTTGTTCAAAACAGACTGGCATTCTGCCCAGCTTGTCTCCCTACACAAAATTCTTTGTCTTTCTGCCCCAAATAAAATTAATCATTTACAGCAGATTCTATCAGAGTGTATACAGATCTTAGCAAAACAAGCACAAAAACATCTACGCAAGCTTTCTGCACTTGCAAAAAGTTACCTGGCTATGGGTCAACCCCTACCTCACCAACATCCCAATCATCCTCAACATACTCCTACAGCTCCCTTGATTTCCAAAACCCGTTGTCTTGCCCACATTTTCAATCTCCCCCACCCATCCCCTCTACCACCCACACCAAAAGCCACCACTCTACCTCCTGCTAAACCACAGCAGTCTGTGGTGAACCTTTCATCATCTCCATTAACAGAATCTCAACTCTCTGTTCTCTCGAAGGGATTGTCATTTTCCCCAACCCCGAAGTTTGACCATGCTGCTTTGGTCGGGACTCTTTAGCGTTCTGTCGCACTCTCCAGTGGCGGTACCACTTTGCCACCCAAGATCATAATGACTTTCAGCATGATGAGATTGAGCCCTGCCTAGAGCGTTTCAAACCTCCATCCAAACTAGATCCACCTCTCCTTCCTCAACACCATCCACTCCTTATGTTCCAGGAATTCCTCGCATCCAACCTGTCCTCAAAATCTTTTCTCAACTTCATTTCCCACTCCAACAACCTCAGTATTAACGAAACCCGTGCCATGAGAGATCTGTCTAAGAACAGGAACATCATTATTCTCCCAGCTGACAAAGGCTCAACGACCGTAGTCATGGACCGCTGTGACTATGAGGCCGAAGCTTTGAGACAGCTCTCTGACACCAACACATACCTTCCACACCCTACAGATCCTACAACCTCAATATGCCAACAAGTACGCTCTCTCCTTGACCTCCAAGGCCCCTTACAAGGACTCTCCCCCAACTCTTTGTCCCTCCTTACCCCACAGAATCCCCGTACCCCCACCTTTTACCTTCTTCCCAAGATCCACAAAACTGGAAATCCGGGGAGACCTATAGTTGCGGCTTATGGGTCTCCTACAGAACGGATTTCAGCTTTTGTGGATCAGCACCTCCAGCCTTTTGTACAGGACCTCCCTTCATTCATTAAAGAATCCCCACACTTCCTTGAACGACTTTCCACAGTCCCCACTCCTCTACCACCTGACTCCTTCCTTGTCTCCATAGATGTCTCTTCCCTTTACACCAACATCCCTCATGGACAGGGCCTCAGCTCCATGGAACACTTCCTGGAAATGCGACCTCCCGGCAGCCTCCCCAAGACATCCTTCCTCATTTCCTTGGCTAACCTCATCCTGTCTAACAACTACTTTTCCTTTAATTCACAAATTTACCGCCAGTTACGTGGTACTGCAATGGGCACTCGCATGGCACCATCCTATGCAAACCTTTTCTTGGGCCGTCTGGAACAGCGATTCCTCAGCAATCTTCCCATTGAACCTCTTGTGTGGTTCAGATACATAGACGACATCTTTATGATCTGGACCCACGATGAGCATCATCTAATAGACTTCCTCAACTCCCTAAACAACCACTCCATCAACTTTACTTGGACGTACTCCCATACTCATGTTACCTTTCTTGATGTTGACGTTTAATTGCATAACGGGCGCCTACATACTTCTGTTCATATCAAACCGACCAATCTGCAGCAATATCTTCATTTCAACAGTTGTCATCCCTTGCACATCAAACGTTCCCTTCCTTACAGTCTGGCCCTCCGTGGCAGGCGTATCTGCTCTGAGGAACAATCTCTTTCCCATTACACAGAAAACCTGTCTGGAGCTCTCATCTCCCGGAGCTACCCTCCTGACTTAGTACACAATCAAATCTCCCGTGCCATAGCCCTTCCTTCACACAGCCACTCCAAGTCAGTACCCCTTGATACTAACCACAGCCCCGCCTTCATCACTCAGTACTTCCCTGGTCTCGAGTCCATTAACCTGATCCTTCGCCGTGGACATGATTTTCTACGTTCCTTCCCCGGGATGCGCACCATCCTCCATAAATTATACCCACTGCCCCTCGCACATGTTTTTGCAGACCACCGAATTTAAGTAATATCTTGGTCCACAAGTACTCACCAAGTAATTCGCCCAGACTGCCACAGGGTTCATTCCCATGCAATAGACCCCGTTGTAAAACATGCAGCATGCACCCAGCCACTACCACTTACTCCAATCCTACAACAGGTGAGACATTCCCTATCATTGGTCATGCTACTTGCATGACAACACACCTCATATACCAACTGACATGCCTCCATTGCTCCAGCTCATATATAGGCCTCACAACCAATCCCCTAGCTATCAGAATGAATGGCCACAGGCAGACAGTCTATACTAACAATGAGGCCCATCCAGTTGCAAAACATGCCAGTTCCCACAAAATCAATAATTTGAACATCTGTTTTTCAGTTAGAGCAATCAGAGTTTTCCCTAACAATACGACCCCCTCTGAACTTCGTAGATGGGAACTGTCCTACCAGAATATCCTTGACACCAGACATCCTCCTGGCCTCAATCTCCAATAATTTCTGCCCACTAGACCCAGCACTTATTATCTATACCATTTATATATATATATATTTTTTTTATTTTTTTTTTTAGTTCTGTATTTACTATTTTCCATGCTACTTACATTTGTTTTGCTTTTCAATTATAGTTATATATATATATATATCCCCACCCAGTTATTTTTCATCTCTTTCAATAATAACATATCGTTATCAGTATCGATTATCGATCTAATATTTGAGCTTACTCCCCCCCCTCCCACCACCTAAACTACCATCCGTGCCTGAGACGCCATTCACCAGTCGGCTGTCTATGTGTACGCATGTGACGTCGATTGGGGCTTCACCTTCTGCACGTTTAAGGCTGCTGTAGGCCGAAATATTGCACTTCTCTTGTGTTTGTTTTTTGTTCGTCGTCCCAGCCGCCTTCATCTGTGGTAAGTGCTGGGGCATATTTCCCTATCCTTCCTTAATTTTATTGCCTTAAAGCTTTTTCCTGCTCATTGTTATTATATATATATATATATATTGAACATTGGATAGGATAAAAAACCACCGCTTACCAAAGAAGGGGATTCCAGCGGCGTTGCTACACGAAAAAAACACGTACACACAAAGAATAAAATTTTCGAGCTTGGCTCTTCCTCAGTAGAAGTGAGATGGCTGCACGCAAGCGCTGCTGGCAGCCAACTGCGTGAGCCACAATATAGGTGGCTCATGGTGGGGGAAATACATCATGGCAGGAAGTGAGGGCGGGGGTAGAAGAGTACAGGCCGGAAAACGGAGATGAATGGCAAGTATAAAGCAAATCTGTACAAGTTCCTGACGCGGAAGGGTAGTATACCTCAGTTAATCAAGAAATGGACACAAGTGGGGGGGGAAAAAAAAAAAATTAGTAGAAACTAAAACTAAAATTCGAAATCACAATCTATAAAGATAGGCTCTGGTGAGCGGTGGTTCTGTGAGGGAAGGTGGAAGTGAGGGGGATGGGTGGGAGGAAAATTGGTGCTATCTTAAATTTAGACCTGGAGATTGTCTGGTCCCCAGTTGGTACTGATAGGCCAGTTCACACCTTCTAAGTTCTGAAATACTGCTTTTATCTGGGAGGACTCTGATGGCGCGGACCGAGAAACAGGTATTGAAATCGTTGGTGCCATGTATAGTGGCATGATGAGAAACAGGGTGGTCAGGGTTCTTGGTATGTACTGATTGTCGGTGTCCATTCATTCTGATGGCTAGTGGATTGGTTGTGAGTCCGATGTAGGAGGCTGGGCAATGGTTACAAGTGAGTTGGTATATGAGGTGGGAGGATGTACAAGTTGCAAATCCTGTGATGGGAAAGCTTTCCCCAGTTACGGGGTTGGTAAAGGTGGTGGAAGGCGGGTGTATACTGCATAATTTGCAACGGGATCTGTTGCAAGGAAATGAACCTTGAGGCTGTCTTGCAGGCTGGGGGACCCCGTGCTTATGGACCAAGAGTTGGTTGAGGTTTGGAGGTTTGCTGAAGCAGGCTCTGGGTGGGTGAGGGAGGATTTTAGGAAGGAGGTTTCTCATCTCAGGGCAGGATCGAAGGAAGTCGTAACCTTGTCTCAAGACTTGGTTAACGGATTCCAAGCCTGGGAAGTAACGGGTGATCAAAACAGGGCTATGGTGGGTTTTAGAGGATTGTGGATTGTTGATAGGTTGTGATGTAGCACGAGAAACCTGTTTGTGAACTAAAATTGGCGGGTAATTGCGGGAAATCAGGGCTTCAGAGATATTGCTGGCATGTTGTTGAAGGGCTTGTTGATTGGAACAAATGTGACTGCCTCGATTGCCTAGGCTGTAGGGGAGGGAACGTTTGATGTGATGAGGGTGGCAGCTGCCATAATGAAGGTACTGTTGTAGGTTGGTGGGTTTGATATGGACAGCTGTGTGTATGTAGCCATTTGTGAGGGAAAGGTCGACATCCAGGAAAGTGGCCTGTGTATGGGAGTAAGTCCATGTAAATTTCAAGGAGCTGACAGTGTTAAGTTTATTGAGGAAACTGAGTAGGTTGTCTTCTCCGTGGGTCCAGATTATGAAAATATCATCAATGAATCTGACCCACAAGAGGGGTTTCAGATGGGCTGAAGTTATGAATGATTCTTCTAGGCGGCCTAGGTAGAGGTTAGCGTATGAGGGAGCCATACGAGTGCCCATGGCAGTGCCACTCACTTGGTGATAGATTTTCCCCTCAAATGAGAAAAAGTTGTTGTTAAGTATTAGTTCCGCCAAGGTGAGCAGGAAAGATCTGGTGGGGAGGCTATTGGCCGGACGCTGGTCTAGAAAATGTTCCAAGGCACTGAGCCTATGGCAATGGGGAATATTTGTGTCTAAGGAAGTCACATCTACAGTCACTAGAAGGGAGTCAGGGGGAAGAGGTGTGGGTACTGTAGCCAGTCGTGAGAGGAAGTACCGGGTGTCCTTGATGTGGGAGGGAAGCTGGCTGACAATGGGCTGTAGATGGTGGTCAACCAGGGCAGAGATACGCTCAGTGGGTGAGCCATATGCAGAAACTATTACTATTACTATTACAATTACTCCGCGATTCACTAAAAGTGTTTGGCGGAGGGTGCATTTCACCTGTCAGGAAAGGTAATGGGTTGGAAGGGATATACGGGATATGGCAGGAGGCGCCCATGGGCTATTGTGAGGAACCATCCCAGCATTCGCCTGGAGCGATCTAGGGAAACCATGGAAAACCCAGATCAGGATGGCCGGAGTGCTTTATCGGAAGCTACTCCTGTCCGATTTTGTGTTTACTCACCCGGTAAATCTATTCTATTCCATTCCCTAATCGCTCGTGGAAAAAATGAGTAGAGAAATGAATCGGTTCTGGCCCTGATTTCTCTTATCTTATGTTTGCGGTCATTCCGAGATATGAATGTTGCTGGTAGCAATATTTGTTTGCTGTCATTCCGAAATACGTCAGTCGAGAATTTTTCAATTAGCTTCCGTCGAGAGCAACGCCTTCGGTGCTCCAGGTCTTCCCAACCTAACTCCTTCAACATGGCTCTTACGCTTTCCCTCCAACTATATATACCTGTCACGAATCGGGCGGCTCTTCTTTGGACCATCTCTAATGCCTCCATTAATCCCTTTTGATGAGGACCCCATACAGAGCAACAATATTCCAGGTGAGGCCTCACTAGTGACTTGTACGCAATCGATTTAACTTCCGGAGTGCATTGTTTTAAATTACGACCTAGAAATCGAAGCATACGATTTGCTTTCCCAATTACATTCTCGATATGCTCATTCCACGACAAATTATTACGAATTGTTACCCCTAGGTATTTAGCGGAATCTACCATTCTAAGGACAGTGCCATTAATTGTATATTCAAAGCTAAATGGTGTCACCTTTTTACTTACACACATGACTTGGCACTTTTTAGCGTTTAACTCCAACTGCCAATCTTTACACCACACAATTATTTTCATAATATCGTCTTGTAACAAAGCGCAGTCGTCCTGGGTTGTGATTTCACGATAAATAATAGCATCATCGGCAAATAATCTTTTCATTCCCCTTATTATGTCGCATAAATCATTAATGTATATGAGAAACAACAGAGGCCCTATCACGCTTCCTTGGGGAATCCCGGACTTCACTTCGGCAAGTGATGAACGCTCACCGTCGAGAACTACACACTGTGTTCTGTCCTTCAAAAAGTCTGCAACCCAATCACATATTTGTCTAGATATACCGTAACCGCGAAGTTTCCTAAGTAACCTAGTGTGAGGCACAGTGTCGAAAGCTTTTTTGAAGTCTAATAAAACTAAATCAACCTTGGATTGCTTATCTATAATACGGCTCAATTACGTGAATTAAGAGGGCAAGTTGTGTTTCGCAGCATCGGCCTTTTCTGAATCCATGTTGATTTGGGTTTAAAGGCTCATCTTCATCCAAAACCGCATGACATTTGAATAGGTGATGTGTTCTAAAATCCTGCAAAATATTGAGGTTAACGAGATCGGCCTATAATTTTGAGGATCATTAACATTCCCACTTTTGAACACTGGACTTACGATGGCGGTCTTCCATTCGGCTGGTATTTTTCCTTGATCCAAGGAGGCGGTATATAATTTCATCAAATACGGCGCAATTTCCTTTGCGTACCTAGAGTAGAATCTTGTAGGAATACCGTCTGGTCCTGGAGCCTTGTTGGGATTTACATTCATAAGCAGTTTAGTTATTCCCTCGACATCGAGAACGAGATCATTCATAATTTTGTTGGTTCGATTGTTAAATATCGGAATCTCCTCCGAGTTTTCTGACGTGAAAGCTTTTTTAAATACATTATTCAAAATTTCTGCTTTCTCGACGCTAGTTTCTGATAATTCCCCATTTTCATTAATCAACGACGGCATGACCTTTCGAGAGCCTCTTATTAATTTGACATATGACCAGAACTTTTTTGGATTAGTAATCAGATCTTCGGATAAATTTCTGGCTTGGAATTCTTTAAACGCATCACGCATTGCCTTACGCACATCCGCTCGCAAGTGGACTAATTTAGCGCGATCAGATGAGTCCCCCGATTTCTTTACCGTCGCATGTAAACGCCTTTGCTTCCTGAGCAAACGTTTCACTTCCCTATTGAACCACGGGAAGTTCTTACTAACCTTAATAAACTTCTTTGGAACAAATTGATTTAAGCTGGTCCATATTATTTCTTTCAAATTAAACCAAAGTTCCTCAACATTTGTATTAAGCGTGTACGTTTCAAAATTATTCGCCAAATGATCGACCATAAACGCATCATTTGCCTTATCGAAACAATATACGAGTTTGTCTTTATCATGCTTCAAATTCAGCCTAGATTTTAAAGTTACCACAATCGCCTTGTGATCACTTATACCGTCATCTATACAAACTTTATCTACAATATCCGGATTGTTAGTAAGAAAAAGATCCAAAATGGACGAGGAATCTTTGACACTCCGCTTTGGCTCTTCGACCATCTGTTCAAGAGAATTTTCCGCAAATGATTCCAGTAACGTTTCGGTTACTAACCTATCTCTTCCGCCTGACCTGAACGTAAATGTGTCCCAGTTAACAGAGGGTATATTAAAATCACCTCCAATGATCAATGTATGTCCCTGAAATTTCTGAGAAATACTATTAAGTGACTGTCTAAAATATTCCGCGTTATCTAATCCAGAGTCAGGAGGTCGGTAAAATGATCCTATTATGAACTTTAAGCTTTTGCCAATTTTTACCTTCACCCATATTAACTCGCAACAATTTTCCGTTTCGTTTACTACGGAGCAATTGATGGTTTTATTAACGGCCACGAACACACCTCCGCCCATTGAGGTAGTTCTGTCTTTCCGAAAAACATTGAATTGAGGAGCAAATACTTCGCGAGATTCTACCTCTGGCGTCAACCAGCTCTCGGTTCCTAGTATTATATCAACATCGTTAGTCGCAACGGCAGCGTGGAAATTGGCTACTTTCCCTCTAATACTCCGACAGTTAAGGACCATTATCCTTAGCGGTTTAATATCTGTATCTGTAGAGTCTAAATTCGCATTTTTACTATTTTCACTCCGAAAGGAAACGGATGAAGTATTTGGAGCTGTAAAATTCGATTTATTCACGCCGTCACTTCCAGAACCAAGATCTAGATTAACGACGCTCACGGAGGCAGTTGCTCGACTGCTGACTCACTGCCTACACAGAAAATTCAAAGATAAAAACAAAGTCTATCTACCACACTTTAGATTTAACACACAAGAAAGTCGACGACTGCTGCTCACGGCAGTCAACTATGGGACGTCCTGGGTTGCCAGGCTTATGAATCATGGGAAGCAGGTATAGTGAAGGTGTGCGTGGCTTTTTTGGAGTGAGGAGTGAGACAGAATGGGGAGTGAGTCCTTGGAGGGGTCCACTAACCTGTATATACACTTTTATTTTATCATTCACTGCAGGTGTGGGATCATGGTTGAGGGGGCGGTAAGTGTTGGTATCAGACAGCTGACGCAGTGCTTCACTGACATAGTCACAACGGTTCATGACCACCGTAGTTGAGCCCTTGTCTGCCGGTAGAATGATCAAGTCTGGATCAGAGGAGAGTTCCCTGATGGCCCTGGTTTCTGCACGAGTCAGGTTGGTGTCACAGGATAGTGATTTGGCGAATCAGGCCGCATCAAGCTGCCAAACCCAAACTGGCTGTTATTAATCTGTCCTCTTCTCCGCTCTCAGAACCACAAATCTCAGTACTCTCCAAGGGTCTCACTTTCTCACCCACCCCCAAATTTGATCAGACCACCCTAGTACGTGACTCCTTAGCTTTCTGCCGCACACTCCGCTGGAGGTATCACTTTGCCTCAAAGAGCAACAATATTGACAGTCAGAATGACCTGGAGCCCAGTCTCCAAAGGTTCCAACCACCCTCAATTCTTGATCCACCACCTCTCCCACAAAACCACCCTCTCCAATTGTTTCAAGATCTTGTTTCCACCAGTTTGGCTTCTCCCAGTTTCGCCAAATCACTATCCTGTGACACCAACCTGACTCGTGCAGAAACCAGGGCCATCAGGGAACTCTCCTCTGATCCAGACTTGATCATTCTACCGGCAGACAAGGGCTCAACTACGGTGGTCATGAACCGTTGTGACTATGTCGGTGAAGCACTGCGTCAGCTGTCTGATACCAACACTTACCGCCCCCTCAACCATGATCCCACACCTGCAGTGAATGATAAAATAAAAGTGTATATACAGGTTAGTGGACCCCTCCAAGGACTCACTCCCCATTCTGTCTCACTCCTCACTCCAAAAGGCCACGCACACCTTCACTATACCTGCTTCCCAAGATTCATAAGCCCGGCAACCCAGGGCGTCCCATAGTTTCTGCATATGGCTCACCCACTGAGCGTATCTCTGCCCTGGTTGACCACCATCTACAGCCCACTGTCAGCCAGCTTCCCTCCCACATCAAGGACACCCGGCACTTCCTCTCACGACTGGCTACAGTACCCACACCTCTTCCCCCTGACTCCCTTCTAGTGACTGTAGATGTGACTTCCTTAGACACAAATATTCCCCATTGCCATGGGCTCAGTGCCTTGGAACATTTTCTAGACCAGCGTCCGGCCAATAGCCTCCCCACCAGATCTTTCCTGCTCACCTTGGCGGAACTAATACTTAACAACAACTTTTTCTCATTTGAGGGGAAAATCTATCACCAAGTGAGTGGCACTGCCATGGGCACTCGTATGGCTCCCTCATACGCTAACCTCTACCTAGGCCGCCTAGAAGAATCATTCATAACTTCAGCCCATCTGAAACCCCTCTTGTGGGTCAGATTCATTGATGATATTTTCATAATCTGGACCCACGGAGAAGACAACCTACTCAGTTTCCTCAATAAACTTAACACTGTCAGCTCCTTGAAATTTACATGGACTTACTCCCATACACAGGCCACTTTCCTGGATGTCGACCTTTCCCTCACAAATGGCTACATACACACAGCTGTCCATATAAAAACCCACCAACCTACAACAGTACCTTCATTATGACAGCTGCCACCCTCATCACATCAAACGTTCCCTCCCCTACAGCCTAGGCAATCGAGGCAGTCACATTTGTTCCAATCAACAAGCCCTTCAACAATATGCCAGCAATATCTCTGAAGCCCTGATTTCCCGCAATTACCCGCCAATTTTAGTTCACAAACAGGTTTCTCGTGCTACATCACAACCTATCAACAATCCACAATCCTCTAAAACCCACCATAGCCCTGTTTTGATCACCCGTTACTTCCCAGGCTTGGAATCCGTTAACCAAGTCTTGAGACAAGGTTACGACTTCCTTCGATCCTGCCCTGAGATGAGAAACCTCCTTCCTAAAATCCTCCCTCACCCACCCAGAGCCTGCTTCAGCAGACCTCCAAACCTCAACCAACTCTTGGTCCATAAGCACGGGGTCCCCCAGCCTGCAAGACAGCCTCAAGGTTCATTTCCTTGCAACAGATCCCGTTGCAAATTATGCAGTATGCACCCGCCTTCCACCACCTTTACCAACCCCGTAACTGGGGAAAGCTTTCCCATCACAGGATTTGCAACTTGTACATCCTCCCACCTCATATACCAACTCACTTGTAACCATTGCCCAGCCTCCTACATCGGACTCACAACCAATCCACTAGCCATCAGAATGAATGGACACCGACAATCAGTACATACCAAGAACCCTGACCACCCTGTTTCTCATCATGCCACTATACATGGCACCAACGATTTCAATACCTGTTTCTCGGTCCGCGCCATCAGAGTCCTCCCAGATAAAAGCAGTATTTCAGAACTTAGAAGGTGTGAACTGGCCTATCAGTACCAACTGGGGACCAGACAATCTCCAGGTCTAAATTTAAGATAGCACCAATTTTCCTCCCACCCATCCCCCTCACTTCCACCTTCCCTCACAGAACCACCGCTCACCAGAGCCTATCTTTATAGATTGTGATTTCGAATTTTAGTTTTAGTTTCTACTAATTTTTTTTTTTTTTTTTTTTTTTTTTCCCCACTTGTGTCCATTTCTTGATTAACTGAGGTATACTACCCTTCCGCGTCAGGACCTTGTACAGTTTTGCTTTATACTTGCCATTCATCTCCGTTTTCTGGCCTGTACTCTTCTACCCCCTCCCTCACTTCCTGCCATGATGTATTTCCCCCACCATGAGCCACCGATATTGTGGCTCACGCAGTTGGCTGCCAGCAGCGCTTGCGTGCAGCCATCTCACTTCTACTGAGGAAGAGCCAAGCTCGAAAATTTTATTCTTTGTGTGTTCGTGTTTTTTTCGTGTACCAACGCCGCTGGAATCCCCTTCTTTGGTAAGCAGTGGTTTTTTATCTTATCCAATGTTCAATATATCCGCTTTTAGCGCCTTTGTTTCCTAACAATCTATATATATATTTTTTTTTTTTCAAGTCCTTCTCAAAACCAAAGTAAATTATCTAATCTTTAAAACTGGAAGCTGAAAGTCACTTTAGCGACTCTTTAGCATTGAAAAATTCTCTTAATAGGTTGAAAATTGGAAAGGTCAAACATGGCAGAGGAACATGCACTTTTAAAAATAGTGGTCACCTAAATACTAATACAGGAACTTATAAAGAGACAGTTGGTGATATAGCCAGGTACATGTGGTTGAACTTACAGCTACATTACAACAAATATTACTGTTTCTACCATAGAAGGCACTGCCTGTTTATTTTCACAAATCACAGAATCTGTATTAAGAGTATTAATTTTATTCTTAGCTTGGTCATGGTAAGGTAAAATTCTGACAAAATTGCAAGATTACTTAGCACAAAAAGGGAAAACTTGGATACCATCTAATGTATTTATTCCTATTTCTTATCCAGGAAAAATAGTAGCAACTTTTGAGAATGATTTATTGTATCAAACTTAACTTATCCTGCCTTTATCAAAGAAGTTGGTTTGGCTGAGGAACAATGTACCATTGTAAAGATTAATCAATCTTGAGACAGAGTTGATCCACCATTTATTTGCAATACTCTTCTATTATAATTGTACCAAAATATTTCATGTTTTTATTTTTAAAATTTTATAGATGTTTTTTATTTTTAAAATTTTATAGATGTTTTCTCTATCATATTTCACTCTTAATTTTAATGTTTTTCCACAGAAAGGTGTTGTAACCTTATGTGGCAGTGCCTATAAAAACATAGGCATTCAGCCTTTGATGGATGCAGTAATAAATTTCCTGCCTTCTCCAGACCAAAGAAATACACATCTGACTCGTGCTTTTGAAGATAATTTGTGTGCAAGAGCATTCAAAATCATTCATGACCAAAAGAAAACAATAACCTTTCTACGTATTTATTCAGGAAAATTAATGGGAGTAAGTACATTTGCAGTTTTCATAAAGAACAATTAAGAAGTATGTTAGTCATCAATAAATGCAGTGAGTCTTTCCGCAAGGAGAAATTATATTTTCATTGGTTTTAAATGTGAATACTATTATATTACTATTGTGGGGATCATATTCATCCTACTTTGTCTTAGTTGATAATCTCTGTAGATGATGTGGAACATACACTTGCTTCAGTAGGAGGACATTAAGTACAATCCTACCTTTTATCACTATTTGCAAATTACAAAGAGATTAAAAAAAATTGTAGTCCCCTGGGAGCACAGAGTTTGTACCTTGTTCTTAATTCCACAAGTATATCTTCTTAATCTGGTAATTTCCGATATGAATATAGCATATTTTGCTGTAGTTTTAAGGTAAATTTGGAATTACTTTGTTGTTTGCAGGTCCCCTCCTTGTTAGTTAATTAGTTCAAATGCAACATACAGAATGTTTGTGGAGTTGCCTTCAATGGAGAATTTTGTTAAGCTACCTAATTTTTAATTTCAAGAATATGTAGGAAATACATTTCCCCATGCTGTGACACCTCTTAAACAGTCTTTGTTTAGATACCTATTTGATACATCCAGGAAAACAGTTGCTTTAAGCCATGCAGAGGATTGGAGATGATAATTGCAGAAGAAATATTCATTCTAAAACAAAATAAAGAATAGGCTAATAAAGAACTCAAGAGTTAAGATGCAGAAGGTAATAAGAAATACTTGAAATGAGTAAACATAGAGTTAATAGCAGCAAAGAGGGAAGATAAAAATGGGTGTATGAAAAAATATTCGGGGTGCAGTGAGACCTTGGATGGTGCATGTAGAAGTTTCTGTGACTATGTTAAAAACTGAGAGGAAGGGAAGGTATTCAGACCATTGTAGATACAATTATAGAGAAGAAGTTACTGAGGATTTGAAAAAGGCATTTTAACAAACTGATTCAATGAAACCATTAGGGAACAGATTTAGGAATGGGACGGTGAAAATCAAAGGAAGAGCTTAACCACACAAGTAGAAATGAGCAGACTAAAAAATTTGAAATTAATTTTTAGGAGATTATGAAGGAAGTAAAACCCACTGCCCGAACATTGGTTGGATCCTTCCGAAGGAGGCATACTAAACCATTGTGTCAGAGGCAGGATGCTAGTTCCTTTCCTCTGGGACTTACAGTTTAACATGGAATCTGAACCACGGAATGACCTGGCATAGCTTATACGATCAAATATAACTCTTAAAAATTCCTGCCCCTACCTGGATTTGAATCCAAGACTGGAACAACAAATTTTTGAAAGCAAGTGCCTTAACCGCTGGGCTACCAGACTGCTCATGGAGGAAGTAATGAAGCTTAAATAGTGTAAAGGGGCCAATGTAGATAATATTACTACAGGCATGTTGTAAATAGCTGATACGGCATCACTCTTTACCTTGAAATGTTGTTTAGATTGAGTCTGAAAACTTGTTGATTATCAGAAGACTGTAAAAGTATGATAGTAGTCCAATTTGACATCAGTGGTAGATACTTTGGCACAGATTGTCCGCTGTCCTGCTTGACAAACCTCCACATTTATGAGATGTTTATCACCTTCTGCCTACTTGTTGTTTCACTGTCCTTTAAGCATTTTCCGTAGATGTTCAGCACAGTTGCACACGAACAGACAACCAGCTTTGCAGTTTCCAAGATGCTTTCACAGGTGGAAGGCCTTTGTAAAAGTTTCTTATGTCAGTGGATTTACCCATTATATTGTTATTAGAATGACTCCTCATGTGACTGCGCTCCGCTTATATATGTTCCTCACTGCATCATGTACTTGCAACTTCACGAGATGTCATTCAGTCTTGCGATGTGCAGTGTTCTTAATATTTTGGCACTTCGTTGTAAATTGATGGAGAGATGATATGCAACATCAGAAACATCTGAGGAAAGAAACTTGTTTTCAAATCGAAAACATGACTTTAGACAAAGATATTCATGCAAATTTCAGTGGGCTATATGGAATATATTTCAGATGAAATGGACAAGGAAGGCCAGGTTAATAGTGTAACACTAAAGCTTTCCAAGACTTTTGACAGATTGAGCTATAGTATGGTGTTAAATAAGCTAAGACCATTGGAGTTAATGTAGAACTGATTTGCTGTGGAGGGGATTCTCAAAAGGTAGAAAGCAAAGAGTTAGTGTAGGAAAGGCAGTATCTAAAGAATTGAAAGTGAAATTAGGAGAGCCACAGGGCACTGTATTAGGACCATTGCTATTCATTATTGAATGACTGTGTAAATGGTTTTCAGCCACAAGTTGGGTTGTTTGCAGTTAACATAATCATTATACGGGTAATCTGCATCATCACGGATGGTCAACAGTACCTATTGAGGCCATATTCATACCATATATTATTTAGATGGCGAGGATGGTTTTTAATTATGTTTCATTCCAATAGCTGGAGCTCAGGTCTAACTTCTATATTTGGCTGTGAGATACAATTTTGCTTTTCATTTTGGTGCAAGGCTTTAAGAAGCAAAGATAATGAAGTTGAGGATCTTTGTGTCGCGCGCCTGTTGTTATATATTATAAATTATAAATAACTCAGTTCTTACGCTTTTAACAGATTAACATTTATTGTTCCCAATTCTTATTCTTCTAGGAACTACATCGGTCTTAAAGTATCCGAAGAATGCAAGGTTCTTAAGCAGTGAACTGGTAACAAAGCAACCGTCCGGTCTGTACGTCGCTAACCTCTAGCTATCTCTTGATTTTTCTATCGCCATGGCAACTTACTTTTCCTTGCTATAGGAGTAAATATATCATTTTTTGTTTAATTTCATGGCACAAAAATATGATTTTCTTATGAAATTATTCTGTTCTGTCACATTTGGTTTGAGCCCATATTGTTAAGATGATCTAATGTTTGGAATTATTTTCTGCCTGGTGTGAGAAAATCAACATTCTTAATTACTACCAAAGGAAGGATATCTTGATGCCAGTGATTATCCTACCACATAGTTAACGAAACTTGCTGTTTTGAGCATTTGCAATTTATACTAGGTTGTCTGTATCCTGAATATTAAATAAAAAAAGATAATTATGTATGTTTCTATGTCAAATAGGTTATAATTTATCAATAAGAACATTAAAAACAATAAAATGGCAAAAGTGTGTGAGATTTTACATTTGTTGTGGTATGTGGTCATAGTGTGCTTTGCTTTCATTTGTTAGTATTAAGTCATATTGTAAATATTAATATTATACAAAAAGAAGTGTTTTATTTCCCATACCAGACAAAGCACCAAAATTTTTACAAATTTATTTTCTTGGCAATGAGGATGATTAAGTTAATTTTTTAATTCTTATTTTTCCTTTCTTTCAGTAAGTTCATAAGGAAATGTCTTCAATTGAGGACATGGGAATAGCCTGACTTATCTAATATTCTGTCTTTCACTTTAAAAGATCTTCGTTTATATGAATATCTTTTTACCTGTCCTTATGTTTTTCACTAAGCGTGTATAATGGTAAACTAACTCAGACATCCCGGATAACATTGGGTGCTATGTTAACATTATATAATATCAAAATGGGAGATGACTGTATACAGTTGCAGGGTGTTTGCAGATGACATAATGTTATGAAATAGGATCAAAATGGATGGAAACTGAACAACTGCAATATGATGTGAAGAAGATGTTTAACTGAGTAGGGTAGCAATGAAATGCTTAGGGACCCAGATAAAAAAAACCGAAGGTTGTTAGCGATTATGTTACAGTGTAGGAAAGGAATTGCTTGTTGAAAACTAGAAGTGTAGATATTGTGTCATAACATTTAATAATAAATTCAACTGGTCGGACATATTGAACAGGCAGTAGGAAGAGGTTTCAAATATCTAAATTAATTCAAGAGTGTGAAGGGGGTGTTCCAGAGAAATAAGGGAATTGTGCTACAATTCCTTGAATATGGCAATGTAGGGTGGGACACTCATTTTGGATATCATATATGAGAGTTGGAGGGGATGCAAAGGATGGCAGCTAAATTTGTCTCTGGAACTTACCACTAAACACAGTCAATAACTGATACAATAAAGGAACTGGACTGGAATTCATTGGAAGACAGGAGGAAGGTGAAAAGAGTGTTGGTATTTTATTAGGTGCATACTGGTGATGACGCTTGGAAACATATTAGTGGAAGAAGTATATGGAAGGGAAATGTAATTGTGGCCACAAGTTGACACTCGATTTCGGGCGTAAGTGAGTGAAAATGTTTTATTTTGTAGGTATAGGAGTTGGGGAATGGAATATGTGCAATAACCCCAAGTAAAGCTGTTGGGATTACCTATATAATTCAGATATCATCTTTGCTAGTGATTGAAAAAAAATTGATTCGGATGGAGATTCAACTTCATAAAATTAGACTGGCTAGACTTGCCTAGACTATTGAGTGTGAAAATTAGACGGATATCTTGACTCCTGAGAGAGACGAATACTTTGTCAAGACTTTGAAAAGCTGTTATGAAGCACTATTTCCAAGAGGTTGCATTAAATGTTATCTCCAAGGTAGTATCCTTGAAACTTATTCAGTTGTATGATTATTTCAGGCACAAAAATCCATTTATGGAGCAAAATTTTCAGGCATTTATTTATTTCCATTTACATTTGACCCAGCATCTAGAGGCTAAACTGAGATGCTAATCTTCCCATGTTAAATACTATTAATGTAAATAATCCCAAAAATGCGGTAGGAACTAAAACAGGAAAAAGTTACAGTTGAATATCTAATTCTATTAAATCTGCACTACAAAACTACACTAAACAACACTAAAAAAACTGGAAAAATATAATGTACTCCTAATCCTACTCATTGAACTAGGTACTAAACAGTTCTTTGACTGTCCAAGTTGTAAATGAAATCTCATTATTATCCTCACATCCAGGTGGCTGGTCGAAGGGTGAGTGTGTGACGTGAGACCATAGCTCTCACTCCTGGTATCGACTGCGGCGGAGACCCCATCTCTTGAGGAAGCTGCCCTCCTAGAATACATGAAGTACTCCAACAGTCATTCATAAGTGAGATTCCTGTGGAAAACTCAGAGGTGACTACAGCAGGTCATGATGGATGTCCACGTCGGTTTCCGCCCTCAGCTTTCTTCAGCTCCAGATATTTCTGCTTTTCAATTTGAGAGGCTATTTCTGCACTTTCATTTAGAAAGTGCCGTAGTCTCTCTGAACGCAGTATATCAAAAATCCTCATACCCTGTAGCTGTTGTTGCTGAGTGATTCTCATCTCTACTGTTGTTCTGCATTCCCACACCACGTGCTCTGGTGTGCTTGCCTCACCACACTCACAGTTACTAGTTGGTGTAAGTCCACGTTTGTTTAAGAAGCTTCTGTATGGTCCATGGCCGGTTATGTATTGGATTAGCCCTGGAGAAGGTTGTAGGAATTTCATGCTGATTCGTTCAGCTACAGATGGAAACATGTCGTACGTTCTATGACCTGTTTCACTAGAGTCCCACTCATTTTGCCATTCCTCAATCAGTACATTCCACAATTCCTTTTTAGTGCATACTTCTTTTCCAGCTATTTCCACCACCTTGTACATCCTGTTCTTTCTCAGCCAATGCATTGCTCCTCGTCTCCTCACTTCTAGATCCAGGGGCAGTACACCTGCTGCTACTGCTGGAGCTGCTGTTGAAGTTGTGTGATATGCACCGGTAAGCCTGATGAGTATTGTTCGTTGAAGCCTCCGGATTTTCTCCCTCGGCTTAACCTTTGCGAGGTGCTTGGCCCAAACGCTCGCAGCGTAGCCGACAATGGATGCAAGTATCACGTTATTGTATGCTGTCATTGCCAGGGCAGGGATTTGAAACTGTCTGTGACCTATACTTATGATTGCATTCATAGCTCGTAAAGCTCTTCCGCAGACCTCCTCCAAGTGGGTTTGAAAGTTAAGACTCTCATCTAGCCACAGGCCCAAGTATCTGCTTACAGGACTCCGGCGTATTTTCGCATTACCTACCCTTATAGAAGGATTTCGTTTAAGTTTTTTCTCTTTTGAAAATACCATATAGTTTGTCTTATTTAGAGCGAGTTTCAATTTCACTTCGTCACACCACTTCACAAGAATTTTAAGCACTATCTCACTTTTCGCTTCGATTTCAGCTCTTGACATCCCTTCCACGAGGAGAAGAAGATCATCTGCAAAGGCAACCAGTCCTAGCAATTCAGGTGTCAATTGAAGAATTTCGAGTAATGGTTCTAATGCTAAATCCCAAAAGATAGGGCCGCAGACAGATCCCTGGGGGCAGCCTTTATTTATTTCTCTTTTGATTTTGTCGTTAGGGCATCTCATGATAACAGTTCTATGCTTGCAGTAATCTCTCAGGCTGTAGTACAGCCACTTTAGACAGCAGATTTTCCGGAGTCTTGCAAACAATGCTGGCCACCATAAGTTGTCGAAAGCCCCCGAAATGTCAACAAGGACTCCCACCACATATTTCTTTTCTGATCTTTCGACTATCTCGATTGCATCCTCAGTCGATGTTATTGTCCTGAAACCATACTGATTGGGATTCATGCCAATGGATGCTTTTCCCACTCGCAGAGAATTAATTGCTGATACTACCTCGTCCAGCGTGATGTCACTCTCCCTGAAGTCACTCCCATAGGGCTGTCACATTTTGCGATAGAGCTCATCTTGTTGTTCACTGTTCTCCTCTGGTATGTCATGCGGGAGTAGGCTGTTCAACAGCTGGTCCACTGATTCCTTCCAGTTAGTTGTAACTGTACTATCTTCTCTTCTAATTGAGGATAACGTGGTGGGAGGTCATATTTTTCCAGCGGCTAATTTGTAAGGAATTCCCCATGGATTCACTTTCAGATTTTCTTTCACAAATGCTTCCCATCTAGTCTGTCTGGTTGTTAGAATTTTTTGCTTGTAATCTACTCTCATTTGCCTGTATCTGGCAAGAAGAAAGTCTCTTTCTTCTGCTACTCGGCTCCTTTGGCAGGCTTTCCTAGCTTTTCTTACTTTTCTTCTTAGTGCTTGCAATTCTGTAGTCCAAAAACTGTCAGTTTTACCACCAAGCTTCTTCAGAGGAATAGCAGCTTTCATTGCATCCAGAATTGCCCATGTTAGTTCCCTCGCCATGTTGTCCACATCGAAGTCTTCTTCTGATACTGCCGGAGACAAGAAAGCTTCTCTCAGCCTCTGCCATGAAGCCCGTCTTATATTGTACTGCTTTTTCAAGTAGGGTTTTCCCGGATCGGCTGTTGTCCATTCCCTTGCAATTTCGAATACTATGACGTTGTGGTCACTAGTGGTAAGATTGTCCGTCACTCGGCAGTCATGCAACATTTCCAGCAGCGTTATTTGTTAGGGTTACATCGATGTTGGTGAAGGCGCCAGTTGTGTTGTGGAAGGTGTATGGATTTCTCTCCTTGTTCTGGACTTCAAGATGCAGTTCAGTTATAAGATCAACCAGCAGTTCAACCCTAGTACCAGTTCGACGACTGTGCCACAGGGCCGACTTTGCGTTTACGTCAGCCGTTATTACATTTTCAGGCATCATAGAGAATTCTCTTCTCTCTTTGTCAGGCAAAGAGGGAGTAATGAATGCAATTAGTAATTCAAGTTGACTTTTTCAGGAGTAGCCAGAGAGCGTGTAACCATTTAACACGCACAAGCAATGATCCTTCCAAAGTTAGTGCCCACACCAGTAAAGAGGCATAGTAAATGTTACATCAGTTTCTCACACATGTAAAATCTTCATTTACTAACAGAATTTGAAAAAACCACTAGGAGTTGGACAATTGGACACTGCGAGTAATGATTTAGATGAACATTTTTTACTATCTTTGCTGGAAATGACTCCTAGTAAATATAAAAGAAGCTGGTGTGGATGATCTATGAGTGGAGCAATTCAAGAACTTTGATCCAGAAATATTTTCTGAGGTTGATGATCTACTGTTTTATATTCCCCCCTGTAATCTTCTTTTGACTGCATTGATACAATCCTTCCCTTCCTATCTTGCTTAGATCTTATATGATCCCTATATTCATGAGGAAAGTGAAAGTATTAATATTCGTCATCGTCAGTGTTTTGTCCTATGGCACATTTTCAATTGATAGCTCTCCATGTTCTTCTGTCTTCTGCCCTCCTCTTCATATCCATGTAGTTTCCATTCCTCTTGATGCCATATTTCTACATGGAGTGGCAACAATATTACAGCAATATGGTCTTGTGATTGGGCAAAAATGCCACGCAATTGAAATTCGATTGACTGATACTTTCAACAGAGATAATGGGCTATGTCTTAGCGAGGCATGGAAACCAGCCTTGGCAACTCTACGCAGAGAGCATGGCACGTCTGTCCGGCAACCACCATAAACGGCTCAATATTATCTTCTGCTGCTCCCAATGAAGAACTGTAGCCCTTCCCACTCGCAGCCAGCCGCTGTGCGGCACTTGGGCTGTCTCAGTATCCGATGGTCAGCCGACCTGTGCAGATGTCTCACATCTGATGAAGACGATGGAGCTAGTCGTCGAAATATCATGTTTTCAAAACCCTATCCGGCGGTACACCCGTGAAGACTTCATTTCAAGCATACCCCAGGGAAGTCTCCATTCTTACGGAAATGCTATAAGTTTCATTAACAAAATGGACTTAGGATGGTAGGTCCAAAAGTTCCCGGCTTGACGTACTTAGGGGATGGGTACAAAAGTTTGAATTGTCACACTTTGAAGGTGAAGTTTTGAGACACTAGCGCCCATATTTGCGTTCTTCTCCGCAAGTTCCTGTGCACCAGAGAGAAGACCAAACATAACCTGTACGCACCATGTCAAGTGTGGGGTATCGTGAAGTGATAAAGTTTTTAACTAAAGAAGGCTATACACCATCTGATATCCATGTACGCCTGCAAAATGTGTACGGAGGTGCTTCTCCTTATTCTGCAGTGAAACACTCGACCAAACTTTTTAAATTTGGCAGAGAATCCCTGGAATGGCCTACACTCTGGATGGCCGGCAACAGCGATCATTGATGAAAACATCACAAGAGTGCAGTAGGAAGTGCTGGAAGACAGAAGACCGAAGGCAAAATAAATTGCAGTGAGTCTGGGCTTGTCGAAAACCAGTGTCCTTCGAATTCTCCATGAACATTTGGGTATGAACGAGGTCAGTGTACGTTGGATTCCGAAAATTCTGTCTGCAGGGCAGAAAGCAGAATGAGTGAACTGTGAATGAAACATTCATTTCTGAAGGTCCTGTAATAGAATCCTTTGTCGAAAAGAGAATCAATGGAATGGTTCCAGGTGGGGGAATCTCCGCCAAGAAAGGCGAAAGTTTGCCAGTCAATGAAGAAGATCAAGGCGACTATTTTTTGGGATAATGAAGGAATATTATAGCCTGATATCAAGGAAATGAATACTTAAGTAAATGCTGTATACTATGGCAACTTGATCATGAAACTCCGAGATGCCATAAAAGAGAAAAGGCACGGTAAACTTTCAAGAGGCATGAGGCTCCACACTGCCATGCATGTGAAGGTCATTATTAAAGAATAAGGATTCTACGAACTCCCTCATCCACCGTACAGTCCGGATTTGGCCCGAGTGAAGTCTAACCTTCGTGGAAACAAGTTTTGCAATGATGGAGACGTCCAAGCAGTTGTAATTGAACATTTTGACAGCAAAGATAAGAAATATTTTTCTGACGGAATATATATGTTAATTCCATGTTATGAAAAATGTATTACAATAAAATAAAGTTATACTGAAAAGTAATATACATATTTAGTTTAAACAGGTGGTTTAATGCCAACAAACTAATACTTAATGTAGAAAAGACACAGTTACTTCAGTTCGTTACAAAAAATAAAACAAAGGACAGCTATAATGTGATATCAGAAGGAAAAGCAATCAATGAAAATAGTTTCACAAAATTCCTGGGTGTATATATAGATAACAAATTTAACTGGAAACAGTATATTCAACAACTTCTTAAAAAAAAACTGAATTCTGCAACATTTTCACTGAGGGTAATATCTAGAATAGCTAATATAGAATCCAGAAAGTTAGTATATTTTGCATATTTTCATTCCATGCTCACTTATGGCATCTCATTCTGGGGAAACTCGTCACAAGCACAGAGGGTATCTAAATTGCAAAAGCGTGCTACAAGAACTATTTGTGGAGCAAGCCCACAGATGTCGTGCAGAAATCTATTTAAAAACCTGGATGTACTAACAATGCCAGCACAGTATGTATACTCCGTACTATCATTTGTAGTGGAAAATCCTGAATACTTCTATCTTAATGCTGACATACATAGCCATAATACTAGGAATAAATATAATATTCACAAGGATTACAAATCACTGTCAATGGTACAGAAAGGGTTAACATTTACTGGAGCTTCCTTATTCAATGTATTACCAACAGAAATTAAATGTTATCTACAAAAACCCAACTACTTTAAGTCCAAACTGAAAGAGTTTCTGCTTCAGAACCCATTTTACTCTGTGAAAGAATTTTCTTCTTGGAATTTGGTAACTAAGAATGACTGATAAAATATTATATATAGTGTATGGAAGGGGATGGTGACAAAGTTGTCCACAATTACTAAAATGATATATGGTTTTTCTTTCTGTTGAAGCTTTTGACAAATTAAGTAATTACACTGTTTACAAAATTTCCCTCATATATAGTAACTAACAAGGGATAGCATGCACTCAAAAACTGCTGTGAGAAATTATCATACTAACAGGTTTTTAAGTAATCGACTGCTTATGAGTTGTTGGTAATATAATTTATATTGTTAATAGGTGTGTGTACTGTTCCACATAAATAGCAACTAACATGATATAATATGTAGTCGCCAATTACAGTGAAACTTATCATGGTAACTGGTTTGTAAGAAAATAACTGGTTATTAGATGCTGGGAACAAGTGTATACACTGTTCCACATAATAAGTATTAATTAACTCTGGATTGTATTTGTAGATTACAGGAGATATTGATTATACTAACGGGTTGTAGCTAAGTTGTTGTCAATATATAATAATATTATCAATTATATAGTAATATTGACATTACTAATAAGTGTATTTACTGTTCCACATCCCCGAGATTATTCCACATGGGATCAAAGTAAACATATCTATCTATCTATCCTTCCTACTGAGGAAGGGATCTTTTGGACCTACACTCGTGCACACAGAGTTGTGAGATGTAAAAGCATTTATTTACAAACACTGATTAAAAATTAAAGACAGTTAGAACTACATATTCCTTTATACCTTCTTTTAGTTCTTCCACCATTACTTTGCGCACATCTGTTACAATATGAGAGATGGATGATGATGCTTTGAATAAATACAACAAACTTTTGTACGAGTTTCCAGTAACTTCACTGTTGGAAGTTAAAAGTGAATCACCTAGATGTAGTTGTGATAAATGAATGAAATTTGGCTCCAAGTATCCCCATATGAAGAGTATTAAATGGTTAAATATTGAAACTTTTACATGTAATAGTATGAGAATTATGGGACTCTCTACTATGCAGAATGGCTATGTTTTTTTAGTGTATTAGTGGTGAACGGTGTGGTATAGCATGACATTGTTTTGTCCACAATTTCTTGTTGATCAAGTATTCCAATGCAAAGAGTGACGACCCTCTACACCCAAATGTCTAACTGTGAAAGAGATCAGAGAAGTAACACGTTTGAAATGGGTGCATCATCTTGTGAACTCCTGAACGATTGACTGTAGTGCAATGTCAATATGCAGACTTGTTACACATTGATAAAAGAGTGGTTCCATTACTCCTAGAGCAGACACAGATCCATACAGAAGGACAACAGCACACGAAGACTGCCAAATTGTGTGGGTGGCTGTTTCCGGCAGGCGGGTGACTGCAGTCCAGATTGAAGCAGTGGTTACGGACAGTCACTCGCCTCTCCCAGACAGTTTAAACCAATGGCTTGAAGCTGATTTACACTCTCTGACCCCTATACAATGTGTTCCATTAACCTGATTTCATTGCCAGCATGCTCTAACCTGGTGTAATGCAAAACGCAAATGGACACGTGAATGGCGTGCATTTGTTTTTACAGATGAGTCTCGATTATGTCTGTGGTAAAGTAATAATCAACAATATGTACGCAGACATAGTGTTCAGAAATCACAGCAGGATAAGCAATTTCTCCATCACACAGGTCTAGCCACTAGTGTTATGATTTGTGGGCAATCAGTTTCGACAGCAAGATTTGGATGTTGTTGGTTGTTGTTGTTAGCCCACCACTATGTAGATTGGGTGCTGCACCCTATTATGATACCCTTCATGTCCACCATCCAAATCACATCTTCCAACATGATAATGCCCGTCCTCATATTGTGGCGATCACAAAACAAGTCTTGCAGTGGATTAGATCACAATTTGGATGGCATGATCACCAGATTTGTCCCCAACAGAGCATGTCTGAGATGCCAAGAGAGCCTTTCCACAGCTGGAGGTAGTAGACAAAATTCAACTTAAAGCCAACAACCTGCCTGCAGAACCATCCCAGCTGTTAACCCTACCTAAACAGATATTCGATAGACGAAACAAAATGTTTGATCATGACGAGATCTACAAACAGTTTGTTATGACTCAAGGAAGGATTAGATTTGATCCCCAGCTTAAATGGCCGAAGTGCAATGTGTATACTTGACATCCCTAAATGGATAGAATAAAATTCACACAGATAAATGCTAGATGGAGCAAACTGGTCCTCCACGAGTTGAGAAAATTAGCAGAAGAAAACAGTTGGGATGTGTTATGCCTACAAGAACCTCATTCAAATGGAGGATTGATGCCGTACATGCCAGTGTCAGCGCAAATTATAGCAGACGGGCAACATCCCATGACAGGTACAATAGTCCTAAATAGGAGCATTACAACATGAAAATCGCACAATTCTGTGATGATCACACGACATGTGTAGAAATCAGCACAGGATGGTGTAACGTGATAGTTATGTCTGCGTACTTCCAATATAAAGATCCAATAGCACCGTACCTAAATAAAATTAGAGATATATTCGATAACCTGGGGAATCAGAAAATAATCATAGCAGCTGATGCAAATGCACGGTCAGTACTTTGGTACAGTGACCAAACTAATGAGAGAGGAGAGGATTTGATGGAGCTGATTTACGAATTACATCTCCAAGTAAGAAATAGACCATACAATCCCTCTACTTTCAATGACAGATGGAGGGCCACATCCAGTATAGATGTAACGTTCACCAGCTAACATGTGGGGAACATGCTACAAAACTGGAAAATTCTAGACAATCAAACTACGAATGATCATAATATAATACTATATGACCTTTCCAGGGATCTAACGGAGGCTGTTAGCAGTGAGAATATCAAACACCGGTGCAATAATGAGAGAGGCTTGGTCTAGATTATGGGAGGGCTTCCGAACACCAGTGGGACTAATAGAGGGGAATGACGTAGATTATATTGTGAGGGAGCTGACCAAATTGATTCAAACAGCAATGAAGGGCAGTATTCTACTGGCGAAAATTAAAATGGTGAGGGATATACCATGGAACGAACGGCTGTATAGAATGAGATCAAACATGCGAAAGGCGAGAAGGGAATACTGACACTGCCTTGTGGCGGCTGATAGGTATATCCTTCTCAACAGATACAGAGAGAGAAAAGAAGCTTTTAAGCAACAATTGCTTCTGACGAAAACTAAAAGTTGGGAGGCATATGTTAGAGCAAATCTTAGGTCAGACCCCTGGGGAATACCATTCAAAATAGTTGCAGGTAAAATTAGACCACCCACAACTTTGGCTACCGTGAGGAATGAGGATGGGACCATGACAAAGAATTGGACCACAACGGCCGAGGTACTATTGCATCATCTATTACCCGACGACGTAGAAGGCAATGAAAGTGATACCCATAGAACAATGCGCAGTGATCAATTACAGTTGTATACAGTGACATCAGAAGGGGAAAACATAACATTAGATGAGGTGATCAGAGCTATAAACAGTATGGCGAAACATAAAGCCCCAGGTCTGGATGGAATTGTGGCTGAAGTTTTGCAGGCTCTGGTGGTTCAGTTAGCTCCTCCCTTATGTAACTTACTAAACAAATGTCTGCTGCAAGGCAGAGTTCCCAATGTGTGGAAACAAAGTGAAGTGGTAATACTAACCAAGGGGGCAGACAGGCATCTGGCCAATCCAAAATCTTATCGGCCGATCTGCCTTCTCAATGTGCTGGGAAAGGTTCAAGAAAAAGTACTGATCACTAAATTGCAACATCATAGGAGTAATATGGGTATGAACATGAACCAATACGGCTTTAGAGCAGGCAAGTAGACCGAAGATGCAATTAACAGAGCGGTAGACTTAGTTAAAAGCAGTTGTAAGAAATATGTTATAGGAATTTTTGTTGATATTTGTGGCACTTTTGATAATCTTTGGTGGCCGATATTGTTCCGGCACCTAAGAGAACTGAAGTGTCCAAGCAGTCTATAACACACTGAAGGATTATTGTAAAAATCGTTACCCTACACTGAGATGCCCACGAGGGAAGGTAGATAAACATTTGACTAAGGAATGCCCTCAGGGGTCGGTCAGTAGACCGGTTTTTTGGGACATAGTTTTTGAAGAGGTGATTAGTCTACTCGAGGGGCTGGATGGCTTACTGGGGCTGGTTGCCTATGCAGACGACTTGCTGTTGCTAATTGATGGTCAGTCCAGACAAGATATAGAGGATTTAGCTAAAGTGGTGATTAAGAAACTCCAAGCATGGTGCTCGGAGGCAAAGCTTAGTCTCGTGCCAAAGAAAACTCAGATGATGGTATTCAAGGGCAAATTGGAATGTGACCCTACTATCAGAATGAATAACATAAACATAAAGAGAATACGGACAACCAAATATCTTGGCGTCACACTGTACGAGTCTCTGAACTTTGCATCACATATTACTGAGACGTGCGAAAGGGCTAAGGCTGTGCTTAACGAATTTATCAGTATAGGCCAAAGAAGATTTCATCTTTCTAACATTACAATAAGAAGATACCCTGATGCTATCTTACCATCTCTGGTAGGGTACGCGTACAGTGTCTGGCACACAGACTTTGACTGGTGAAACCTAGGGAGGCGGTCCTAAGAGTGGAGAGAAGTGTGTTGCTGTGATTGAGTGGAGCCTACAGTACTACCTCCACAATTGCCCTACCAGTTGTCATAGGTATATGGCCGCTGGACCTCGAAATCAGAAGAAGGGGGGCCATATGCTGGTTACGAAAAGGAAATCAGGCCAAGGTGCAGGAGATAGTGGGAACAGTGGCACAGAATGTGGCAGAAATCAGCTCTGCACTTCTTGCTGAATGGCAAGAGCGGTGGGACAATAGTTCCACAGGCGGAAGGTTAAACAGCGTGTTTCCGAACATACAAGAACGACTGCAACATGACTACTTTCATCCAACACCAGGCCTAATACATTATGTCACTGGGCACGGCCCATATAACAGTGTACTGTGTCAAAGAGGGCTGAAAGAAACGAGCTTATGTGATTGCGGGGCAGAAGGAACCCCTGAACATGTAATGTGGGCCTGTTCAATAACGGAAGAAGTAAGGACACCGGACATCAACATAATACGGAATAGATCAACGCAAGACATAATTCTAGATGAGAGATCATGGATTATTCTTGATAATCTGGCAAACAAAGTATCTCAACTGCACAGAAAAAGATATCTGGACTGAGCGGCAGTCGGGCATACGGACTGGAAAAGGGAAGTCACACGGCTAAACCTACGGGCATAGAAAATTATTCACGGATAAGAGTAACAGTATTCTACAGAAACTTCCAGGAGCCGGAAGTTTTTTCCCGACATGTCGGTCGATCCTGTCCTACTGGAAATCCAGAAGGGCAGTGGCTGGCAGACTATTCTGGGATAATGGTGGTGGATAGATTAGTGTTCATAGAGTAGTATAGGTTCAGAGTTAGATTAGTATAGACGTAGCTAAATTTTTGTAACATAAAAATGGATAAGGCCTTAAAGGGGATAAGTGGATTGCAGTACCACAGGTGATTATTACAAAAACAAATCAAATGCATAACTGTTAAATTAGTTAATACTACCACTGTTAAAATGGAACTGAGCCTACTACAGGCCTGAGTCATAATGATCGTGTGACAGAACGAGCAAACGTCAGCATACCACTTACAGCAAACAAAGCGCTTCTACCGCAGCCAAAACAAACTTGTTTGTGATGTATAGGGAAGGTATCATTGACTTTTGCACAAATACACAATGAACCTTGACAATATATGGAGAGTTAATTTCCATATTAATGGTAATCCGGGATGATGCAAATGTGAACTGGCTCAGGACTGTTATGGCTTAGAACATAAAATTAAGTGAATGCTACTTATAAGCAATTGTTATTAGAACCTCCATATTGCAGTAAAACAACATTGTAATACTGCAGTACTTCAGTGAAAACTGAAAGATTGCAGTAAAATTAGAAAACTGTAAAACACCACTGCAGTGTTGGACTCTTACATATCCCTCATGCTAGGAAACTCCAATGTGCATTAGTGATAGAAAAATTAGCAAAACAAACAGAATCGGTTAAACATTAAAGCAACGAAAGAATACGATTCTAAGTAGTAGCCAGAGGGGAAGGTTCAAGTTCGGCTCCTGGAAATGTAAATTATAAGGAGGAATTATAGAGAATAAATACATAAGCGACATTTGTTATTATTTATAATATTAAAGAGTTTGCAATAGCAGCTGTAACTGTTATAATAGTAAGCCAGTTCAAATTTAATACTAGCAGTTACCCGCGACTTCGTCCGCATTGAAAAGTGTTGTTATATAAGATTTTCTTGAGAGGTTGGGTTGCTCAGTGCTTAGGTAGACCAACTGGAGATGGATACGTCCCCAGCTTGAATCCCAGGCTCGGTGAGGATTTTCAAAGGTCCTTAGCTCGACCTTCACATCGGGCATAGGTTGTGTGACGTGAATTACGCCACAATGCTAACTTAGTTCTGATTCCGTGTTGAACTGTGGGTCCTCTATGTCCGGTAGGATTACTGGGTTACGTTAAGAGGCTCGAAAGGGACTGATTGCGGAGATGTAAAGAAGTCTTGTCACCAGGTCAATACGACCATACAATTTATTTTAGAGCTATTTTTATTAGTAATAGTAGTAATAAATGTTGTAATAAAATAAAAATTGATTTATGTTCCACAACTACTTCTCTGAATTTTTAAAACAGTAAAAATATTCTGTTTGTAAGGAGTATTTTCAGTTTAATATATCCGTATATACAATATTGAGGATTTGTCTTCTAGGTTTTGGCTATTTTCATAGCCCTAGTTTTCTTAAATTTCTTTGAATTTGAATTTCGTTTACCCAACATCTCTTAAAATTACTAATTTCATCTCGCGATTAAAATGAATATAGTTTTAATTAATGGAAGCTCAAAACGTCAAAATATTAGCAATACATTGATGGAATCCACTAAATATCAACAACAAAAAAATACTAACATCCAAACAGCAAATAAATACTTAAGTGGCCCAAGGACGCTCATTTCCATTAGTAAAATTGCGATACTACAAATGAATATTTTGATTTGCATTGAATATCTGAAAACAATCTTAAAAAAGGAGAACTTAATTTGCTCTCTGAACATTGATTTTATTTGAGGACATATTGGTTCCATCAACAGAAATTTACATATTACAGTAGTAAGTATAGTAGTAATTGATTCTTTTATCCATAATAATCAGTGGTATTGCGGTAATGGTTTCTCTATCTCTGGAAATAACTGAATTGCCTATAGACCAGTTTACTATAGTTCATTCGTTTTGGTCCATTAATTCTGCGCTAAAATATAAATTTCAATATTAAAGTAGTAATAGATTGTTTCTTCACATTTGGTTTCTCATCCTGCAAACAGAATTGAATGACCACCGGCGCCGCTTGTCCGCCACTCCACTATCTGAATAAAACATTGATAAATTTAAAAAATTTACTTCGGGCAACGCCGCATGGTTCTGCTAAATTATACTAGCTTACTATAGATCTTTTGATACAATATTGGTACAAAGCGATACATGATGTCACTAAAATGGTGCTCATGAAAGAAGCTTAATAACTAATAACGTTTCATTTCTCATTCTGGCCCAGGCTGCATTTTAAAATTACTGCTAGAAAATCAAAGCTTCTATCAGTCGCACATTAATACATTCACTACTATATTGTATGTTAGTGACGTCATGAATAGCGAAATAAACTTGACTTATTATTAACGCAGTAAATTAAATACTGTATACGTCTAAAACTACATTCAGCCGCATGAACTATGTCGTCAGCTTCATGACAGTTATTGAGGTAACGTAATTAAAAAATTTATACTAAAATGCTTTTAACTTACAGTGTGCAACGGAAAGTCCATAATTCTCTACGATCGTTAATTTTGCTGGTCAAATGTGCATCGCGAAAAAGTGACTTATTGCTCGTGATTTAGTAAGGTGTGTAATGAGATTAATTGTGATAGTGAATTATGATATACTAATTAGGAATTTGGATATAGAAAATTCTGTTACTACTCGAAATGTAGTTCCAGAGTATTTAATGTGTTGAGATGTGTTCGTATCCTTTGATTTTGTAACGGCAGTATTAGCAGAAATAGTGGTTTGGTTGAAATGCTGCCTGGACCAGAATGTTTTTTGTTACAGCAGATGGCAGAAGGAATTTAGTTGTTATTAGTAATAATTAAGCAGCTTTCATATGTTCCGTGCAAATGAGGTGTATTGTGTTGTAAACGACTTTCAGTGTTACTTCATGAAACCATAAGTTTATACATTAGCCCATTGAATAAATTCGTTTTAAATGTAGCATTCGATAGATATTTGCAGAATATTGAACAGTAAATAAAAAGCAGTACTATTCGTACAAAAATTCTGAACAAAAAATAAAAAGGGTTAGTTGAGTTTTAAATTTCGGCAAAAATAATTTGTAATACACAGACTGTTTAGTAACAAAAAAGAAACAGGAAATAGCTTAACCTGAGATAGAATGGAATCTTTTACATTTTTATAAATACGACATTTGGGGCACGACCATTTTGCACTTTTAGTGAACCGACTTTCGTGCTGATATACTCATTGCATTTTACTTTTTGTTCCAAGCTTTGATTTTTTATATTTATTATAACACATATATTATGAACGAAATTATGGTGTAATATTTGATATGTCATACTATTTTATGTACGCAAATGAAAACATCTCTTTGCGAACTTGATAACAGTATCTACCTTTCTTTTTTTTAATTTAAGGTTAAGTACAGATTTGTATTTCTTGCTTCCAAACTATTATTTGTCAAGTGCGTCAGTTTTATGGCTTTTAAACTAAACACAAACTTGCATATGTAAAAAGGTTTTTGCTTTTATTTCTGAAAAGTAGTGTTTGTGATTTACATAAAAAGCAAAGAGTAAACGTGGCACGGCTATCTACGAAGTAGGAAACTCTTTGTTGCTTCCGAATCGATATTAACGGCAATTTCTAAAAGAACTATGCGTTTTTGCTTGATAAAATCTATCCTATGTCACTTCGCATGCAATTAACTGACTTCATGCCAAATTTCATTTAAATATGTTGAGTTATTAAGGCGTGATTGATTGCAGACGTACATCCAAACACACATCCGAACTTTCTCATTTTCTCATTTATAGATATATATTATAGAATTAATTAGATTATAAGTCAAAGTGTAATGGAACTCTATGTCAAATTCCTTGCATTCAAATGTTACGTGAAAAGCTGTTGACACTATGTAATTACAATCAAAAAAATTAATATGTAGGGCCTAATTTAGTCGCTAAGATATTAGGCTGTATAAATGAATGGTAAATAAAAATAAAAATAAAAAAAAAAGTGCCAAGAGTTGCTGTCATTGTCACACCACCGGCGTCAGCAGGCCATCCAACTGTCTTCGCTCCCAATTCAGCAACTCCATAACTGCGTGAGTACAGCGCATCCGCAACTTCCACAAATCCCGTCCATGGTTCAATGTCAATCTAATGTAAGATCTGAAAGTTTCTCTGTTCCCCACCTGCCAAAAGCCATGTCTGCAGATAAGTATTCAAATGAATCCCCCGGTGATTCAGTAACGGACACATCCGGCAGATTGGAAGATCTAATTGTAGCCACGGATATTGAAAAACGGTTCAAAGAGGTATCATCGATAAGGAACTTCCAAATCAGAAAATGACACACATAAAAATGGCGGCCTTGAAGGAAAAGATAGCCCAATGGGTGCTGGCTCAGGCAATGCTAATCGGTAGAATGACCCAATTGCAAATTGAAAATAATAAGCTGTGAAATGAAAATAATATAGTGATCTCGAAACTTGGAAAAACATATGCCCAAGCACTGCTATCCTCACAAAAACAAAAGCGAAGATTGAGAGTGCTCTAAAGAACGACGGACACTGTGTTTATTTCATCAAAAAAAAACAGAAAGGAGCGCAAGGGAGGTTCAAAAGAAATTTACAGAACTTCTAGACCCTAAAAAAGATCAAATAAGGATCAAAAGCATGAGGACCACAGCAAAAATGTTAATTTTGCAAACTGCGTCAAGTGAGGACACTAAATAGATAATGGGAAATGCGAAGTTACAAGAGGAACTTAAATGTGAGCCACCTAAGAAAAGGCATCCATTAATAATATTATACGACATACCGTCTGGAATGAAAGAGGAGGAAATGCGAGACTGTGTTTATTACCAAAACCTTGAGGGAACAGTAAGTGAAGCTGATTCCGAGAAAGGCTCCGTCTTAAAATTCAGAACTGGCCCTAAGGGAAAAGCCACTGTTCATCATGTGGCGGAAGTAGATCCACAGCTCAGAAAAATTATTATTGCCAAACAGCGGCTATACTTGGGCTACCAGTCAATAGCTGTTAAAGACTTCCTAGTAGTACCTAAGTGCATTAAATGTTACAGTCTAGGACATATTAGCAAGCACTGCAACAAAGAAAAGTCCACATATTCTTATTGTGGTGAAGAGGATCACAATAGATCTGAATGTGATAAAAAGGGACAACCTCCCATTTGCATGCCTTGTATGAAGCAAGGGAAAAGGGTTAATTGTTCATCTAAGGACGACTGTCCCACATACCAGATGTTGCTTCAGAGAACCATTAATAAAATAGGTTATGGACAGTAAGACCGTAACAGATCTAGTTATCAACAAAATTCGAGTTTTAAGCGATAACTCGGAGAGGATTTCTACATCTGGTATCAAAGGAAGAAAGCACAAGCCTTCAAGTAGACTAAGGGCATGGGAATACTGGAAAAAGAAAGGACTGAAAGAAGTCATAAGAGTTGATGCTAGCACCAGACCGATGGAATTGGGTGAGGCAATAACCAAGCAACAGTCGACACTGGACAATTATCATGAAAGCTAACAGGAATGTATCACAAAAATTTAACCCTGCTGAAATTTATAAAGAATGCGACTGGCAAGACTAGAGGAAATGTCACTCCTCACAATAGCATTAAGGCACTTAATTAGAACGGGACACAGCAAAGGCAGGTCTATAAAATTTCCAGTTCCAGAAGCCATAGATAGGATAAAATTAAAAGCGGAAAATCTCCCCACTTGTACAGTTCATCTTATGGAGCTGATTTTAGAAGTGTTTGACAGAAGAGAAGAAGAATTTTGCCTTGAAGATTTGTAAAGGCAACTAGTGATAACACATGGCCACATTGTTATTGATTATAGGCAACAATGGCCTAAGAGTAACATACATACACACCACCCATGAACAAATACAGAGTCAATGTAGCAAAACTTAATGGAAGGTGCACTGAGGCTATGTTATTAGAAGTAAGAAGACTAGTAGAGGAAATGAATTTCAACATCCTGTGCCTTCAAGAACCATATACCAGTGCAGGGAGGGTACCAAATATGCCTGTGACATCACAAATAGTATGTGAAGGTTAACATCCAATGGCTGCTATAGTTGTACTTAACAGGAACTATACAGTCACGGAAATTGCCCAGACATGTAATGAGAATGTTACTTGCGTTGAAATAACAACACATAATGAGAGACTTGTGATTACTAATCTCTACTTTCAATATGGTGACGAAATAGATGGATCCTTTGAAAAAATGAGGGAAATCGAAGAAGCAATGAGAAACAGACCACTAGTGTACACAATGGATGCCAATGCTAAATCTCCCCTCTGGTATAGTAAGATCAGGGATGAGCAAGGAATATCATAAGAGCAGACTATCTTTGAACTGAATCTGGAAGTTATGTATAAACCCTTTAGTCCCTACACATTTCAAAATAGAGCTGGTGCAGCAACAAACTTAGACGTAACATTAACAAATGGGAAAGCTTTCCGAATAGTCCAAAACTGGAAAGTTGTGCAAAATCTAACGACGTCACACCATAACGTCATCTATTTCTCCATATCTAATGCCCAAGAGCAAGATATGATAGAAGAATGTTTGTCCTATTCTTATAAAACAGGCTGGTACATACTAAGAAGATCCTTTGAAATACCAGCACTGCCAGACGTGTCAGATAATGTTTACTTAAAGGCGATAGAACTGACGAATGCGAAACAACATGCCTTGAGGGTATTAAAAGTGAAAAAGAGAATGCTCAATGATAAAAGATGTATTCTGTGGAATGATACGCTTCAGGGGTTAAGGACAAAAGTAAGGAGAACTCGAAGCCAATACAACCATGCAAAAACTGCCACTGAACATACCTGGACACTAGATCAGTACAGGTCAGTGAAAGCTGAGTACCATCAGAAACTTCAGGATGTTAGATTAACTAGCTGGGAGACATACATAAGCCAAAACTTGGTATTAAACCCATGGGGTCTTCCGTTCAAGCTAGCTGCGCAGAAGGTAAAATCACCTACCATTTTTTTCTTCACTCGGGAAAGAAGATGGAAGTACTACAAGCAGTTGGCAGTAATCAGCAGAACTTCTCCTGAAAACGCTCTTGCCGGATGACCAGCAGGAGTCCAATTCTGAGGAACACAAACTTACAAGGCAACTAATGAATGAGTATGATAATGACATGGTGGTTCTACCATTTGCTCAAGAGGAAGTAAGTACCGCAATAAGCACGCTGAAGAGGAATAAAGCACCAGGATCTGATTGGATAACAGCAGAAGTGGTGCAAGCCTTAAACTTAATGGAACGGCTGTTGAAATTGTAAATGCACTGAGTTGTAGAAGATAATCTGCTTCTTCATATATGTGTAGATTCTGATAAACTTTTGTTTACTCACATTATCTTGGGGGGGGGGGGGGCAGATTCCAGAAAAACTCCTCACGTCATTAATGGACAACCCCATAGTAAAAGTTTATAACTCACTGAAGAATCAGAAGTTCCAAAGTGCTTTCTTTATGTGTCAGTTCTGAGACTATAGTGAACGATATTAACAAGTGATGCTCGCCTTTCAATTTTCAACTTATGATCAATAGATAAGGTGCTGCCTATTTTAGTTATGTTGTTGCAACCAAACAACCTCAGCAAAAGCCAGTGGATAGAATTTTGGGAAGGAGGACATGTATTTAAAGGAGAAACATAAATGACATTCTCATGGTGAAATATCTGGTTAAAGGATTCACGGCCAGGATGACTGGGTGATAAATATTGGGCTGCAGTCAGTTTTATTAGCTGCAGGTAGTACAAGAGACTTGCTTTTGCACAAAATAAGGGGTGGAACCGCGAGAAATGAGGGCTTGTAATAGTTTTGGGGTATATCTCGATGGTGATTGAGGATCAGAACAGATGTGTCTGATATGGATCACAAGGATGTATGGAAGGAAATGTTGGGTATGTAAGGGATGGCAGCTGTAAAAGTGTAGGTTCTAGCCTATTATAAATTTGTTGGCTTGATGTGCACAGATGTGCGAAGAGAACTTTGTCATAGGGAGAGGTTCGCTTCAAGAAATATGACAGATGTGGGAATAGAACCATGTGAACTTAATAAAATGGCTATTGTTAAGAGAATTGAACAAATCTAGAATGTGACCTTCCCTGTGGATCCTGTTCATATCATATTTGTGGCTGAACCCCACAAGGGGGATGAGGATGTATTTTGTCAGAAAATGTTCATCCAGACATCTCAAGAAGAGGTTGGCAAAAGAAGCAGCCATGCAAGTACCCAAGACAGTGCTTTGTATTTGGTGATAAACTTGGGAATTTGAGGAGAAGCATTTTTGCAGAGGATTAAATGGGCCAGTAATGTGAGAATGTATGCCCTGAGGAATCTATATTTGGGGGGGGGGGGCACATAGGTGGGAAGTATTGAAGAGAATTGAGGCTCTGATAGTGGGGGATATTAGCGTACAATGTCAATAGGCATATAGGAGTAGTCTGGAGGTAGACGGGTGGGGATTGTGGACAGACACTTCAAGGAGTGTGGGGTGTATCTGATGCAAGTAAGAAGGTTCTACCCAAAACATTGGGTTGTTGAGCCACAAAGGCTGAAACGTGCTCAGTGGATGATCCATATGCCGCCATTGCTTGTTTCGGATCATTTGCCTTGCGTGTCTTGAGAAGAAGGTGTAAGATAGGTGAGCGGGGATTTTGAAGAGTGAGGAGGGATATGAATTGTGATGAGAAGGCTTGTAAATTGTCTAAAGGAAATTACATGTTTCATGGCAAACAGGAGAGATGGATGCTAGTTATTGGTGTCTGAAAGCTGTCTAAAGGCCTCAGTATTGTAGTTACTGTGATCTATGGTCATGGTGGCGGCGCATTGATCTGCTGGAGAGATGATGATATTTTTGTTCCTAGTCAGTTCTCTCATGGCCAGGTTTTGGTAGAACTGAGGTGGTTGGAGTGGTAAATGGAGTTCAGGAAAGAGTTTGAGCACAGGATGAATATGAAGGGATTGTTTTTGGGCAGTGTATTAAATTGGATTCAATTGATCCGGCCACATGCTGAATATTCATGACTAAAATTCTGTGATTTATGAGTTCATGGTCATTTTTTCCTTTCCATGCAACTGTCTTAATTCTACCAGCAATATTTTTTGACACCTCATCACAAATGTATGCCTTACACACTCCAGTGGCTCTTTTCACCCTCCTCCTGACTTCCAACGGATCCCATTCCAGCTGCTTTATCATATCAATTACTGATTGTGTTTTGCAGTAATTTCAAGAGAAAAATCTAGCAGCCCTTGTTTGCACTCCATACAACTCCTATGCTTAATACCCAAAATTTGAGTCCCTTACTACACTACTATATTGAAGCAATGGTATGACCAAACTTTTGTAAACCAATTCCATTACTTCTCTCACACGTCTCTTTATTACTCTCTCCAATAAGTGAAAGATTTTGAAACCTTTCACTACTACCTGTCCAATGTGCGTTGCCCAAGTGATTTTTTTTTTTAAATCAAATGTTAAGTCAAGGATTTACATTTCAAGTCTTCAGTAAGCAATTACCTCCTCGCCTTATAATTGTAACCAATCTTTAGTTTTTTATCTGTTTACCCTATAAACTGACTCTTCTTTGCATTTATCTTCATCCTATGTTGACTTATCCAGATCACCCTGCAGCTGTCCAGTCTTCTTCCATTTTGATCCCAATGTATAACATACATCATCTGCAAACAACCTAATTTCTGACAGTTAACAATAAACTCAGTGGTTCGTTAGAATAACAATGATCCCAATACACTACCCTGTAGCGTTCTCATTTTCACTTCCACTTCTTTTGATACTTTTTGCTTTCTACCCTTCAAGAATTTTTCTTTGATGGGCAAGGGTACCAGGGATTGGAATAAATTACCAAGAGAAGTGTTGAATAATTTACCAGAAGCGCTGAAGGAATTTAAAAATAATATTAGTTAATGGCAAAAGTAGATGGGTGGAGAAAAGTAAATTAGGCTTATAAACATTGGATTTCAGCAGTTGCTGCTGGCTGGAAGAGGCAGTTTGCTTCAATTAGTTGCTGCTTATGCTGTGCTTATATAAATAGCATAACAATTAGTTTGCCCAATTGCCGTTTAGGCACAGCTAAGTGGAGTATTCACCTCCTGTGACCTCTAGTAGTTCGCATAAAAACTATCCCCTCGACTTGGCTCTCCTACCAGTTGGTGTTATCTCCCACTGACTCTGTTGGTAACTCCAGCTTAAATACTGTCTATAAATTGAATAAAACTGTAAAGAGAAAAAAAATCTGTACATGTAAGATATATTTCAAAAATTAAGTTTGGGGCATTGTTATAAGCTTTATGGTAGATATCAACTCTTTTTAAATTTGTGTCTATATGTTAGTTTGGTTGATTGTGATTCTCATAAAAAGTACTGGCCAGATTTTGATGGAGCTTTGAATAGTGTGTAGTCCATGGTCATGAGAGTAAAAGGAGGGTAATTTTAATTTTGTTGTGATGTAAAAAATCTGATAAATTTAAGGTAAAAGTGTCCACCAATTTGTACCTATTTTTCATTGAATGTGATTCACACTTGTAGGATTTTGATGGGTTTCAAATAATTTCTAACCTTGGTCCCAGGGGATATCTCTCTTTGAGATGATTTTGAAAAGTGTCCACTAATTAATACCCATTCTAAGGCGAGTTACAGTTGTAATGTTTACTAGGGTATGTATGATTGGCATCATGGTATTCAGATTTGAAATTGAATTATTTTGGAATTGGATTTATCTCTGGCATGCTCGGTGGTTCAGATTCCATCTTGAAACCTAGGTCTCCAATACCTTATTAAATAGAGGTGGATTGAGTAGCAGGTAAAAAACCAGACCTCTGGGTCATTAAGACCATACAAAATTATAATTATTTAATTACAATTACACTAAAAAGCTATCACAACTACCAGTGGGGACGTAGATATAGACTACTGTTAGAGAAAAGGCTAGTCTACTGGTGCTTTATACTGATGTTTAGATGTGGAGCTATATGGTGCTTTTTTTATTATGACTGCAAATCTCATTTGCAAGGGTCATTATTGGATTTCTCACTTCATATGCAACTACATGTTAACTGCCAAATAAAGTAGTCAAATAGTTCATGCATGTAACCTCAGTAGGTGACCTGTTTTCATCCCATATCCCTTAGTAAAATAAGAAACCAAATGAATGAAGTAACGAGCAACTGATTGTTTTTAATAAGAAATTGAAAGGATTGGCACTAGGAAGCCAAATGTCACGTAATTTGATTTTTCAGGCTCCCGTGACTGTCTTTGTCAATAATACCTGGATTTTCCAGGAATGCTGCCTTTTTATTTGCAATAAGAGCTTTCGGTTGAGATCTTCAATGAAGGCTGTAGCATGTCATTTGAAAGCTTAAATTGGCAGATAAATAACCTAGCATTCCCAGAAAGTCCAGGTATTATTAAGTGTCATGTAGTTTAGTTCTTAGTTGAGTTACTTAGTTTAGTTTATGGATTGTTTTTTTTTCCCCATTCAGAACCAAAAGATTTATAACATCCAAAATGGTGCAACAGAAAATATTGGCAAATTGATGGTTGTATATGCTGATGAAATGGCTGAAGTGCCGGAAATAACTAATGGAAATATTGCAGCAGTTTCTGGTTTAAAGGTAATATGCAGTTAAAAATATCATAGTGTTTGAATTTCAACTCCTAATTTTTCTTCTATTTATATAAATCTTTGATGTCAACAGAATACAATAACAGGGGATTTTGTGACTATTTCTGCCAGTGTTGCTGCAAGAGCCAAGAAGAAATTAACGTCATCATATCAGCATGATACAGAGATATTTGGAATAGAGACTGCTGTTCCAGAACCAGTTTTCTTTTGCTCTATAGAGCCATTGTCCCAGGTAATATAAACAGATAACATTTTTTATGTATGATTGATGAAATTAGAGATAGGAAATGAATGATTAACATAATCATAAAAGTGGATATGTGTTGAAGGTCATATTGTAATTTAATAAAAGGTCTATTATGTACATTATTTCTTTTTTTTGGTAAATGGCTTTGTACTACTGATATTTCGCTTGTTAGGCATATCAACAGCCTCTTGAGAATGCTCTAAAAGAACTACAAAGAGAAGATCCTAGCTTAAGAGTTTCCCATAATGGAGAAACAGGCCAGACAATATTATCAGGTAAGAACAAATCAAGAATTTCAGACACATATGAAATTGAAAAAAAAATTTAATAGCAAAGCATATTTTATGATAAGGAATAGCATTTTAGTTTTGATCAAAGTAATACTGACCTGGGTGATTTTGGGAAACCATGGAAAGTAGATTTCCTTTTTTAAAGATGAAAGTTAATTGTTAGAGTTATCTCTTTGAATTATTTACAGGGTAAGTCAGTCAGAAATGGTTTATTTGTGGTTAGTTATTCTTAGAATATTCTTATTGAGATACACTATGATGTAGCAGAATAAAAGGCTTCTACTACTCAAAAGAATGTTGCAGGTCAACTGTATAAAGCTAAATTTGGCGTAGAAGTAGTTTTCAAGGTAAAATTGGTTTAGTATCGGCTCATGCCAGATAGCTGAAAATTGAATGTAAAGTGCTACAAACAGTCACACGAACTCAAGAAATGAAAACAGACATTTTGATATAAGGTATGTATGGGCAGAAAAATTTATTTAAAGTTTTCAAAAGTTTTGGATTCATGAGCTGAGTCATACTGTGATGTAAGTGGACCATGGTGAAAATGGGGGATGGCTTAATTAGATAAAGGATTTTGGAAAGAACAATAAAACTGCCTCAAAATGAATAGATATAAGAAATTGAATTATGGGAATGCGTATAAACGGACCTAAATACGAAATTTCAGTTTCAAAGACCAAGTTAAATGAGAGTTATTAATTATTGAAAATATACAACTTCGTTAGAAAAATGCTAATCAAGCCATGTCTAAACAGAAAGGGGGTTTGATATAGAACAAGACCGAAAAAATAATAATCAGTTAAAAACTGAATTTTAAACATTGCGAGATTGCATAAATGAGTCATATAAAGTAATCTTAAACTAATAAGTTTTCGAAATTTGGGTGTTAATTAAAATAGAGTATGAAATATCAGTAAGAAAAGTGAAAATGCCTTTGGAATATGTGCATTAAAAAGTAAGAAATTGAATTTTGAAGTTTAATTATTTCAAACTGTTATGGCACTACCTGAAACATGGGAGAACATTTAATGAAATAACCCCAAAGTAAATATAAATATAGCTTCAAATAGTACGCTGAACTAAACTAGAAGGGAAAAGTAATCTTTTGAATGCCGAAGATATATGAGAGATCAGATGATTTGGGAATAAACAGGAAGAGAAACATAAACTAACCTGAGACGTAAATAATTAACCCTTTGACTGCTGTTGACGTGTATACACATCATGCTGCCTGCTGACCCCGAGTGCTAATGACGAGTTTAGACGCAGCTGCCGGTTTTCCCCTGAGTGCTGTTGACGTGTTAAGCCGCACCCGCCTGCCGCTACCTGAGTGTTGATGACGAATATAGACGCGCCGCTACCTGAGTCGTGCAGCGGACTCCATAGCCTTTTACAGTTCTGGTCGCTAGCTTATCGTCCGAATGTTTGTCTGTAGGGAGCCTAGTTGTTGCTCTACGGTTCACTATTCAACAGAAATTACATCAGTCTTCTTTGTGTCCTGTATTTTATGAAGAAAATGGCAAGACGTCATGGGTGCATTGAGGAAGAAATCATGGAGATTCTTACGAGGAGTGACACTGAGGATGAACTACTTGATTTTGATGGAAGTGATAGCTTTTCCACAGAATCGGAAGGCTGTAGTCATAAACCATCTCGTCAGCAGGGGTGACAATGCAGTCTCATGTTTCAACAAGAGAGATGTTAGTTGTTCTGAATCTGAAGAATCACAACATGATAGTGAAACGCTTACGAAGAAATTACATCTTAGTGATAAATCTGACTGGAAAGAAAATGATTTTCGTCTAGTTAGTCACGCATTTGATGATACGCTGTCGGGACATGTGTGTCAAATAGGGAATGTGCCAAATATTCTGTCAGTTTTCATGTTATTTTTTTACAGAAGAACTGATGAAATATATAACTGATGAAAAGAATCGGTTTTATATAAATACTATGGAGAATATCCCAGAATCAGTGCATTCTTGAATATCAAAGTGGAAAGATACTGAATATGATGAAATTTTTTGTTTCATAGCTATTTGTCTTCTGATGCATCGCGTGAAAAAAATTGAAAATTAGCTAATATTGGACCAGGGATGTTCTTCTAAATACCATAATTCTTGGTGAACTTATGTCCAGATACCGCTTTTTGTTACTTTTGTGAGGTTTCGTGAGATTTCTCCCAACCCCTCTCCTCCCCCCCTCCCCCCCCCTATTTCAACTCGCGTAATAATGGACAGACACTTCACAGCTTTGAAATGTTGAAAAATCTGTTGAGTACTTATGTGGAACAAATTTCATCAAAGAAACAAAATTATGTATAATCGGGTAATTACAAAACGCAGCAAACATTCAGTTAACATCGAGATATTTTTTGAATCTACATCTACAAAAATATTCCGCAAGCCAAATTTCGGTATGTGGGGGAGGATGCTTGTGCAATTATCATTTTCAGGTGTCTTTTTATATTCGTGAATAGCATGAAGAAAAATCGGATGCCTTTAACTCTCTGTATAAGTTCGAATATCTCTAATTTAACAGTTGTGGTCTGAACGCGGTATGTAAGTGTGGAAGTAAAATATTTCTAGCATCTTCTTCGAATCTACGCACTTTAAAATTCAACAAAAACACTCTGATACAGTAAGGAACATATAGAAAATTGCAGTTGTTATAAACGAGATGCAGGAAAGAACAGTAAACTATTAAGGTAAATTTAAGAATCACGATGCTTTCGACATAAGCTGTGAAAATCTAGTAAAAACTACAAGCAAAATGTAATTATTAGTGACGAAAAATAGGGTTAGTGATTGTTTGATTCTGCAGTAATTTATTTGCAAAGAAACTATGTAGTGAGAGTATTTATTGTGTATCAGCCGTGAGAGGTAACGCCAGGAACATCCAGCACTGGGCGTGTGAGACAGCGCGGGCCGCTCCGTCCCCAGGAATAATCACTTAGCACAAGTAGCCAGCCTCAGCGCGGCAGGTAGACGATTCGCTGTCAGCAGTCAAAGGGTTAATAATGGACAAATAACTAAGATTTTGACAAAGTTTGTTGTAGCAAAAAATGTTTAAAATTAATTGGTCTACCATATTATACAAGGGTTGTTTTTTAAGTAAGGGCCGTTCGCGCGTATAGTCCCGTAGTTCGCGCGGACGCCGCAACAATCCACCGCGCCACTTGCCGGCATCCTTCCCGTTCACACTGTTGCCAGTTGCAGCTCTGTAGCTGATGTGTACGCATTGCTGTGCTACTTTATAATGTTTACGATTATTGAATCGCTCGCCGCATGTGAGATAAGGTCAGTGATACAGTTTTGACCGCGAGAAGCCTATCAACTGCAGAAATTCATCGTGAGTTAACAGAAGTTTATGACTTGAATGCAATGAGTGAAGGTAAAGTGCGTCAATGGGTTAGAGAGTTTAAAAATGGCCGTCAAAACGTCCATGACGAAGAACGCTCAGGCCGGCCCTCTGTGATCACTAATGATTTGGTGGATGCAGTCGAAAGAAAGATTTGTGAGGACAGAAGATTCACAATTTCCACTCTTTCTTTGGAATTTTTCACAAATTTGTACAAAATTGTGTCTGAAAACCTAAAGTTTAAGAAACTGTGTTCTCGGTGGGTACCCACACTCCTCACAGAGGACCACAAAGGGAAGAGATTTGCCACTTCATTGGACTTTTTGATTCGTTACTAGGAAGAAGGGGATGACATGTTGAGTCAAATTGTCACTGGAGATGAAACATGGATATCCCATATCACTCCCGAAAGCAAGCGAAAATCGATGGAATGGCGACACACAAAGCCAAACAGACACTGTCAAAGCGCAAGATTATGGCAACTGTGTTCTGGGACCGGCGTGGTGTTTTGCTAGTGGACTTTATGCCACGAGGAATGACAATCAACTCAGATGCCTACTGTGCAATTCTAAAGAAGCTCCGCAGAGCAATTCAAAACAAAAGGCGCGGCATGCTGACAAAAGGAGTTTTGCTCCTGCATGATAATGCTAGGCCTCACACCTCTCAAAAGACTCGGGATTTGATTGATTCTTTTGGCTCGGAAGTTTTGGACCATCCACCATACAACCCCGACCTTGCTCCTAGCGATTTTCACCTTTTTCCGGTACCTGAAACACCATCTTGGCGGGCAGCGCTTCAATGACGACGATGAAGTGAAAGCGGCCGTGAACTCTTGGCTGTCGGAGCAGGCGGCCGAATTCTTTGAAGAGGGAATTAAAAACTTAGTTGTACGGTATGACAAGTGCTTAAATAAACAAGGCAATTATGTAGAAAAATAGGTAAAAGTGTGTAGAATCAGAAAATAAAAGTTTTTTTTTACAAAAGTATTTGTATCTTTTAAAAAAAATAAAAACGGCCCTTACTTAAAAAAACAACCCTCGTAAAATATGAAGAGGACTTGAGTAAGTTTTCAAAAACTAGTGAAAATTTGTCCAAACATTGTGCACATGACACCACACTTTGAATTTCCCCAAAGCCAGGCCAGAGCTATAAAGAGGGGCAATAGTCCAGCCTCATTCGGCATTCGGCGGACAGCTTTGGTGCGATATAGATGTGTGTCACATCAAACAAAGTCCTTCACGGTCAGCATGATGATAGAGCAGTTAGAATCATCTCAAGAAAATAGTTAAGTATGATAGAAGGTTTTCAGATGCAGTTAGAACTTAGAAAACTGTTGGGTTGTGAACTTCATGCAGTAAATTATTTCTGTCATTCCATAAATTGTAATTAACAAAGTTTTATCAAAATTATTTTGACATGTTTCAGGGTGTGAACATGTATGCCTGAATGCTACATTTTCATTCTGGTTAGAAGTCTGATAAGCCTATGCTTTTAAGATACCAGTGGTAACTTCAACGATTTAAAATAAATCCAGTGACATTTAACTGTGTGAAGTTTGCTCCTTGCAGCATAGAAGGTGTTATTACAAGTATTCAAAGAACCTGGTGACCAAATCTAATCATGAACTATGCGAATACCAGTTCTGAGTAACCGAAGGGTCAGGAACTTTGATGCTACAACACTGTTATGGTTAACGACAGAATCTTGCCTAATCCCATCAAGGTTTCTTCATTACAATAACCTGGTACTTTCTCCTGCTTCAGAAGTTGCAGTTGCTTTACAATACCTCATTTTCTATTTGTGATGAATCTATATCCATATGGTGTGAAGAAATGTGCATGACATCTGGATTTTCTTTTGAATGAATTGTAGACTCAGTTTTAACTAATCAGCCTTATATTTGCTGTCACCAATCTAACATTAATTTTGCATTAATGATGGAATGTTGTTGAATTGCAACTGACTTTTTTAACTGGTTTTTGTTTTAGGCATTTAGAATGTTAATTGCATTGTACAGTGTTAACTACCTCATGAATTGCCCTTCACTTCACACATGTATCACAATAGGTCATTCCAAGATTGTCCATGATTTTTTGTAGTTTTTCTGATTATATATTGTGAACAGAAAGCAGAAGGGCTGCAACAAGTCTTATGAAGAGAAGTAAATAATCTCCAGGCAGATGTTGAAATGAGAATAGCCAATGTTTTCCATCATGTCGAAGAGAAGAAAAAGGTTGTTATACAAGAATTGATAAAGCAAAAGGAAATAGTAACGAAAAACATGGAACAAATTGAGAAAATACAGGAAATAACCAACTGGAATTTCAGTGAAACAATGTATAAAAACAAGGAAGAATGTGCAAAAGACGTTGACTCTATGTACTAAAAAATAGCAATGGTGGCAAACAAATGCTCGAATTGAAATGAGCTACTATTGTTATTGGCCAAAATATAACAAACAGCCAACTTAGGCTCCCAGAAATTAAGTTTGCATCCAGAGATAATGTAAATCCAGTGATTCTTGTCAAAACTTACAAAAATGACTAGTATAAAGATGTATAAAGAATATGATGACATCTATATCTGAAGTTGTAATGTCAATGAAGTATGTAATAATTTTGAAGAATTTCTGAAATATTTTTGGAGAAATATTGGACCACAGAGAAAGCAACAGATAGTTAAAAAGAGGTTTCCAGAAGGGGTGGATCTGTAGCAGACGTGATGGAAATGTTTTGTGGAATAACGATAAATGAACTAGAGCAGTGGTTCCCAATTAGTGGTACGCGTACCTCCAGGGGTACGTGAGGTTCCTCCCGGGGGTACGTGAGGTTCTCTCTTGACTGAGGTATTCTATAAGACAATTGAAAAAAAAAACAATTACGCAAACATTACTACTGCCAAAATATATTTTAAGACAGTCAAACGGTGTGTGTGTGTGAATTACATTTCTGTAATGCTGTGGCTGTGCGAAGCACTAGACTGTTATGAACGCAGAGGCAAATGTAGCTACAAGGGGGTATGCGAGGTTCAGCTCTTTCTTGAAGTGGTACTCGGGAAAAACTATTTGGGAAACATTGAACTAGAGTATTTGGAGGACAATGTCAACAGATAAAAAAATAGAAGCTTCCAACAAGCAAGGTAGGATTATAGTTCATCAGTGGGATTACATCAAAAAATTTATGAATGCAGTTGAAAGACCTGACAAGTGTAGCACGCCATGATAATCGAATTCTATTTTTTTTTTTTTTTTAACTGCTTTACGTCTCTCAACAGCGAGGTCTTTAGAGACGGGAAAGGATGGGGGCAAGGAATGGGAAGGAATTTGGCCATGGCCTTTTGAAGGAAGCATCCTGGCATTTGCCTGGAGTGATTTGGGAAACCATGGAAAACCCAAATCTGGATGCCCGGACGGGGATTCGAACTGCCGTCCTCCCGAATGCGAGGCGAGAACGCTAACTGTTACACCGCCATGCTCGATCCAAATTCTATGATTAACAGATAATTTGATAATTGAAATGGAGAGGAAAGCAATGACTAGAATTACAGGTGAGTGAGTTTTGCAAAACTGAGGGAAAGTCTGGGGTAAGCAAGAGGACAAAGGATGACATACCTACATATGAGACTCGACACCGGTTTTCTTAATACTAATAATGTAGAGAATAGACTTGGGAGAGTCTTTGAAATGAGGGAAAGTGGCCATGAGACACATAACTAAAATAAGGCATTCCATTGTGATCCAACTAAAGAATATAAGAAACACAAACATGCTATCACTGAGAAAATATATATTAAGTGGTTCAGTTCTGTGGTGCCAATAAATTCAGTAGAGAACATATTGCATGTGTGGAAGAATTCGATTAGCACCACTGAAAGTGGCTCCACTAAAATTATTTCATTACATTACTGGAGAAACTGGGGAATCAAAAAAAATTGTACAATATATGAGAGTATACAATGCTTCTTTTAAAATTACATTATTTTGTGCTATTTCCAGGAGCAATGAAGAAGAGCGATTCCATGTTTTCGATTAAATTGGGATCATTTTTACTATTTCCAAATGAATCTCCAATTTTTTGCAAGTGTATTTTATAAGTAGTGAAAAAATAGAAGTGGATCAATTGCACAAATATAAGTGGTCAGAATATCTGCGGAGGATTTTACATAAGTATAATCTATTGTTTCATGTATTCAAAACAGCACCTGATCGAGTGGTATCTGACAGGTATCAAGCTTTGATTTGAGCCAGAAACATGAACATCAATTCAATGCACCTCAAGTCAGTGAAATTGCCAGTGTAATTGTGAACAGTGAGAACAGAAGTTGTGATATAATTATTTAACGAAGAACGAATAAAATGTATTGTATTCTTATAACACAATTCAGTATTTTTTATGAGAGTTGAAGTTGACAAGTGAAACCAAATGTGGGTGCAGAAACAAATAGAAAAGAAACATCAAAGGAATTTTATGCATATCATACAATGAATGCCCTTTTTAGATTAGATGCTGCTTGCCGATGGATGTGGCGTGGAGTCGAGTCTGCCAATTGTGAGTCATCCAGGAGAAGATGAGCAAGTTTCAGGTGATAGATACTGTCAAAGGCTTGCCGTTGATGTAATCAAATTGACGCGGTTCAACTCGACAACCATGATTACATTGACAACGACCGCGGAAGTCTGCGCACCCACTTGCCGTTGATGTTGATGGTATAAGTCTTCTGGTCGAGTTTGAGCACGGGATAAGGCCCTATATAAGGAGGCTGTAGGGCTGGCCATACTGCGTCTTGATGAACAAAGGTGTAGGCGTAAGTGGCCAAATCCTTGTGGATGAAGATCTGCAGACGACTAGAGTGTCGAGATGAAGGAATGGGGTGCAGTTGAGCCATGCGGGCACGCAGCTCGAAGTCGAGGTCTGGTGCTGTTACGAGCTCGGGGGTCTCAACGAAGAAGTCTCCATGAAGGCAGAGATGTTACGTAAAAAGAAGTTCCGCAGGTGTTGTCTGCAAGTCAGTGTGCCAGGTTGTGCGGAGGCCGCGTAGCACCGTTGGCAAAGCGTCTAGCCAAGATTTGGTCGGATGGCACATAAGAGCTGCTTTGAGAGTGCGATGGAGGCATTCAATGAGATTGTTGTCTTGTGAATGGTATCTCGTGGTGTAGTGAAGGGTCGTACCCATTGCCCTGCAAAAACGTTGGAAGGGGGATGATACGAACTGATGGCCGTGGTCACAGGTGATATGTTTGGGGCAGCCTTTGTTAGTAACCCACCCCAGAAGAAAGGTGCGACAGACGGTTTCTGCTGTAATGTCCACGAGGGGTTTAGCAACAGACCAACGAGAGAAGTGGTCGATCATGGTTAGGAGATAGCAGTAGTCAGCAACAGGTGGAAGAGGATTGACGATGTCGATGTGTATGTCGTTGAGCTGTTTGGTAAGCAAAACAAAATCTCCAAGAGGCGTTGCAATGTGACGAGACACCTTTGAATGCTGGCAGGCAAGGCAGCAGTGGACCCATGTGTAATACTTCTTACGCATGGATGGTCAGATGTAACACTTGGAGACGAGTTGTATCGTGGAGTTGGCGCCAGGATGGCATAGGGAGTGGATCGTGTCGAAGATGTGCCAACGGAACGATGCAGGGATGTAAGGCTGTGGCATTGGCATGGAGGTATCACACCAAAGCAAGATGTCCGGCTCGGGAATGGGTAATCTGATGAGCTTGAGAGCTGTTCCGCCATGAAGGAGTTCTTGCAGGTCCTCGTCAGTGTCCAGGGCCTCAGACAAAGTAGTGAAGTCAGGCGGAGAGGATGTTGTGATGGCTCTGATCCGCGAGAGGCAATCGGTGGCGACGTTGTCCAACCCAAAAATGTGGTGGACATCTGAGATGAACTGTGAAATGAATTCGAGATGATTAAACTGTCGTGGTGAGCCAGTGTCGATGTGGACCAAAGTCGTAGGTTGGTTAGTGGTTTATGGTCTGTAAAAATGGTGATATCCTGAGCTTCCACGATGGGTTGAAAGTGCTTCACTGCCTGGTAAGCAGCAAAGAGTTCTTAGTCATAGGCACTCCACTTCTGCTGGGAAGGTATTAGCTTGCGTGTAAAAAAAAAAAAACCGACTAGTTGCCAGGGGTGCCCAGAAATTTGTTGACAGGCAGCACCAATCACTGTTTGGCTACAAGAGCCAAGGGCGCTGAGCTGATGGGATGCTATAGAGTAGCAGCCTGGGCGAGTCCATTTTTGCAATCATCGAAGATTCGGAGAAGGTCCAGTGTCCATGAGATTGGGACCTTGGAGGAGAGCATTGAGTGGAGTCTGTGCGTCAGCCGCATGTGGAATGTGCTGTCAAAAAAATTGAGCATTTCCAATGAATAAAAATTCAAACAAACAAAAGGGTGTGATGATAGCCATTTTTTCAGTGTCTTCTGGAACCATAGGAATCTGGGTGAAGGTTTTGGTGCTGTCAACGACGCTGAAGATGATGCACCCTAGTAGAGCCTAAGAGAAGTTGTGGAGGTGGCGGACAGAGTAATGGTCAGGGATAGTGCGGTCATTGAGGGCCCAGTAATCGCCACACGGTCTCCAAGTACTATCTTTCTTCCGTACCATATGAAGCGTTGAGGCGTAGGGGCTGTGAGAGCGTCGGACAGTTCCTTCACGTACCAGTGGGTCAAATTCAGCTTACGTGTCCCATAGACGATCTGGAGTATGTTGGGCACAATAATAGATCAGTGGTCCGGGTTGAAGCCTTCAACCCGGACCACTGATCTATGCTGATGGTGCTTCGTGTGATGTACTTCCATAGGACTGTCTGGAGGGCTGGTGATGTTGGGGAACTTGGCCAACAGGTTGTAGTAAAATGAAGATCGCAACAGGGTGCAGATGCTGATCTGTGAAGACATACCGCAGTGACCAGTCAGGGAACAGCCAGAGATGGTGTCGATGAGCTGAGCAGTGGCCATGTTCGGAACCAGATGGAAGTGTGCAAGAAAATCTGCCCCGATGATGGATTCAGTGACATCAGCAATAATGAATTGTCATAAGAAGTCACGTGGAAGGCCGAATTGGAGGTGCGTAGGCAACATACCATAGGTATGGATGTGGCTGTCATTGGCATCCGTCACGTAAAGCAGTGCCTTCTGTGTTAATATAATTTAAAATGTTTAGTTTTCTGTTTCATCTTTGAATATTTGTTTAGCAGCCCCAGTACTCAGTCGTTGTTCGGCATCCGTCACGTGAAGCAGTGCCTTCTGTGTTAATATAATTTAAAGTGTTTAGTTTTCTGTTTCATCTTTGAATATTTGTTTAGCAGCCCCAGTACTCAGTCATTGTTTTGCATCCGTCACGTGAAGCAGTGCCTTCTGTGTTAATATAATTTAAAGTGTTTAGTTTTCTGTCTCATCTTTGAATATTTGTTTAGCAGCCCCAGTTGTCAGTCGTTATTCAGCAGCCGTCACGTGAAGCAGTGCCTTCTGTGTTAATATAATTTAAAGTGTTTAGTTTTCTGTCTCATCTTTGAATATTTGTTTAGCAGCCCCAGTTGTCAGTCGTTATTCAGCAGCCGTCACGTGAAGCAGTGCCTTCTGTGTTAATATAATTTAAAGTGTTTAGTTTTCGTTTGTTTCATCTTTGAATATTTGTTTAGCAGCCCCAGTAGTCAGATGTTTTTCGGCAGCCGTTACGGGGAATAGTGCCTTCTGTGATAGTTTTAATTCAAAGAGTGTGGTTAGCTTCGTCTCTGTATAGTTGTTAGTCAGTAGCAGCAGCCATCGTCGGAACCGTTACGTGACGTAGTACCTATAGTGGTAATTCACTTGAAAGTGTGTAGTTAGTTGTAGCTTCGTCCTTGCATATTAGTTTGTCAGTAGCAGCAGCTGCAGTCGTTGGTCGGAATCGTTACGTAAAGTAGTACCTCCAGTGCAAATTTAATTTAAAGTGCGTAGTTAGCGTAAGCTTCGTCTTTGTACATTTGGTTATTGACAAAAGGCCTTCTACTGAGAACGCATAGTGAGTCCGTTTTTCTCGTGTACTCCTTAGTTTTGCTTTCTGTAAGGTAGTATGTGTAGGGACTGTGGTTGTTGTGTGCAGACGCAGGCTGAGGTGACTGACCTGCGCACCCAGTTTGCAGCTTTGGTAACAAGAATTACACAGCTGGAAGCTGCCGCAAGTGAGTGCAGTAGATGCGGTATTGGTGACCCTGTAGACGCTGATCGGCACGCAGGTTCTCCCATACCAGTCATCGAACCTGCAGTCCAGGCCGAGATGTCGGAATCTATGCGGCCGTCGCCTAGTGGTGGCTGGCGTGTGGTGTCTGGACGTCGACGGCGCATGCGGGGGCAGTCGGGCAAGCTTGATACCCAAGAAGGCGAGCTTGTACATCTGTCCAATCGGTTTGACGCATTGTCTGGATCTGATTCAGTCCTGCAATCGTCGGCCTGTGAGTTGGCAGCCCCACAGCCCGCTAAGTCTGGGCAACTGCAGAAGGGGGTTTTAGTGGTCGGTAGCTCCAACGTTACGCGATTTATTGAACCCCTTAGGGAAATGGCGAAGAGGTCGGGGATGAATTCCTGTATCCATTCATTGTGTATTCCGGGGGGTCTGATCCGAGATGTGGAACAGGCCATCCCGGATGCCATTGAACGGACGGGGTGCAGCCAGCTGCGGATTGTAGCTCATGTCGGCACCAATGATGCTTGCCGCCTAGGGTCGGAGGTTATCCTCTCGTCCTTTGGGCGACTTGCAGAAAGGGTGAACTCTGTGGCCACCGGCCGCAAGATTTCGGCTGAGATATCCATCTGCAGCATTGTCGATAGGACTGACTGTGGATCTCTGGTTCAGAGCCGTGTTGAGGGGCTGAACCAGAGATTACGGCGCTTCTGTGATAGTCATGGCTGCAGATTCCTTGATCTTCGCCCTAGGGTTGAGTCTTGTAGGAATCCCTTGGATAGATCAGGGGTGCATTACACACGGGAATCAGCTACACGGGTGGCAGGGGCCGTGTGGAGTGCATTGGGTGGTTTTTTAGGCTGAGGGAAGATGACTCTGAGGAGGAAATTCAGTTGCGGACAGCCAAGATAAATTCAGCACCGCGTCTTAGGGGTAGCTTAAAAGAATCCCGAACATTAAAAGTTCTAGTAGTTAACTGCAGAAGTGTTTGTAATAAACAGCCTGAACTCGAAAACGTTATTCGTAGTGCAGATGCTGATATCGTATTAGGCACAGAAAGTTGGTTAAAACCGGATATAAGTTCCAGCAAAATTTTTAATAGTAACATGAACATTTTCCGTAAGGATAGGTTGCATTCCCAAGGAGGTGGTGTATTTATAGCTGTTAGTAAGTACCTCCCATGTAGCGAAATAGATGTCCATACTGTCTGCGAAATCATTTGGATCAAGCTCAACGTAGCTAGGACAAAACTTGTGATAGGCTCGTTCTATCGTCCACCCGATGCAAGCGTAAATATTGCCGAGGCCTTGAGAAATAATGTAAATAATATAGCACGGCAATTTCCGGACCATACAATAATGCTAGGAGGTGACTTTAACTTGCCTGATATCGACTGGACTAATTACGTTCACATTACTGGGGGCAGGGATAAAGCAGCTTGCGAAATCATTCTAGACCTCTTCTCAGATCACCATCTTGAACAGCTCGTAACTGAACCAACGCGATGCCTCAACGGTAACGAAAATATTTTAGATATAGTTGTTACAAATAGGCCCGAACTATTCACGGATATTTCTACCACCGCAGGAATAAGTGATCACAAAGCTGTAATTGCTACAGTAAAACTAACAACCACGCGCAGAAAGAGAAAAGAGAGGATCGTTTACAGATTCGAAAAGGCTTCAAAAGAGTGTTTTAGAGCGTATTTGAGGCATAATTACCACACCTTCTTGGTAGCAGGAGGCACCGTTGAAGAGAGGTGGCATCGATTCCTACATATACTTGGGGAAGGTATGAACTTGCATATACCCCAACGGACAATCAGGGAAGAGAACGATCCCCCATGGTACACACGGGAGGTTAAAAGGTTACTCAAGAAGCAAAGGAAGATACATGCACGATCAAAAAGGACGATGCATCGGACTGATTTAGATAAGTTAGAGGAGTTAAGGGGACGTGTTAAGAATGCGATGCGTGAGGCATTTAATAACTTTCGTGAAAATTCTCTCTAAGAGCCTCACTGAAAACCCTAAGAAATTCTGGTCGTATGTAAAAAAAGTTAGTTGTAGTGGGAACAATAAGCCAGTTCTAATAAAAGACGAACAGGAGGTTGAAGACAGCCGCGACAAGGCTACCTTATTTAACACCGAATTCAAAAATTCATTCACGCAAGAATACTTGGAAAACATCCCCACTTTACAACATCGTGTGGAATTAGATATGGATCCGATAGAAATTGATAGCGTAGGAATTGTAAAGCAATTAAAACTCCTGAAGTGGGGTAAAGCGCCGGGTCCCGATGGTATACCGGTAAGAGTATTTTCTGAATACGTGGAGGATATTGAACCATTTCTGTCAGATATATTCCGTAAATCACTAGAAGAGAGAAAAGTACCTTCTAGCTGGAAAATAGCCCAGGTAATTCCCGTTTTTAAGAAAGGAGATCGGAGTGATCCTAGGAATTATCGACCCATATCTCTAACATCGGTCTGCAGCAGAATTCTGAAACATGTCATATGCTCGAACGTAATGAAGTTTCTAGATGAGAACGAGTTACTTACACCATGCCAACACGGATTTCGGAAGAAGCGATCGTGTGAAACACAATTGGCCCTATTTTCCCACGACATAATGAAAATTATCGATGCAGGTTCACAAGTTGATGCGGTTTTTTTTTGGATTTTCAGAAAGCTTTTGATTCTGTGCCACACAACCGACTTTTAGCGAAGATTTGAGCTTACGGTATTTCGGCTCAGATTTGCGAGTGGATACGTGATTTTCTAACTGGTCGATCACAATATGTCGTTGTTGACGGGGATGCCTCATCTAAGATAAATGTTACTTCGGGCGTTCCTCAGGGAAGTGTAATAGGTCCACTTCTTTTCTTAATATTTATAAACGATCTAGGTGACAACGTCAAATGCTGGTTGCGATTGTTTGCCGACGATGCGGTTATCTATAGGGAAATAAGGTGCTCCGACGACTGCTTAGAAATTCAGCGTGATTTGGATGCTATTTTCGATTGGTGCCGTAAATGGCAGCTTACACTTAATTGCAAAAAGTGCAAGGCAATGCGGATAAGTAATAAGAAGAATCAGGTTGTTCACGAGTACAAAATAAACAATTCACCTATTGACACGGTTGATTCCGTGAAATATCTGGGGGTGATAGTACAAAGCAACATGAAATGGGACATGCACATAACTTCCGTCGTAGGCAAGGCAAATTCTAAATTACGATTCATAGGTCGTATTTTGAGGAATTGTAATGCTCAAACAAAGGAGATAGCATATAAAACACTGGTGTGTCCGCATCTGGATTACTGTTGTGGGGTTTGGGATCCGTATTGCAAGGTTCTGATTGACTCAGTTGAGAGGGTGCAGAGGAGAGCCGCTAGATTCGTGACTTGTTGTTACAGCCCTTATGAAAGCTTCACAGAATTGATACATAGATTGGGCTGGGATAGTTTGGAAGACAGACGACGTAGCTTGCGTTCGAATTTACTGGAGAATATGCGAAAAAATTTAAATTTCGAGTGCAATGAAATACTTCTTCCGCCAACCTATTTAGGTCGCAATGACCGTAGGGATAAGATTAGAGAAATAAGATGCTGTACTGATACTTATATGTATTCCTTCTTTCCTTGCACTATTCGGGATTGGAATGGGCGGGTTTAGGATTGGTGCTTAGCACCCTCTGCCACCCACAATGTTTGTGATTTGCAGAGTATGGATGTAGATGTAGATGTAGAAAGCTCGTATTCAGTGGAAGGGCGATGAGCGGAGCACAGACGAATCGGGTATATGGAGACATCTGATCCCGTGTCGATGAGGAATCGTCAGTGGGAGTGGTGGCCAGTAACAAAGAGGCGGCACACCTGGAATGGACAACTCGTGGCCGCCATTACCAGCCATCACCCGAAGTTTGTCTGAGCGCTGGAACATGGCTTGATGGAATTCAGAGCATTGGCAGCAACTCGATAATGGTAGTAGCACACCTCTGTACATGCGGAAAGTTTGTTGAGAAGCTGGGTGATGGCGAGGTTTGTTCCAGGTCCATGCTCGTGGTCAGCAGTGCACAGAAGTGCTCAGAAAAGTCTGGATATCGTGGACCAGCTTGGCAAGTTGCTTGATGCACTGAGCCAACGTCGAAGTTTATGTAAGTGTTGTCCTACATACAGGATCGAATGTTGGAGAAAGTATTTCCAGAACTTTCTGTACTTAACTGAATTTAGTATAATGATATAGAAAATCTAGAATCTACAAAGGGTTAGATAAGTGAGAGAAAAATCGTTAGTAGGTGCTGGGACTCGATCCCGGGTCGACAGCATTGTAGGCAAGCGCGGAACTGCTAAGCCAAAGTGGTGACTCATTCTCGGCTGAGTCGAGCGGCTACATTTGGATGCGCTTGTGTAGACCAGGCATGCACGAAGTATTGCTGGTGTGGTGACATACTGCCGAGTATTGCCACATGGGGTTAAAAACAGATGACCAAAGGGATACTGAATGTATATGCATGATGGAAAAAATCCCTGATAATAACGAAATAATTGAAGCCAAAGAAGAAACAAAAGACAATGTCACAAATGGTAAGATGGTGAGGAATGTTAAAATTGTAACGAAGACAGTCGTAACATTGTTATCAGTGAACTGTAGGAGTATTATAGACAAAGTAATAGTGTTTGGTAACTACATACATAAACCACAAATAGTTACTGGGATTCAAATCAAGTAATGATTTCAGTAAAATGTAGCAAGTAATAATTAAAATGCCAATTTAATCAAAATACATACTTTTCTTTCAGTGTTCTGGCAATTCAATTATTTGCAGTTGCTTAACTAAATAGAAATGTTGCAAAATAAAGTTCAATGTAATTCCTTGCCTTGTCATCATCATCCTCAACAGTTTCCAGCCTCTTGCTGGGTGTCCTTCATGCACAAGCCTCTCCATTTCCTTCTTTCATCCCACCACCTCTCTGTCACCACTTTGTTCCAGTCCTCTCTTCTCTTCCGTACCCATTCCTCTACTCCTTTCAGCCATCCATCTCTCGGTCTTCCTCTGGCTCGTTTACCTTGCATCTTAATTTCGTGTCTTTTTCTAGGGATTCTCTGTACTTCCATTCACTTTACATGTCCATACCACCTCAGTTTGGTCCTCTCTACTCTTTCCTGTAGGGGTTCCTCTTTTATGGTGCATCTAATCACTTCATACCTTATTCTGTCCATTTTAGTAACTCCCATTCTACCTCTTAAAAACTTCATTTCGCTTGTACTCTTCTTATATCCAGCTTTTTCAATGTCCATGTTTCAGCAGCATATATATATATGTCAAGATAGGCGCATAGTATGTATGATAGACTAGCAGTTACCCGCGACTTCGTCCGCATGGAAGAGTGTTTTAATATAAGATTTTCTTGAGAGGTCTGGTCACTCAGTGGTTAGGACGTCCAACTGGACATGGAATCCCAGTGTCAGAGAGGATTTTCATACGTCCTTATCTCGACCTTCACCTCTGGCACAGGTTGTTGTGTGATGTGAAGTACACCAGAATGCTCACATGGTTCTGATTCCATGTTGAACTACGGGTCCTATATGCCCGAAAGAATTACTGGTTTAGTGAAGTTGTTTTGAAAGGGCCTGATTGCGGAGACGTAGAGAAGCCTTGTCACCAGGTCAATACGACCATACAATTTATTCTAGCTATTTTTATTGGTAATAGTAGTAATAAATATTCCAATAAAATAACAAAAATTTATTTGTTCCAAACAACTTCATCAAACTTTTAAAACAATAAAAATATTCTGTATGTTAGGAGTATTTTCAGTTTAATACATCGGTATATACAATATTGTAGGACTTGTTATTTTCTGAAAAAAATGTAAATTTTTTGCACTCGATACCCGCAAGCGGGCAACATACAGTTGACCAAAGGAAAAGCAGGAGTATCTAAGTGTATTCCCACCAATTTCAACATTTGACCCTGTGATTTATTAATTGTCGTTGAAAATGCAATTTTTAATGGGAACTGTAAAGTTTTAAATTGGAATGGAATATTACTGGGAATAATTGGGATATGCGGAATTATAACGGCTACCCCTTTTGATGCACCGGTAAGAATTGTCGCCATCACAATGTTTCTTCCTAGTTCTGTGATGCGTAATCTGGTGCCATTGCATTACCTTCAGGGTGGGGGGGGGGCGGGGGAGGGTCGAGATTACGAATCAGGAGAACTCGAGTGCCAACCTTAAGCTCGAGTTTGTGGGACGATAGCCCAGATAACTTGAAGGAGTTTAAAAACTCGATGGGATAGGTAGGAGTAACGTCAGTTAGGGAGCGTGCACAAACTACGTGGCTCGGTCCGGGGGGGGGGGGGGGGTTGTCTGGAAGGCTATGCTGGGCTACATGGGGAGAGTGGGGGTTCCGAGCCAGGTCACGTAGCTTTCCTTTCATAACATTTTTCACAGTTAAAATGAGGAACAGAACTCTCAACAGCATGTGAATATTTATTTCCCTCAGTTAATTATGTCCGTCCCCGCAGGGGCCTGGTACGCAAGTGCCAGGTACGGGTTTGGCGAACCCGCGGTGTCCGAGCTGGAAACTTGTGAGCGCCGCAAGTTTCCCACACCGTAAACTCCTACCATGCTTCAACGACCACCGTAGGGCGTGGCAGTGGAACGTTGTGTGCCTAGGAGAACGGGGATCTTGGCTTCATCGCCCGGATCGCGAGGACGGTAAAACCTCTATAAAAAACCCCTCAACCTCAAGGTCAGCCACGTGCCGAGGAGGTGAATGGGTGGAGAGGAAATTCACTCGCTAACGTGCAACCTCAGGGGCACCTGCGCACCCCTGTTGTATAAGCATTCCTTCTTATACTGGTTTTTACTCGTGGGAACAAAAATTCCTTCCACAAAAAAAACCAAAAAACCCCTGCGGCCCGGGTGTGTCGCAGGTAAATAAAAACACACCCAGTTCTTACAAACGGGCTAGGGTTGAAAGCCCTCCCCCGGATGTAAATAGTAACAGCAAGGGTTGTAACATTGACAATGCCTTTGTTATTATGACAAGGGTGGAGGGATCTTTTGAGAAGGTCTCTCCATTCTATGTTCAGAAAGGTTTAGAGGGTATTGCGGGTACCCTCAAATCTGTAAAAAAGCTGAGGAATGGGACACTGCTTATGGAAACATCCACCCAGAGGCAGGCTGTCCAACTCCTTAAGTGCGAGAAGCTCGGGGAGTTCGCAGTGAAGTGCGAACTCCATAAAACTCTAAATTCAAGTAAAGGTGTCATCACCAGCAGGGACCTTATGGATTTAGAGACCGAGGAACTCCTTAAGGAGTGGTCAACTGAACATGTCGTCGAGGTTCGTTAGATTAAACGAAGGGTTAACGGCAGTCTTGAGAAGACAGCCACCTTCGTCCTGACGTTCGACACTCCAACGTTGCCCAAAAACATCAAAGCAGGATATTTGAACTTGAATATTCGTCTGTATGTACCGGACCCAATGCGCTGCTTTAAGTGCCAGCGGTTCGGTCATACGACGGCGACCTGCAAGGGCAACCCCACCTGTGGGAAGTGCGGAAAGGCTGCTCATGAGCCAGGCACTAGCTGCACGCTCCCACAGGTGTGTGTCAACTGCTCCGGGGCACATCCAGCCTGGAGCAGAGAGTGTCGATTGTATCTGGAAGAAAAAAAGATACAGGAGTTGAAAACGAAAGAGCGGATTTCTTATGGCGAAGCCAAAAAGAAATATAAGGCTCTGGCTCCACCAGTCTTCGCTACCAGCTTCGCGAAGACGTTATCAACTCCCGTCAGGAAAGAAAGTATTGCTACCCAGACGTCCGTTGCGGACGTGGGCACAAGTCCAATGTGCTCATGTCAGTGCAGATGTGGTGCCACACCCATCAAGGTCATTACACCTAGGACCTCGAACGTCGGTAGCAATACTCTGACAACATCGACCACATTGACAGCAGGATCAGCAAGTCCACCAGCAAAGACACTGCCATCCGCTACAGCAGTGGGTCCCTCTGCAATAGCAGAAGCGGCCCCTGAAACAAGAGAAGTGGTAACGGCAAGGCCATCTGCCGGTAGCGGATGGCAAACAGTGCAAAAGGTTAGGGGTCCGAAATTTAAGCTAACGGACCCCACTATGTTTGTGAAATCCCCTCCGACTTCTCCTCCCAGATCCCCGTCTGGAAAGGAGAAGAAGGGGAACAGGCCTCGGCGGAAGAAAAGTCCGCAAGACTCCGAGGCCTCACAACGAAAATCGTCTTCGGACACCGAAGACGATATCATGCTGGTGGACGAACCTTGTTCCGTTCCTCAGCAATCAACGAAGGAAGACCCACCCGATCCGGGGGGGGGGGGGGGGTTTAAATAGGTAGAATAGCTCCCATACTTCAATTGAACGTAAACGGCTTTCAGGCTCACAAAGAGGAAGTCCAGCTCTTAGCACGGTCTAATCCATTGTGTCTCTGTCTCCAGGAGACACACTTTGCACCACAACATCAGCCAGTGCTAAGAGGTTATGACATATTCCGAAAGGACGATACCGAGGGTGATCGAGCGAGGGGCGGATTTGCCGTGTTTGTTCGGAACACTGTCCACTCCGAACCCGTCGCTCTCACCTCTCATCTACAAGCAGTAGCGGTGAAAATACACGGTCCAATACAACTGACTGTATGCTCTATCTATCTGCCACCCAGTTTGTCCGTCGACTACGACGACCTGGTTGGCATTACAGGACAACTCACTCGGCCCTTTCTTCTTTTGGGAGATTTCAACCCCCACAGTGCGTTGTGGGGTTCCACCACCGATTGCCCCCGGGGCCGAGTGATTGGTAGATTGATGGAGCAGGAGGAAATTTGTATCCTGAATACAGGGCAAATGACTCATTTCACCACTGCTACCAGTACGTCTTCTGCCATTGACCTTTCCTTGTGTTCTCCCTCAATCGCAGACTCCGTGCTATGGGAGGTGGATCGCGACCTACATGGAAGCGACCACTTCCCTATTTGGTTGCACGTCGAGTGCGATCGTGGAGGAGGAAATAACCGGCGCAAATTGAACGTCAGTTGTGCAGATTGGCAACTCTATTGCCGCTCTGTACAACTACAACTTGTAGGCAGCATACAAGAGAAGGTGAATCACTTCACGGAAGTGATTCACCGTGCAGCTGACGTTTCCATGCCGAAAAGCTCCGGAACGCTGCGAAGGACGCCCGTCCCCTGGTGGAATGACGAATGTCGTTCCACTATTCAGGGTCGCAGACGGGCGTTGCCCTAAAGCTTCAAAAACAACAACAACAACAACAAATTATGTCCGTATGTAATTTACAGTAGTCTGACAAGAGAGAAAACGGTACAAAATGTCCTCTGGAATCAAATGGGAAAAAAAGCTACGTGCTACGTGGAGGGAGGGGGGGGGGGGTAGAGGCAAAAGCCACGTATGGCTACGTGGGGTGAGGGGGGGTTCACAGGAGGCCAAAATGGAGCTACGTGGTGTATGCATGCTCCCTTAACATTACTGTATCGATGGAAGAGTGTCTCGTCACTTCCCAGACTTTCCTCTAATATTTTTTTAGCTCCAGAATCATTTTTAGGGGCACGTATTGTCCTGTCACATAACCAGTTTTCGTCATTGATAATATTTAGTTGAATGCTCGGGAAAACATTAGTAAATGAGCTCGCGTTTGTTCATGTGTTTCAGCAACTCGTTGCAATGCCAAATATGCGGCGTATTTTTGTTGCTGTCTTTTTGTTTGCTTTGGTGTTTCAGAAGCTCTTGAGATTGATTGCCAATCCGCTTGCTTTTAGCACCAAGCTCGTGTTTTTCCCAGTGTGATCGTCCAGACACCAAGTGTTCAGTCTGGTGTCGTCGCCCAACTTGCGACTGCTCCGACAATTCAGCATCCCCAGAAGCCGAAATACGTGCTAAGTGCTCAACCCTGTGCAGCTCTGCTAGTGGATTTGTTCCTAGGTTTTGGCTATTTTCACAGCCGTAGTTTTCTTACATTTCATTGAAAGATTTGACTTTTGTTTACTCGGCATCTCTTAAATTACTAATCAAGACTTGTGAATAAAAATTAATATAGTTTTAATTAATGGAAACTCAACACGTGAAAATTGGATGGAAGCGACTAAACATCCAAAAAAATTTCTAACATTCAAAGAGCAAATAAATACCTAAGTGGCCCAAGGACGTTCATCTCGTTAAAAAATTGCGAAACTAAAATTTATATTTTGATTAGCACTGAATATTACTTTTTTTTAAGTGAACTTAATTTGCTCTCTGAATATTGATTTTGTTTTGAAGATATGTGGGTTTCATCAGTTAATTCTGCTTTAAAACAGAAATTTAGATATTATAGTAGTAATTGATTCTTTTATTCATAATGATCAGTGTTAATGTTCTTTTCTCTATCTGTGAAAACAGTTGACTACATGTAGATCAGTATACTATAGTTCGTTCATTTCGATCCATTAATTCTGCTCTGAAATATAAATTACAATGTTAAAGTAGTAATTGAATCAGTACTCATAATAGGTTTCTCAATCTGCAAACAGAATTGAATATCTACCGGCAAATCACCACTCTGCTTGTCTGACACTCCACTATCTGAATAAAACATTTACAAATTTCAAAAATTTACTTCGAGCAATGCCGTTTGTTCTGATAAATCATCCAATTGCTTTTGATACAATATCATTATAAAGCGATACATGACGTCACTAAAATGGTGCTCGTGAAAGAAGCTTAAATAATTAATAATTTCAGTTCTCATTTTGGCCCAGGCTGCATTTTAACCAAGTCACAAACTCCGCTAATAATACCGCTAGAAAATCAAAGCTTCTCTCACTCGCGCATTAATACATTAGTAACGTGAATTATTATTTCAGATCGCAGGAAAATAAATACTGTATACATCTGAAACTACATTCATTATTGCAGTAATGTAATTAAAAAATTTATTCTAAAATGCTTGTAACTTACAGTGTACAACGGAAAGTCCATAATTCTCTACAACTCTAAGACAACTTTCATTAATATTCCTGGTCAAGTTTACATCACAATAAAGTGACTGTTACTGCTCGTGATTTAGTAAGGTGTATAATGAAATTAAATGTGATGGGAATTTATGCTACACTATTTCAGACTCTTGATATAGAAAATTCTGTAACTACTCGAAATGCAGTTCCAATGCATTTAATGTGTTGAGGTGTGTTCGTATTGTTTGATTTTATAGCGGCAATATTAGCAGAGATAGTGGTTAAGTTGAAATGCTGCTTGGACCAGAATGTTTTCGTTACAGCATAAGGCAGAAGTCATTTAGTTATTATTAGTAATAAATAAGCAGCTTTCACAAGCTCCGTGTAAATGAGGTGTATCACATTATAAAGGACTTCCAATATTGCTTTATGAAACAATAAGTTTCTACATTAGGCCATTGAATACATTCGTTTTAAGAGAAGGATTTATTGGATATTTGTAGAAATTGAACAGTAAGTAAATAGTACTGTTTCGTGAATCATAGTCTACTATTTGTACTGATTTATACAAAAAATTTTGAACAAAAAAGGGCTAGTTGAGTTTTAAATTTTGGCAAAAATAATTTGTAATATTACAGAGACTGTATAGAAGACACACAGGAAATAAATTAAGCCGAGATAGAATGGAATCCGTAACATTTTTATAAATACGACATTTCGAGTACCGGGATTTTGCACTCTTAGTAAATCTACTTTCGTGCTGGGTCGTGGTTGTTTTTTCACATTTAGTGTATTACGATAGAAATTATGGTGTAATATTTGAGATGTCATACTGTTTTATGTACGCAAATGAAAACATCTCTTTGCGAACTTAACAATAATACCTACCTTTTTTTTTTTAATTTAAGGTTAAGTACATATTTATATTTCCCGCTTCCTAACTATTATTTGTCAAGTGCATCGGTTTTAGGGCTTTTAAACTAAGCACAAACTTGCATATGTAAGAAGGTTTTTACTTTTATTTCTGAAAAGTATTGTTTGCGATTTACGTAAAAAGCAGAGAGTAAACGTTGCACGGCTGTCTACGAAGTAGGAAACTCTTTGTTGTTTGCAAATTGAAATTAATGGTAATTTCTAAAAGAACTATGCGATTTTGCGGGATAAAATCTATCCTGTGTCACTTCGCACACAATTAACTAACTTCATGCCAAATTTCATTTAAATATGTTGAGTTATTAAGGTGTGATTGATTCCAGAAGTACACACTTTGACAATAAATTTGGCCGCCGCTGAAAAGTTCTATCACTCTTATTTTGCAAAATCTGACATAAATGTAACCCCACGAAACAGTAATGTAATACTGGTAAGCCAATATTGCATTACTGTTTCTTAGGATGACGTTGATGTGAAATTGTGCAAAATAAGAGTGATAGAATTTTTCAGTGGCGGCCAAATTTGTTGTCAAAGTGTGTACATCCAAACACACATCCGAAGTTTCTCATTTATAGATATACCAGCAGTAACCCGCGACTTCGTCCGTGTAGAGGAGTGTTGTAATATAAGATTTTCTTGAGAGGTCTGGTCGCTCAGTGGTTAGGGCGTCCTACTGCTGATGGAAAGCTCCCCAGCTTGAATCCCAGTCTTGGCGAGGATTTTCATAGATTCTCAGCTCGACCTTCACCTCTGACACAGGTTGTTGTGTGATGTGAAGTATGCCAGAATACTCACGTAGTTCTGATTCCACATTGAACTACGGGTCCTGTATGCCCGGAAGAATTACGGGGTTAGTTAAGTTGTTACGAAAGGGCCTGATTGCGGAGACATAAAGAAGCCTTGTCACTAGGTCAATACGACCATACAATTTATTTTACAGCTATTTTTATCAGTAATAGTAGTATTAAATATTGCAATAAAATAACAGAAATTTATTTATGTTCCACAACAATTTCATCGAACTTTTAAAACAATAAAAATATTCTGTATGTTAAGAGTATTTTCAGTGTAATACATCGGTATATACAATATTATATGACTTGTTATTTTCTGAAAAAAAAAAAACGTAAATTTTTTGCACTCGATTGCCACGAGCAGGCAACATATAATTGATCATGGGAAAAGCAGGGATTGTCCAAATGTATTCCCAGAACTTTTAATTTTGTGAGACGGCACCCCAGATAACTCAAAGGAGTTTAAAATCTCGACGGGGTAGGCAACATCATCGTCAGTTGATATTACTGTATCGATGGAAGAGTATATTGTCACTTCTCCGGCTATTTCCTCTAGTATTTTTTTAATTTATTTTAGCAACAGAGTCATTTTTCAGGACAAGTATTGTCCTCTCACATAACCAGTTTTCGTTTTTGATATTTAGTTGTATGCTAGGGAAAACATTAGTAACTCATAATGTTTCTGTCCCCATTCTGGCCCAGGCTGCATTTCAACCAAGTCACAAACTCGGCTAATATTGGCGCTAGAAAACCAAAGCTTCTATCAGCCTTTCATTAATACATTCACTATAGGGCCTATTGCATCTTAGTGACGTTATGAATGGCGAAATAAACTTGACTTATTATTTTAGATCGCGATACTAAATGAACCCGAATATGAATACATCTGAACCTACATTCAGTCGCATGAACGATGTCGCCATGTAACAATCATTGAAGTAACGTAATTATATATATATATCGTAAATTGTTGTAACTTACGATGCACAACGTAAAGTCCATAATTCTCTGCAACTCTAAGACAGTTTTTGTTAATATTGCTGGTCAAGCTTACATCGCGATAAAATGACTGTTACTGCTCGTGGTTTAGTAAGGCATATAATGAAATTAATTATGATAGTAATTTATGCTACACTAATTAGGAATCTTGATATAGAAAATTCTGTTACTACTCAAAATCTAGTTTCAAAGCATTTAATGTGTTAATGTGTAGCGGCAATATTAGCAGAGATAATGGTTTGAATGAAATGCTGCCTGGACCAGAATATTTTTGTTGCAGAGTAAGGCAGAAGGAATTTAGTTATTATTAGTAAAAAATAAACAGCTTTCATAAGCTCTGTGTAAGAGGTGTATTGTGTTGTAAACGACTTTCAATGTTGCTTCATGAAACAATAAGTTTCTACATTAGGCCATTAAATCATTTGTTTTAAGAGGAGGATTTAATAGATATTTGCAGAATATTGAGTAGTAAGTAAGAAGCACTGTTTTGTGAAATATTTGTACAAAAATTATTATTTGTACAAAAATTTTGAACAAAAAATAAAATAGGGTTAGTTAAGTTTTACTTTTTGGCAAAAATAATTTCTAATATTACAGAGACTGTATAGTACCAAAAAAGAAGACACACAGGAAATAAATTGAATTGAGATAGATTGGAATCCGTTAAATTTTTATAAATATGACTTTTCCGGCACCGACTTTCGTGCTGGTATATTTGAGATGTCATACTATTTTATTTACCAAACTGAAGACTTCAGCAATCTTACCAACAGTACCTACCTTTTTTTAAAATTTAAGGTTAAGTACAGATTTATATTTCCTGCTTCCAAACTATTATTTGTCAAGTGCATCGGTTTTATGGCTTTTAAATTAAACACAAACTTGCATACGTCAGAAGGTTTTTGCTTTTACTTCTGAAACGTGGTGTTTGCGATTTACGTAAAAAGCAAAGAATAAACGTGGCTTGGCTGTCCACAAAGTAAGAAACTCTTTGTTGTTTTCGAATTGATATAAATGGCAATTTCTAAAAGAACTATGCGATTTTGCGGGATAAAATCTATCCTGTGTCACTTCGCACACAATTAACTAACTTCATGCCAAATTTCATTTAAATATGTTGAGTTATTAAGGTGTGATTGATTCCAGAAGTACATCCAAACTCACATCCGAACTTTCTTGTTTTCTCATTTATAGATATATAGATAGATTACTCTCTTGCTTCTCTGTGGCACATCTTTATTTCATATCAGGCTTCTAATGCTCCTTAGGAACGCCTCTGCTTGTCTTCCTCTTTCACTTATCTCGCCATCATTTCCTCCACATTCCTCTAATACACTCCCCAAGTACTTGAACCTGTTTACCTTCTTTAGTTGTTCCCCTACCATCACAATTCCTTGGGCTACTCTACTCTTTTTCCTGGTTGTTACCATGTACTCACATTTCTTTACATTAAATTTCAGGCCATATTCCTCCACACTGTATGTCCATACATCCAACTGCCGCTGCACTTTCTCTTCTTCACCTCCCCAGATCATCAGATCATCCGCAAAAGCCATCACCTTCATGTTTTCCTTCCCATCCTCGCTGCCACCTTCTGCATTATTTCATCCATGATTACAATGAAGAGTAGTGGTGATAGGGCACTTCCTGTTTCCAGCCAATCTGATCTTCCTTCCCCTATTTTCACATAGCTCACACTTCCTTGGTACAGTTCCGTCACTCTCTTGATGGTTTCTTTGGGAACTCCTCTCTTCTCCAAGGCCTTCCATACCTTACTCCTGTGTACACAATCATATGCTTTCTCGATATCGAGGAATACCAACAGTAGATCCTTTCCATACTCATAATGTTTTTCCTGCAGCTGTCTCATGGCAAATATCAAATCTACCGTCGATCTCCCTGATCTGAAGCCATACTGCTCTTCCCTTCGCCCCTTTTCCACCCTGTCACGTATTCTTTTTTCAATTATCTCCTCATACACTTTGGCACATCAGTGTAATACCTCTATAGTTTTTAAACTCCTTCCTGCTCCCTTTTTTGAATATAGGTACAATTATTCCTTTTTTCCAGTCTTCTGGAGTTGTGTGAGTTCCATACCTTTCTCATCACACGGTATAGCCACTGCTTTCCTACTACTCCCGCTGCCCTTATCATTTCCACGCTCACTTCATCGATGCCTGGTGCCTTTCCACCCTTCATCTTACCCAGAGCTGTTTCCACTTCTTCCCAAGTTAGATCCTTCTCTTTCTCTCCTACACGGTTGCTATTTTCCTTCTTCTCCTGAACAACTGTATCCTCCTGTGACCAATTTGGGTTCAGTAAGGCTTCAAAATACTCCTTCCACATCCTTTTTAGTTTTTCTGAGTTGTTTATTTCGTTTCCATCTTCGTCCAGCATGTTGACATTTTCTATCTTCTCCTTCCTCTTCCTTTTTACCATTCCATATAATACTTTCTTATTTCCTTTGCTATCTTCTTCCATCATGTTGGTCCACTTCTCCAGCCACTTCCTCCTTTCCTCGGTTACTATTTTTTTTGGCCTCCTCCTTTTTCTTCACGTAGTCATCCCTTGTCTCCTGTGTCCTCTGCTTGAACCATTCCCTAAAGGCCCTGTTCTTGAGTTCCACTGCTTGTTTAACTGTATCATTCCACCATGCTGTTTCTTTCCACCTTTTTGTGTTACCAGTCCTTCCACTCACATTTCTTTACATTAAATTTCAGGCCATATTCCTCTACACTGTCTGTCCATACATCCAACTGCTGCTGCACTTCCTCTTCATCGCCTCCCCAGTTCATCAGATCATCTGCAAAAGCAATCACCTTTATGTTTCCTTCTCCCATTCTCACTGCCACCTTCTGCATTATTTCATTCATGTTTACAATGAAGGGTAGTGGTGATAGGGCACTTCCTTGTTTTAGTCCATTCCTTTGTTCCAGTCACTCTGTTCTTCCTACCCCTATTTTCACATAGCTTACACTTCCTTGGTACAGTTCCATCACTCTGCTGATGGTTTCTTTGCCTTGTGCTCTAACAAAAACTTTCAGTTGTCATCCTCGTCTGGGTAGCATTTCAACCTAACCACAAACTACGCTAAAATTGCAGCCAGAAAAGCAATACTTCAATCATATTAATACAAGGCAATTTAAACTTGATCAAAAATCTTCATGGGTTCTTACAGCTTCCTTTTTTTATATTCGTTATTCATATTGATACTACAACGTTTGAATGGCTGACAGTGACATGCGACTGAAATATGGCATCAGTAAAAACAACAGAAATTAAAAATAAATCTTGATAACTTATGTCATTCCACGTAATATTAGTTTTAATTGTAGTCTATGCTGTAAAGATCGTGATCAATGGGAAACTACTTTAGTTAAATAGAAGTAATGATTTAAGTAAAAGAACACTAATGAAAGCAATTTATATTATTTAAAAAAAAATTCTTATGCCCTTTGCTGTAATGTCAAGTGCCAGTTCTAATAACAATCTATCAGAACTGCCACTAACGTTACTAATCGAAACATAAAGCTTCTATGTTAAATATCTATGGCCAAAGATTTTAACAAATACTTTTACATCAAGCGAATATTAATCAAAGCCCGTCAAAAATGACATGTTAACAGAGTGTTCTGGAATTTAATTTCTTTGGAGTTGCTTTCATAAATAGAATTGTTATAAAATAAAGCTCAATCTAATTGCTGCAGCAAAAAGTTTCAGTTATCATTTTGGTCTAGGTTGCTTTTCAGCCTAACCACAATCACCGCCCACATTGCTGCTAGAAAATCAAAGCTTCAATCACATGCAAATCAATACATTCCCTGTATCGCATGTCAGTGTCATCATGCATCGCAATACAAACTTGATCCATAATTTTAACAGTTTCTTATATCTTTCTTATTATCTATGATGAAGATTGATGTTTTAACAACTGACACAGCTTACATCGTGCTGATATAATGACCCTCAGTGAAAATGAAGGAAGCTAAAGATGAATCTTAACAACTTACTTTATGCCATGTAATATTAGTTTTAATTGTGGTTTAGGCCACGATCAATTTGGAACTTCTTTCATTCAAACCAAGTAATGATTTCAGGGGGAAAAAAGCAACTGATAATTAATATGCCAATTTAAATAGAATTCATACTTTTCTATCAGTGTTCTAACAGTAAATTTCTTAGCAATTGCTTAAATTAATAGAATTGTTATAAAATAAAGCTCAATATAATTCCTAGTGTCTTGCGCTGTAACAAAAGGTTTTCGTTGTTTGCTGGTCCAGGTTGCATTTCAATCTAACCATGTACTAAACTTGCCGCTAGAGAAACAATACTTGAATCACCCGCATATTAATACATGCACTATATTGCATTTTAATATTAATAATGCATTGTGATATAAACTAAAACAAAAATCTTTATGGGTTCTTCCATCTTCCTTTTTTTATATTCATGTTTCAGATAGATACTACAACCTTTGAATGGCTCACACAGTTACATGTAGTTGAAATATGACATCAGTAAAAGCAAAAGAAGTTAAAAATAAATCGTAACAACTTATGTCATTCCAGATAATATTAGTTTTAATTGTAGTCTGTGCTGTATAGATCGCGATCAGTGTGGAACTACTTTCGTTAAAACGAAGTAATTTTTTAATTGTTAAATTAATTTAATAATTCATAATAATTAATTTAAGTAACAAATTAAATCATTTTTAAAAAAAATTAAATTACTCATGCCCTCTGCTGTGACGCCAAGTGTCAGTTCTAGGAACAATCTATCAAAACTATCTCAAACATTGTGAAAATTAAAGCTTTTATCTTACATATCTGTGGCCAAGGATTTTAATGAATACTATTACATAAAACGAATGTTAAACAAATCTAAGCAACTAATAATTATTATGTCTATTTAAAACGCAATACATACTTTTATTTCAGTGTTCTGTCAGTTAATTTATTCGCAGGTGCTTAGAAATGTTATTAAATAACGTGCATAAAGCGTGATGTCATTGATAACCAAAACTTGTGTATTGTAAGTATAGATCATTATTATCAGCCATTTCAATGTGGCCTCTTAAAGTCATGATAAAACTTGAACAGTATCCTCCAGATTGAATGATCTTGGGGTATCCTCTGCCAGTTAACTCTGAAAACCCTGCGTATGTCCTTGTCCCATCGGTCTGGCGGTCTTCCACTCACTCTGTGGTGATCTCTTGGGCTCCACTCTAGCACTGTTTTTGTCCATCTTTGGTCTTTTCTCTGCACAATATGGCTGGATCATTGCCACTTTAAGGATTCTGTCTTCTCTAAGATCTCTGTGACCTTTGTAACTGACCTAATGTCAGTTGCTCTTTTCTTGTCTTTTCTCGTTAAGCCTAGCATTGACCTTTCCATAATTCTTTGGGCAATCCTTAGTTTATTTTTGAAAATTCGTTTAGAGTCCAGGTCTCACAGTCATATGCCAGCAGAGGAAGAATGCACTGGTCATAAACTATTTGCTTTGGATTTGAGGACATTTTAGATTTCAGGATACTAGAATGTCTCCCAAATGCTTGCCATCCCAGCTTGAAGTGACGGAAAATTTCGGGTCTTACATTACCACTCATGTTTACAAGCTGGCCAAGATAAATGTACACTGACATTTTCTAAGGATTCATTATCTAGTTGTATACTGCCCACTGTGGCACATTTTTTAGACATGATTTTTGTTTTTGAAAGATTCATTCTTAGGCCAACTGCTTTACACACTGAGGTAAGGTCAGTAACGAAGGTTTGGAGTTCATCAAGGTCATTAGCAACAAGCGCAATGTCAGCAATAAATCTCAAGTTGTTAAGTCTCCTGCCATTAATTCTAATTCTCTTTTCCATCCATTCTAACGCTGACATTGCCATATCCAAGATAGCTGAAAATAATTCTGGAGAGATGGGATCACCTTGCTTATCACTCTTTCAATCTCAGTAGTTGGTTCTGTAATGCTGACAAAGCCTGAGGAGGTGACATAGGTGTTATGGAGCACTCTAATATAAGCTGTATCCATGCCATGTTTAGTTAAGGCTTGCAAGATAGCCTTGCAACTTATTGAATCAAATGTCTTTTCGAAATCTACAAAGGATACATAAAGTGACTTCTGGTATTTATTTGCATGGCTAATTAGTTCTCTCATGGCAAGAATGTGGTCGATTGTGCTAAAGCTGCTACAGAAACCTGGTTGCTCATTGGATTGGGCAGAATCAAGGGTGGAACTGATTTTGTTCAACAAGATCTTTGTAGAACAGCCAATGAGCATATAGGTCGGTCGTTTTTGATGTTATGAATACTTCCCTTTTGTGTTGCAGAATGATTTTAGATTTATGAAGAAGGGATGGATGCATTGTGTAGGCAGTAAGACAAGACTTTAGCCAAGTGATTGATAGTTTCTTCACCAACTGTCTTCAAAATATCAACAAAGAGACCATCGTCACCAGTGGCTGTTCCTTTTTTCGTGTTATCTATTGCATAACTGACTTCAGATGGAAGTATATCTGATGCTGTGGATACATTGGAGGGTGTAGAGAATATCTGAGTTTTCTCTAAGCTGCCATATAGATTACTATAAAAGCCTCTGATGAATTTCAAAATTTCATCTTTGTCAGTAATTCTGCCATTGTTTCCATCCATTGCTATTATCTGCTTCTTACCGAGTGTAAGCTTTCGCTTCGCTCTCTTTAAATCCGTTTTCTTTTCTAGACTATCCCTTATAATGTTTACATTGCACAACTTTATATCAGATTTCATGTTTTTCCTCAAAGTTTTACTAGCTCAGAATACTCTATCATGTCATAAAAGACTGGATCTTCATTTCTCTCCTTTTGTTCAGTAGGTTTTTTTTGTTTTATTGCTGAATATTCTCTTTTGGATAGTGTTAAGACAGAAGCCACCAACTTCTTGCACAGTTGTGACTATTACTGCTGCTTAGTGTTAATTGGTTTCCCGAAGCTTTTCCTAGAGCATATTAAAAATAAATAATAATAAATAGGAAACTGTCAGATGACAAGGACAAAACAATTGTGCAAGTAAAGATGAACATAATACAAACTTTACATTTACCGGAGTGATTTTGGTATATCATTTCAGCAAAGAATAAAATGTATGAAATTTTGTCCTTACAGTATTATATATACCTGTCACTTATAAAAATTTCATCAGTATTGTCTCTGAATAGGTGGAACAATTTATTAAACTTGTAAATGCCCCTTATTGTAAGTGTTCTTTAGAACTTGGGTGAAAGCTAAAAACATTCCCCAAAAATGTCCTCCTCATCTGTAAACTTGTTGATCATTATAATTCATTTCTCTGTAGCTTACTAAGCACAATAAAATAGAAGAGCATGACATTAAATCCCTCAGAATGCCTATGATGATGTTTACTCATGCCTTTAACACTGTGCAACTAACATTAGTAGAATCGTCAACCATGTTTGCTGATATTCTTTTCTAGAATGTGTATTTCGTAATTTTTTCAAGATTTCAGTAATCAAACCATTTTATAAGATGTTCAAAAACTGTATTTCAGTATCACTTGCATTTTCTTAAAGTATTTGAAAATGTAATGTGTAGAAGTATATATACCAATTTATGTAACTATGAACCACTCAGTAATGACAGTGTGATTCCCCTTTATAGATGAATGGGATAATAGCAGTAGAAAATAAAAACAGCAATTCTGCATACTTGTGCTGTGGCCTTCTTAAAACTTTTGATATGATGTATCATAAAATTCTCCTGTGTAACACTGATGGGTAGACACTGTGAAAGTGTAGCATCACAATATTTTATTTATAATATCAATATTAACCCATACAAAGAGTTTACCCCTTAATTCTGTAATTGTAATGGAGATATATAATTAATCATTAAACTTGGTGTCACTAATCACCTCCTCGTGCACAAATAATAATAAAATGATGTACAAAAATCCTTCTATGGAACTGTATTCCTGACAGTGTCAGGGGACACAACATTTTGCCATTTTGCATGTGTGCACATTACTGACTCTGAAATGTGCACATGAGCAGAATGGCTAAATGCATCATTGCTGACACAGCGGAAATTACAGTTTCATTCAACAATTTTTGTAATTTTTTTAAATTATTGTTTGTGAATGAGGGGTTGATTACTGTCAATAACATAAAGATTAATTATATATATCTCCATTACAATTAGAGAAAAATCCTGATCCGTGACAGCAAAATAATAGATACAGTAGCATTATGTTTGTTTTTTTGCAGTGCTGTTTTGTACAGTGTGTTGGAGTGAGATGATATTTTAGCAACTGAGTCATTCCGTGTCAACTCAACACAATTTTAAGACAAAATTAAACTCGCCATCTCAGATTTTCATGAAATTTGGCAGAAATGTACTGTGCTTATATAATTAGAATTATACCAAGTTTAATTGACATATATCTACAAATTTTCGAATTACAGCTATATATAGTTTTCAAAAAATTATTTAAAAAACTGCAAATGAACATTTTTGAATTGATCTGGAAGATCTAATTTAGCTAGAGAGGTGTCATTTACCAGCATTTTTATGCCCTTTTCTGCAATATAACAAACTATTTGCTAACAGAATTTTTTTTTTTTAAATCAAAAAGTATATATTTCAACATTTTGAAATTAATTTCATAAAAAGATAGTACTGCTGTAAATCATCTGGCAAAATATAAATGTGGGTTGGTTATGGCTTCATTGTTAGAATAATTTAAAGCTGAAGCTTATTTTTCATTAATTCCCTGTATACAACTGAGAAATACAAGGACGCCAATGTTTATACTTCTGTGAACATTAATATGAGCACTAACCTGATAAAAGAGTTCAATAATGAGTCTAAAATAATTAGATCATACAGACTTGTAATATGCTGGCAATACTTATTAGTTCAAATTTTTAAGAAAGTGCTCATACTTCAACATTAAAAGCATTTTAACTACAGGAGCATTCCTGAAATACACTAAATCTTGAGGAATCAGAATTTCCTGTCACCTATGACTATTTGAAAATTATAGAAAAGTGCTATAAGATAAAGCACAGAGCTACCACTGGACAAGGCAGTTGGTAGCGATCCATCCTTTTGTAATATATTTCAGCTGAACATTTTAATTACATAATTGTTTCTGATTTCCAAGAGCATAACACAGTTGCTATTTACGTCTTTCAAAACAAATATAAAAAGGAATCTCATATCCTTCCTAATGTCCAAATTTGAAAAAATTAAAAAAAAAAGATTTTTTTCCAGATTTATTTGGGGCCCAATACAAAAATAAGAAAAACTTTTGAACCTCTGCTTCTCGAGGAAGATTTTAAAGCGAAAGGAGAGTTGCAGTTTTGGCCACAGCAAATGTAAAAGGATCTTGTGATGTGCTGTTGTTAGTTTGCATAGATCCTATGAAAATCAAATTGAAACACCACAACTTTTTGAGTGAGCAGTAGAAAACATTACCAATGTCAGGGACTTTGCGGGGTACTGGGGTTAGGTACCCGGCTAATGCACCTCAACCAGATGTTGTCCAAAATATATTATAAGTCCATAAGAAAGTTCTGAAACCGTGTAAAACTAATAATGCTAACAGTTCAAATGACCACAGTCGCCACTTGCAGGCTTACCTTCTGCAAGAAAGGAATTATTTTAGTAAATGAAAGTCTCAAGTCGAAATCAAAAAGTCATATATTCTCCAAAAGTTTCCACATAAATGTTATAAAGCACTGTTAGCTAAGGCTATCGGATTTAAATCTTTTCCAAAAGTTGCAAGTTGAGATTCCAGAGCATAACCGCGAGAAAAACCCCAAAAACTGAATTTTGCTGACAATTTACATGGTTAGTCACTGTCGGTTGAAAACTACAACATGGCCGCTATATCCTGTTCCTTCATCCAGGTTGGTTCATGACCAGCCTGTTCCGCCAGCCCGAGCGGACCTCGCGCCACCGTGCGTTCACCACCGAGTTACAAAAGACACTGGAGACGACCGACCAAATTCCCACCTCTAAGCGGCCTTATATTAACTTGGGGATCACGTGGTACATCTCTCTTCAACAAATTACCAAATATGGATGTGTTACATGGACTACCACCTAAGTCAGTGTTCTGTTATCTTCTTATTTACCATCGGCTTTAGTAATTAACTTGAAATTACGTTTAAAATATTATTCCTGATTTTAGACTGTCCCTAAATATGAACTTTGTTTAAATCTGTTGAGTTAAGGTAAACTGAGTAATTCTAACAATCAAGTGTAACTATAATTTATGTTTTTATTTATAACTCTGAAAGTTTATTGAATATTAAGCCGGAAAAATTATCACTGTGTAGCCCGCATTGAACGGCGTATTCTGAAGTTTATTTTATCTTTGTAGCTGTTATTTCTGAGACACAATAAATTATTTAGTGATTTACACGTGTGTTTTATGTCGAGTGTTTTTAGGAAAATCATAACATCGGTACTATGGCTTCAAATTGCGTGGAATTAATATGTGTGAAGCTAAAAGAATGGATTGTTACGGCAAACTGTTTTATAACCCGGAATTCAAGTAGGCTTTTGAATAATAAAATGCTCAAGTTGGGTGTTCAATTTTACGTGTTCATATTATGTTTAAAAAATACTCAGAACGTTGGAAATTATCTGATTTAGATGAATTTGATTCTCTCTATGGCTATTTTAATTTATTCTCTACTTTATATCGCGTGGCAATGTTTACAATCCGTGTGGAAGCATTTTATGTGTGCAGTGTTTCTAGCAAGTCACTATGAGATTGGATTATCCTACAACAGGTTAGTGAAATGCCTTTAAATGTGTTTAGAAAATTAGTTATGTGTGTTAACTGTTATTTACATGCTCTTTGTGCTTTTGAAATGGTTTAAAAGTGTTAGAATTAATTCCGAAAGGTTGACCAAATTGATCGATTTACCGGCGTCTATTTATTCACTGATATTTCATATTCTACAGACTGAAACTATTTAAAACCTATTAAAATTGAATGATTATTTTATTTTCTGCCCGTTTTTCTACTTTTTAAAACCTGAAATTACTTAACAGACCTCCAATTATATATGTGAACTGTTTAAGCAAATGAGTATTAAAAATCCAATATAATTACTTCTTGTGGTTATTAGATGCTTTAAAACTATCAGAAATCTATTAATTTATCTACTAGGCTGTCTCAGGGATTATTGCTGCTGTTTTTGTAGCTTTAAGATGGTCAAGTTTCATTACAATGAATTATTTTCATTCTGTTTCAGACTATTATTTTATCATCTAGTTTATTTCTTTAAAAATCCTACTAAACTATATTTATTTCTGAAGTTATGGTTATAGTGAGTCTAGGCCTGTGTAATATAGGTTCTTTATTGTCTTTACTGTACGGAAATCTCTTCAGAAATACTAAAACTGGAATATGCCAAAATTTATGGGTTAGATTTTTCCTTTACTGAAATTACTTATTTATCTCTGAAATAATGTGTATTAGACATGATAAAAGGTTTATTTATGCCTGCTATTTGCAATTATTCAACATTTACTTCGTTTAAATCTGCTCAAAACATCTCGCCAACCAACGTTAGTATCTGTTATTAAAAATTTACCCCTATGTGAAATAACCTATTTCCTGCTGAACTATCATGTCTTTATGGCAATTTATAGTTTATTTATGCTGTGTATGTGTTATTTATTCACTTTATTATACCCGAAGTGCTGTTAACTTGATTTTACGTGTGGTATCGTGTACTCCAACTAACCTTAAACTTGACCGGATTCTAACGAAATATGAAAAATAGAACGAGGGATACCTTACATGCCCCCTGAAGATTGAAGTCATTTTTGGAACAAAAACTGGCTGAACATCTTAGAAGAAAAAAAAAAAACCAAGAAAAAGTTAAAAATCCCCAAAATTTACTGAAAAACTCCCCAAAATTTGGAAAAATCCCAAACCTAAACTCTCCCTAAATTTGTGCGGTCGCTCTGTTCTCCATTCATACCAAAATTATTACAAAAGTACTAAAACTTTACTCACTCACACCTTGAAATTATAATCAATATCAAACATTGAAAAAAGCTTATTCACATTGTATTATTATCAAAATCTCAAAACTATCAAAATTTCACATATCTCAAAACCAAAAATTCCACGTATGGAATAAAAATTAAGTTCAAAACATGCAACCAAATTACTCAATATCAAGTTAACCTTTAAAGAACCAAATATACAAGAAAAAAAAATGGTACACCTTATATCTACACATACATAAAATTACAAAAAGATAGTATGCTTTACAAAACTGATGTTGCACAAAATTGTGTATACAAAAATTATATGTGTTTTTTAAAAATCGTGTCTTTCACAGAAAATTATTAGGCTTTGCCTATTTCTGTCTTTCGTTACTTGAACGTTCTATCTCTACTCTTTCACGCTCTTTTTATTCAGCATGGGTTAAAACCCAAGTCCTGTTCACTTTGCTCAACAATGGGTTAGTTTCCCAAGTCCTGTCACGGTCGCCATGTCAGGGACTTTGCGGGGTACTGGGGTTAGGTACCCGGCTAATGCACCTGAACCAGATGTTGTCCAAAATATATTATAAGTCCATAAGAAAGTTCTGAAACCGTGTAAAACTAATAATGCTAACAGTTCAAATGACCACAGTCGCCACTTGCAGGCTTACCTTCTGCAAGAAAGGAATTATTTTAGTAAATGAAAGTCTCAAGTCGAAATCAAAAAGTTATATATTCTCCAAAAGTTTCCACATAAATGTTATAAAGCACTGTTAGCTAAGGCTATCGGATTTAAATCTTTTCCAAAAGTTGCAAGTTGAGATTCCAGAGCATAACCGCGAGAAAAAACCCCAAAAACTGAATTTTGCTGACAATTTACATGGTTAGTCACTGTCGGTTGAAAACTACAACATGGCCGCTATATCCTGTTCCTTCGTCCAGGTTGGTTCATGACCAGCCTGTTCCGCCAGCCCGAGCGGACCTCGCGCCACCGTGCGTTCACCACCGAGTTACAAAAGACACTGGAGACGACCGACCAAATTCCCACCTCTAAGCGGCCTTATATTGACTTGGGGATCACGTGGTATATCTCTCTTCAACAAATTACCAAATATGGATGTGTTACATGGACTACCACCTAAGTCAGTGTTCTGTTATCTTCTTATTTACCATCGGCTTTAGTAATTAACTTGAAATTACATTTAAAATATTATTCCTGATTTTAGACTGTCCCTAAATATGAACTTTGTTTAAATCTGTTGAGTTAAGGTAAACTGAGTATTTCTAACAATCAAGTGTACTATAATTTATGTTTTTATTTATAACTCTGAAAGTTTATTGAATATTAAGCCGGAAAAATTATCACTGTGTAGCCCGCATTGAACGGCGTATTCTGAAGTTTATTTTATCTTTGTAGCTGTTATTTCTGAGACACAATAAATTATTTAGTGATTTACACGTGTGTTTTATGTCGAGTGTTTTTAGGAAAATCATAACATCGGTACTATGGCTTCAAATTGCGTGGAATTAATATGTGTGAAGCTAATAGAATGGATTGTTACGGCAAACTGTTTTATAACCCGGAATTCAAGTAGGCTTTTGAATAATAAAATGCTCAAGTTGGGTGTTCAATTTTACGTGTTCATATTATGTTTAAAAATACTCAGAACGTTGGAAATTATCTGATTTAGATGAATTTGATTCTCTCTATGGCTATTTTAATTTATTCTCTACTTTATATCGCGTGGCAATGTTTACAATCCGTGTGGAAGCATTTTATGTGTGCAGTGTTTCTAGCAAGTCACTATGAGATTGGATTATCCTACAACAGGTTAGTGAAATGCCTTTAAATGTGTTTAGAAAATTAGTTATGTGTGTTAACTGTTATTTACATGCTCTTTGTGCTTTTGAAATGGTTTAAAAGTGTTAGAATTAATTCCGAAAGGTTGACCAAATTGATCGATTTACCGGCGTCTATTTATTCACTGATATTTCATATTCTACAGACTGAAACTATTTAAAACCTATTAAAATTGAATGATTATTTTATTTTCTGCCCGTTTTTCTACTTTTTAAAACCTGAAATTACTTAACAGACCTCCAATTATATATGTGAACTGTTTAAGCAAATGAGTATTAAAAATCCAATATAATTACTTCTTGTGGTTATTAGATGCTTTAAAACTATCAGAAATCTATTAATTTATCTACTAGGCTGTCTCAGGGATTATTGCTGCTGTTTTTGTAGCTTTAAGATGGTCAAGTTTCATTACAATGAATTATTTTCATTCTGTTTCAGACTATTATTTTATCATCTAGTTTATTTCTTTAAAAATCCTACTAAACTATATTTATTTCTGAAGTTATGGTTATAGTGAGTCTAGGCCTGTGTAATATAGGTTCTTTATTGTCTTTACTGTACGGAAATCTCTTCAGAAATACTAAAACTGGAATATGCCAAAATTTATGGGTTAGATTTTTCCTTTACTGAAATTACTTATTTATCTCTGAAATAATGTGTATTAGACATGATAAAAGGTTTATTTATGCCTGCTATTTGCAATTATTCAACATTTACTTCGTTTAAATCTGCTCAAAACATCTCGCCAACCAACGTTAGTATCTGTTATTAAAAATTTACCCCTATGTGAAATAACCTATTTCCTGCTGAACTATCATGTCTTTATGGCAATTTATAGTTTATTTATGCTGTGTATGTGTTATTTATTCACTTTATTATACCCGAAGTGCTGTTAACTTGATTTTACGTGTGGTATCGTGTACTCCAACTAACCTTAAACTTGACCGGATTCTAACGAAATATGAAAAATAGAACGAGGGATACCTTACATGCCCCCTGAAGATTGAAGTCATTTTTGGAACAAAAACTGGCTGAACATCTTAGAAGAAAAAAAAAAAACCCAAGAAAAAGTTAAAAATCCCCAAAATTTACTGAAAAACTCCCCAAAATTTGGAAAAATCCCAAACCTAAACTCTCCCTAAATTTGTGCGGTCGCTCTGTTCTCCATTCATACCAAAATTATTACAAAAGTACTAAAACTTTACTCACTCACACCTTGAAATTATAATCAATATCAAACATTGAAAAAGCTTATTCACATTGTATTATTATCAAAATCTCAAAACTATCAAAATTTCACATATCTCAAAACCAAAAATTCCACGTATGGAATAAAAATTAAGTTCAAAACATGCAACCAAATTACTCAATATCAAGTTAACCTTTAAAGAACCAAATATACAAGAAAAAAAAATGGTACACCTTATATCTACACATACATAAAATTACAAAATGATAGTATGCTCTACAAAACTGATGTTGCACAAAATTGTGTATACAAAAATTATATGTGTTTTTTAAAAATCGTGTCTTTCACAGAAAATTATTAGGCTTTGCCTATTTCTGTCTTTCGTTACTTGAACGTTCTATCTCTACTCTTTCACGCTCTTTTTATTCAGCATGGGTTAAAACCCAAGTCCTGTTCACTTTGCTCAACAATGGGTTAGTTTCCCAAGTCCTGTCACGGTCGCCATGTCAGGGACTTTGCGGGGTACTGGGGTTAGGTACCCGGCTAATGCACCTGAACCAGATGTTGTCCAAAATATATTATAAGTCCATAAGAAAGTTCTGAAACCGTGTAAAACTAATAATGCTAACAGTTCAAATGACCACAGTCGCCACTTGCAGGCTTACCTTCTGCAAGAAAGGAATTATTTTAGTAAATGAAAGTCTCAAGTCGAAATCAAAAAGTCATATATTCTCCAAAAGTTTCCACATAAATGTTATAAAGCACTGTTAGCTAAGGCTATCAGATTTAAATCTTTTCCAAAAGTTGCAAGTTGAGATTCCAGAGCATAACCGCGAGAAAAACCCCAAAAACTGAATTTTGCTGACAATTTACATGGTTAGTCACTGTCGGTTGAAAACTACAACATGGCCGCTATATCCTGTTCCTTCGTCCAGGTTGGTTCATGACCAGCCTGTTCCGCCAGCCCGAGCGGACCTCGCGCCACCGTGCGTTCACCACCGAGTTACAAAAGACACTGGAGACGACCGACCAAATTCCCACCTCTAAGCGGCCTTATATTAACTTGGGGATCACGTGGTACATCTCTCTTCAACAAATTACCAAATATGGATGTGTTACATGGACTACCACCTAAGTCAGTGTTCTGTTATCTTCTTATTTACCATCGGCTTTAGTAATTAACTTGAAATTACGTTTAAAATATTATTCCTGATTTTAGACTGTCCCTAAATATGAACTTTGTTTAAATCTGTTGAGTTAAGGTAAACTGAGTAATTCTAACAATCAAGTGTAACTATAATTTATGTTTTTATTTATAACTCTGAAAGTTTATTGAATATTAAGCCGGAAAAATTATCACTGTGTAGCCCGCATTGAACGGCGTATTCTGAAGTTTATTTTATCTTTGTAGCTGTTATTTCTGAGACACAATAAATTATTTAGTGATTTACACGTGTGTTTTATGTCGAGTGTTTTAGGAAAATCATAACATCGGTACTATGGCTTCAAATTGCGTGGAATTAATATGTGTGAAGCTAAAGAATGGATTGTTACGGCAAACTGTTTTATAACCCGGAATTCAAGTAGGCTTTTGAATAATAAAATGCTCAAGTTGGGTGTTCAATTTTACGTGTTCATATTATGTTTAAAAATACTCAGAACGTTGGAAATTATCTGATTTAGATGAATTTGATTCTCTCTATGGCTATTTTAATTTATTCTCTACTTTATATCGCGTGGCAATGTTTACAATCCGTGTGGAAGCATTTTATGTGTGCAGTGTTTCTAGCAAGTCACTATGAGATTGGATTATCCTACAACAGGTTAGTGAAATGCCTTTAAATGTGTTTAGAAAATTAGTTATGTGTGTTAACTGTTATTTACATGCTCTTTGTGCTTTTGAAATGGTTTAAAAGTGTTAGAATTAATTCCGAAAGGTTGACCAAATTGATCGATTTACCGGCGTCTATTTATTCACTGATATTTCATATTCTACAGACTGAAACTATTTAAAACCTATTAAAATTGAATGATTATTTTATTTTCTGCCCGTTTTTCTACTTTTTAAAACCTGAAATTACTTAACAGACCTCCAATTATATATGTGAACTGTTTAAGCAAATGAGTATTAAAAATCCAATATAATTACTTCTTGTGGTTATTAGATGCTTTAAAACTATCAGAAATCTATTAATTTATCTACTAGGCTGTCTCAGGGATTATTGCTGCTGTTTTTGTAGCTTTAAGATGGTCAAGTTTCATTACAATGAATTATTTTCATTCTGTTTCAGACTATTATTTTATCATCTAGTTTATTTCTTTAAAAATCCTACTAAACTATATTTATTTCTGAAGTTATGGTTATAGTGAGTCTAGGCCTGTGTAATATAGGTTCTTTATTGTCTTTACTGTACGGAAATCTCTTCAGAAATACTAAAACTGGAATATGCCAAAATTTATGGGTTAGATTTTTCCTTTACTGAAATTACTTATTTATCTCTGAAATAATGTGTATTAGACATGATAAAAGGTTTATTTATGCCTGCTATTTGCAATTATTCAACATTTACTTCGTTTAAATCTGCTCAAAACATCTCGCCAACCAACGTTAGTATCTGTTATTAAAAATTTACCCCTATGTGAAATAACCTATTTCCTGCTGAACTATCATGTCTTTATGGCAATTTATAGTTTATTTATGCTGTGTATGTGTTATTTATTCACTTTATTATACCCGAAGTGCTGTTAACTTGATTTTACGTGTGGTATCGTGTACTCCAACTAACCTTAAACTTGACCGGATTCTAACGAAATATGAAAAATAGAACGAGGGATACCTTACATGCCCCCTGAAGATTGAAGTCATTTTTGGAACAAAAACTGGCTGAACATCTTAGAAGAAAAAAAAAAAACCCAAGAAAAAGTTAAAAATCCCCAAAATTTACTGAAAAACTCCCCAAAATTTGGAAAAATCCCAAACCTAAACTCTCCCTAAATTTGTGCGGTCGCTCTGTTCTCCATTCATACCAAAATTATTACAAAAGTACTAAAACTTTACTCACTCACACCTTGAAATTATAATCAATATCAAACATTGAAAAAGCTTATTCACATTGTATTATTATCAAAATCTCAAAACTATCAAAATTTCACATATCTTAAAACCAAAAATTCCACGTATGGAATAAAAATTAAGTTCAAAACATGCAACCAAATTACTCAATATCAAGTTAACCTTTAAAGAACCAAATATACAAGAAAAAAAAATGGTACACCTTATATCTACACATACATAAAATTACAAAAAGATAGTATGCTTTACAAAACTGATGTTGCACAAAATTGTGTATACAAAAATCCTAGAATACTAATGTTCTGTGGGTATCTGTAGTAGATGCTCTGACAAAAGTAAATCCTGTGACTCCCACTAGGTGGAGTTATTGTTCCACATGCAGGTGATGTATGCCAAACAAATATATATTTTTTTTTTTTTCAAATGTCAAAATATTAACATATTATTATTTATTTATTTATTTATCAATCTTGTTCCATGGATCCCTGCTGAGGAAGTACCTCTGGGATGTGAAACATGTCATTGTTGATACATATAGGCCCTACACATAATATGAGTCATATCATAGTAAATATATATACTGTATATATACATATTTTACAAATACAAGAAATAATAATAAACATACATTTTTGCAACTGAGTTTTGCAAACGTCATAATGAGTACAATTAATTATTTTCTTCAAATTCTTGAATGGAGTAGAAGGAGTTGCCAATAAGATAATCTCTAAGTTTTTGTTTGAATACATCTTTATTATCTGAAAGCTGTTTTATACGATTAGGTAGTTTATTAAACAGATGTATCCCAGAATAATTAACTCCTCTTTGTACTAATGACAGAGATGTTTGTGTTTTATGCAAGTTATTTCTGTTTCTTGTATTGAAACTGTGTACCTGTGAATTAGGTGTAAACAGGTTAAAATTTTCTATGACAAAGCTCATGAGAGAATATATATACTGAGAATACATTGTAAGAATACTGAGTTTCTTAAAGAGTTGTCTGCAAGAAGTTCTTGGTTTTACCCTACATAGAAACCTAATAGCTCTTTTCTGTGCTATGAAAACTTTTTTACTTTGTGAAGAGTTTCCCCAAAAAATTATGCCATATGACATTACTGAATGAAAATATGAGGAGTACACCTGTTTCATTAATTCTAGATCTGCTGTTAGAGAAAGTGTTCGTATTGCGAAGGTGGCACTACTTAACTTTGCCAGTAGTGTAGTGATATGATCATGCCAACAGAGTTTCTGATCTATTTAATACCAAGAAATTTTATACTTTCTGTTTCTAAGATTGTGTTGTTTTTATAGTTTATACATATATCTGGCTGTGCATAGTTTTTTGTTTTAAACCTAATATAATGTGTTTTTTCAAAATTTAATTTTAATGAATTTGCCTTAAACCAATTTGCTACTACTCTAAGTACTTCATTTACATTAAATTCTATAGTACTGTTTGGTGTTTTACGCACAGTCAGGTTAGTGTCATCTGCAAATAAAACACTCTTAACTTTGTCGGATAAATTTCCAGGAAGGTCATTGATGTATAACAGAAAGAGGAGGGGACCTAAGACAGAGCCTTGTGGAATTCCATGTTTTATTTTCTCCCAGTCTGATGAAGCATCTTTACTTATTTTAGACTCAAAAATTGAAACTTTTTGCATTCGGCTTTCAATGTATGATTTAAACCATTTACCTGCGGTCCCAAAAATACCATAGTATTCCATTTTTTTCAAAAGTAATTCATGATTTACACAGTCAAATGCTTTTGCAAGATCACAAAATATTCCTACAGGATTCATTTTATTATTCAGTTCCTCAAATGTGTTATTTAAAAATGAATATATAGCCATTTCTATGGATGATCCTTTTTTGAACCCAAATTGTGAATTAGTTAGGATATTATAGTGTGTAACATGTTTTATTACTCTACTATACATGACTTTTTCAAAAACCTTTGAGAATGTTGAAAGTAATGAAATGGGACGATAGTTGTCTACACATGTTACGTCTCCTTTTTTAAATAATGGTTTTACAACAGCATATTTTAGTCTATCGGGAAAAACACCTTGTATTAAGGATTCATTACAAATGTGAGCAAGTACATGACTGATACAGTCCGAACATCTTTTCAGTAATTTACTTGAAATATTGTCATAGCTGGAAGAATTTTTAGGTTTTAATTGTTTAATGAGTTTATTTATTTCTGAGACTGTTACTGGTGGCAATTTCATCTCCACAAAGCTATTTGGGAAAGCAGTCTCAAGAAGCCTTAGAGCACTATGTGGGGATTGTTTTTCTATGCCTAATTTATCTACTACTGACGTAAAATGTTTGTTAAATATTTCACAAACTTCCCCTACTTCGCTATACACATGTCCATTTTGTTCTATTTTTATGTCTTTAGAGTGATTTACAGTTTTTCCTGTTTCAGTCTTTATTATATTCCATATTGTTCTCATTTTATTGTCTGAATTTTCTATTTTCGCCGATATGTACTTGTTCTTGGCCTTCCTTATTACATTTCTTAGTATTTTAGAATAAAGTTTATAGTGAACTTTCAGCGCATAGTTATCTGATTCTCTCATTTTTAAATAAAGGTCCCTCTTTGTTTTACTAGAGATTCTAATACCCTTTGTTATCCATCCCATGCCCAGTTCATTGTTTGGAGTGTTGAGAATTTTCCTTTTTTTGAAACTACCTTCAAAAAGTGTTAGAAATATATTCAGAAAGGAATCAAATTTTGCATTAACACCCTGCGCATTATATACTTCTAACCAGTTTTCATTGTTTAAGGTATCTATGAAGTGTTTTATATTATTTTCACTAATATTTCTTCTATAAACCCAGCTTTTCTTTATCTGTTTAACAGTGTTCCTGGACTCGATACATAATAGCTGGGCATCATGATCTGAGATACCATTTATTACTGGATGTATGCTGTAATTACTGCACTGAGAAATATCCATAAAAAAATTATCAATTGCAGTCCTGCTATTATTTTGTATTCTCGTAGGAAAATTTACAAGTGCTGTTAAGTTAAAAAGACAACATCAAGGCTTCCATATCTAATCTATCATTGCTGTGATTCAGAAAGTCAACATTGAAATCTCCACATAATACTATTTGTTTGCTATTTGTAAAACTTAGTAGCAAAGACTCTAAATGAGATAAAAACAGTCTGAAATTACCTGAGGGGGCCCTGTAAATTGCTATCACTATCAGCTCTTCCTTATCATATTCTAGTTTAGTAACACAACATTCAAAGTGTTGTTCTATACAATACTTACTTACAACTACACTACTGCATTCAATATTATTTTTAACAAAAATGGCAACTCCCCCTTTCTCCATTTTACATCTGCAGAAATGAGAGCTTAATTTATAATTTGGGATGGACAGCTGAGATATTCCTGTATCAGACAAATGATGCTCAGATATACACAAAACGTCTACATTAAAATTTCTGGAATTTTGAATCTCTTCTAGGCTTAAGGTAATGTCATCAGTTTTACTAAATATTCCTCTTATATTTTGGTGGAAAATACTGGTCTGAACACTTTGACGCAATGACTTTGAATTGTTTATTTTATTATTACATACTGGTATATCAGTTGGAATTTTTAATTTCAACAAATTATGATCATCAGAGACATTAATTTCCTTAAGACATCTTAATAAATCTATTTTATTTACCCTAAAAAAGGCCGCGACCTAACACCATTTATCACAGGAATACCTCTTTCACTCACCTGGCATCCTCTGACCTCATCAGCAATAAGAAGCGAAAGCTTCCTCTTACCTCTGACATTCAGATGGAGTCCATGGCGAGTATAACTGTCCCTACCAATGCAGGCCACATCAATCAAACCAATGTGTGAATTAGCCGGCTGCCAGAGAACCCTTACTACATAATAAGAAATTTACTTTAGACTCATTATTGAACTCTTTCATTAGGGCAGTTGTAACAGCCCTCAAACCTCAGCTTTAAATGGAATTGTGTTTTATGAATCATTTATAGCAAGCTAGGGATTGAGTGAGTATGGTTTTGTATGTTTGTCTTGCAATTTACTGTAAATTGGTTTAAATGGATTTTGTTTTATGAAAAGAAATTATGTAAATACTATTTAATATGTTTAAGGACAGAACTATGCAATAGAATGGCTTAAATGTTTGTAATTCCAAGTATTAAGGTGAGCGACGGTGTTTAAAGGATGATTTACTACAGTTTAAAATGATTTAGGTGGATTATTTTGTGTTTAAATATCTTTAATTTTCATTTCTGAGCTTTTTGTAATGATTGTAAATGATTATTTATTAATTTGATTGTTTTTAATTGTTTAAGTATTGTTAAAGTTCGAGAAATATCTGTCGGAAGTGTTTGTAATGTTCTGGATCTTTCTATGAAACTTTTATAAACGAGCAGCAGAAACAGTTTTGAGCGAACAGTTTTACGTGTACCGTGAGAGTGTATGGCACTATTGTCTTTGGAAGCAGTACGTATCGAATGTAATCGCTGGAGCTTCTGTTTACATGTGACCAGTATCTTTGTAGTCTGATGTTTTACGAGAAATAAAAAACAAATATTTGAAAGTGTGTCTGGAACTAATTATTTCTTATATAATTAACCACGAGACACCTAATACAGTACTCATATTTATTTTCACATTTAAGTGTAAAAATTAGCATTCTTCTATTATTCAGCTGTATACTGGGAATTAATGAAAAATATTTCTCTCCAAATCAACAAAATTGTGTTAGAAAATAGGAAAGGGCATAAAAAATATGGTAAAATGACACCTCTCTCAGCTCTCTAGTTAAATTAGGAGAGCTTCTTGAGCAATTCAAAAATGTTTGTTTACAATTTTTTGAGTAATTTTTTGAAAAATTTACATAGCTGTAATTCGAAAATGAGTTGACATATCTCAGTTAAATTTTGTATTATTCCAAGTCTATATGAATAGTACATCTCTGCCAAATTTCATGAAAATCAGCGATGGTGAGGCTTAGACAGTGTGAGTTGACATGGAATGACTTAACTTATTCTTTTGAAATCATGTGATTTCTAGTATAGTAGCATTTGCTAATGTTAATTATATAGGGCTTATGTGCAACGTATCCAGATGTCTCCCATTAGGAAGTAGATATGTTGAAGCATAAAGCAGTGTCACAGGAAATTCAAATGGAAGCTGGAGATGTAAGGAAAAGAGAAGAGAAGAAATGGGATAGAATACCCGAAAAACAAGTGAATAATCTGCAGAACGACATAGAAAGGTCGTCGAAGGCAGAGCTAGAAAAAAAAAGAAATCGGCGGCAAGATGCATTCGTCACTGGTAAAAAGGAATTTACACAAGGACGTAGAAGAGGCGTTGCAAGCAGAAATGATAAAAGAAGAAAGCAGCAGCAAGGGAAATTCGATTTTGCTAATAAAGCATTTGAATAAAGCGACTAAAGGTCGAATTCAGAAAGAAATAATTCAAGAAGGTGAAACCAACCAGTGTTTGCCAGTGTTACTAGAGAATTTGAAGAAAGAAAATAAAGGAACACCGAAAAACAAAATAGTACGTGGTATCGGAACCAAGTGGAAAAAGCCAATGGAAATTATTACAAGGGAACCCAAGGAGAAACAGAAGAAAGAAGGTGAGAGATTACTACAGGAGAAAATAATAAGAAAAATTAGAAGCTACGAAACATTTGCAAGAGAGGCAAATAAACAGTGAAGCGCTGTTGTCAGGAAAAGCAGATATATTAGCATGCATTTGATAGTCAGGTGAGTCGCAAGACAGAGAAGTAAAGGAAATTCAGCAAGAAAATTGAACGAAACATGCACGCGCAGAAAGAAAGAGAATGTCGAGTGAAGCGATTCTATTAGAGAGGCTCAAACGCTCGAACTTCATAAATGGAAGCTAGCAAATAGCAGGAGTACGACTGCAGTGGACGCAACAAGTGTGTCACAGGCATTCAATAGTACAGCATAACAGCAAGTTGAGTATGGTCAGGGAAGCAAGACAGCAAGTACGATGCATGTAAAAGAAAAAACTGACGAAGCAGAAACAATGCTGAATAGATACGCAACCAGAACTAGGTCAGACACATAACAGCAGTGCAAAGACAGCAAGGAATGTTGACTACGAAAGGAAAATACAGCGAGCTTCATGAGAAGTAAATCAAGAGACATTATTGAACGAAATAGAAGCAAAGTAGTGAAGCAAGAAATATTTAAGTTTTAAGAGAAAGAAGACTATATAAAAATGTTAGTGTTAATTAGAAAGACGAGAGACATTGTCAAGAAGTGAATGCTATTAAAGGCAAAACTGTGCATTATCGATACAAGAAGGGAAATATCGATGCACTAAAAATATATGTGTGTAAAGAGAAGCGCAGGTATTAATGTCGAATTAAGAATTAAATATATAGGATTGCAAGGTGTTCAAAAAAAGGAAACCAGGGGTAAAAGATAAACTTGATGCCACCTGAAGCAATGGAAGGAAACAAAATATGCATATTTAATGTGTGGAAATGTGGTTGTGATCAAGACTTTGAAATAAGTTTTACAGGAAATAAGAGGATGCAGCTAAGAAGACGCAATGGTTCAGAAACAGAAGGAGAGCTTTTATTAGCCAGTGAGAGTATGGTAGAGTACGAGAAAATTATGCAGTGTGTGATTGCAGATTTTAGTATGTCCACAGACATGATCGAGATGACGAAGAATCAGCAGGCAGTAGCATTACATGAGCCAGGATTTTGCTGACAGCAGACAAGTGTATGGCAAGTCACAAGCGACCTTGGGAGTGGGCGAGACGATTATGCAGCGGACAGCTGACACAAGCAACAGCGAGCAAGCACGATATGCGAGCTTCAAGATGGCAGCATCAGAGACACGCGGAGAGATTGAGGAAGTAGACGACAATCACACAAACACAATAAATATTGTTCACAATTAACATGTAACTTCATGTATATAATTGTAGAGAGAGAAAAAAGATTAAAAAATAATATGTAATTGTAGGGGAAAGAAATTAGATGGGGAATAGAGTAAGGTAGATAAAAGCCTTTGTGGAACAGTCTTTCCTGCGGGTGTGGAGGTGTAGTGGCCCACAGGATTTTTGGTAAAGTATTGAAGTAGCTATGATTTCATACAGCTCTAGTTAAAGAAGGTCAATTGCAACAGCAAGAAAAACCAACTTTGGCATTCGGCAAGAATACACTGAATCATGGCGTCATTTGGTGAAGGATGGGAGAGTCACTGAGGCAGTTGTTGGTCGAAAAGCCTCCCTACCACTGGAGGATGGTGGGAGACTGGAGATCAAAACCGGGGTGCACGAAAGAGAGAGCAGCCAAGCTGGTTGTTCAGTTGACCCGGGGCTCGAGGCTCTTGTTTTAGGTCGATTAGGAGATCGGCCGTGGCTTGTTCAAGGCGGACAGGTAGCCGTCGACATCAGTGATAGAAGCAGCGTGAAGCATACACCATCATCTTTAAACCCGACAGGTGGGGCGAAACCAATTGGGAGCACGTAATGGGATATCAGGCATTAGAAGCAAGTAATAATGGTCTTAACCATTTGAAGGTCTCAAGGAGTTGATGAAGGTTTGTCTGTGTATAAAGTAATTTGTAAATAAATGTAAATGTGTATATACCTTGCTGAGAGTATCATTTATGAAAAGTACCATTCTCGTGACTTAGAGTATTACCCAAAATTTAATGTACCTCTTGGGAAGTGGCAGTGCAAAAGCAAAAAGATTTGCCAGTCCACCACACAACGTTTGTAACTGGACATCATTTTAAAGAGATTATTGAGCATACTTCAAGAACTACAGTTCCAGAAGTTGTAGCAATACTCGGAGTCAACAGTTCGAAAGCATCTTGGTGTTTACATGCCATTTGAAATAAAAATGGGTTTGACTGATTGATTCCTCATTGATTGGAAGGTAGGTGTAAGATGAAACATTTGGAAATCATTAATTCTTTGCTTTTCCAGTAATAAAGTGATCGACTCTTTTCTAGAATTCTGGCTTGCATTGAAAAATGGATTCTCTATGACAATTGTTGTTGTATACAGTAGCTGTATGAAGATGTGCCACTTGCACCAAACCTTCAAATGATGCTTGGTAGTTAAGAAGGGAAACCTTTCATTATTCATTCACAAAACAGGGTCAGTTTACAAAAGCAGACACATACTGTAAAGCAATTAGTATTTTACACAGAAAACTGTGTAATCAGCAACCGTTACTGGTGGGTAGATATGGAGTTATGACTGCGTAACATTGGCAAGTATTTGTTGCAAATAATAAAATAAAAAATAAGTCAGACTGAGTATCAAATTTTTCTTGTATCCTCCTTATTCTCTGGACTGCACCCTTAAGAATTACTTTTTCTTCAAACATTTTCACTGATTGCAGAACAAAAAACTATTTCCATAGCAGATAACTGTAAAAAGTGCATTCCAGAAATTTATCAACTTTCATTCAAAAAATTTCTTCTAAGATGGTATTCAAGCTTTAATTCTAGTTAGTGGTGTCAGTTGTAATCAACATTGTAGGTCTTAGATGATTAAAATTAAAAAATAGAATAAATACACAATTAAAACAACGTGATAACACAATTAAATAATTTAGTATTCAAAAATTATTATTTACCTCCTTTTAATTTTGCTTTTTTTTTAGTGTTGTAACATTTAAAAAAATCCATGCTTTATTCTTTCTTAGTTTGTTATTGTGTTTGTTTTCAGGAATGGGAGAACTTCATATTGATGTTGTAAAAAATCGACTACTTGCAGACTACAAATTGGAGGTAGAATTGGGTCCATTGCAGATTGCATACAAAGAAACTGTACTAACAGAGATAAAAGAAACACATTCTGTGCAACATAAAATCGGTACGTTTCTATATGATACGCTTTATTTATTTTCACTAAATGTAGAATTCTAAAGAAGATGAGGAGTTATGACATAGCTATATAAATTGAATTTCTTGACTTTGAAAGGCTCTTGACAAAATTTGATCGGAACATATGGGAGATCCTTCAAAGAAATGGATATCCAAAACATATTGTGGAATAAGTGAAGAGTGTGTGTTTTAATACAAAGATGCTCCTCAAATTTAGAAATGTTCAGCGGGTAATAAGCAAGGTGTGTAACAAGTGCAGACACTTCCAAAAAATTTTAACATATATTTGGATGATACCACCTGTGCGTAGCAGAATTTATATCCCACATTGGATATAGGCATAGGACAAGGCAGATTTCTTAATGTGCTTTTATTTGCTGACATCCTCTACATCTACATATATACACAAAATTGTGGGTGGCATAGTGTGCTCAGCAGCAAAACTGATCTCTTTGTTTTGCATTCCAATTCCTAATGGTACGAGGGCAAAAAGAATTCATATAAGAATCATTGCGGCACCTCATTTCTCTAATCTTATCTTTCCTGTCACTCCTGCCCAAAAAGATTGGTGGACGAAGTATTTCACTACACTCGTAAGTGAAAGAGGGAGTACACATGTTTACCAATAAGTTTAAATTAAATGTGCGTCGTCTATCTACCAGAGACACCCAGCCTAGTCTACTAATCAGTTCTGTGACACTTTCATAAGGACTGTAGCAAGCGGTCAAGATTCGAGCGGCTCTTCTCTGTACTTTCTCCATACTTTCCATCAACCTCTTGCGAAACTGATCCCAAATGGCACAACAATAGTCCAAATGTGGACGCACAAGAGATTTGTTCGTTATCTGCTTTGTTTGTTCATTACAATTTTTCAAGATTCGACCTATGAATCACAGCCTAGAATTAGCTCTACCTGCTAACGAATTAATTTGTATGTCCCATTTCATGTTACTGTTGCTAATAGAGATACTGAAAGTGGATTACAAAGAATCTTCCACAAATTATATATGTGTTCAGATCATTACATCCTGAATGTATCCACAAACAAAACAAAAATGATGACTTTCTGTGGAGTCATAAATGGTCAACTTGTAGAACAAGTTTCCCACTGTAATTGCCTTGGTTGTGAAACAACAAAAAGTAAACAGAGATGTTGACAGCGATATGAAAAAGTATCAGATGATGTGTAGTACAATAACTAAAACTTTAGAAAATCGCACAGGCATAGATATGAAGTTATGGCAGTAATTATGCTTCCCTACGTCATGGATAATGAAGGGAAAACATGAAAGCCACACACCAGCAGTGGAAATGAAGTTCCTAAGAGTTGTGAAAGGATGTTCAAAATTGTAACTAATTAGAAATGGGACTATCAGAGAGGAGTTGAAAATAAAGTATAAATGTCAAAATAAAGGCACATACTAACAACTGGAGAGAATAACTACACAGAATTAGTGTTGTGTGATTCCTAAAAACATTAACTCAATTTACACAGAATGGCAGAAGAGGTACAGTTAGATGTGGTGGGAACAAATCCTTAAGCCAGAAAACATCAATAAGCCCTAAACCTTGTAGTGAAGAAAATTTTATTGACTATTTCATAACAAAATTCCTCTCAGATCCTGTGCTGAGATATATTTCCATGCTTCACTGTTTCAGTAGAGCAGTAAAACACTTAATAGCACATTTCTTCCTTATAATTATGCCATAGCAGGTCAACTGAAACATTTGTATTTAATACTAGCATCTGGAACTGTCCAGGGAGTTTGGAAGCTATTTATTCCATCCACAGAAGCTTTCAATTGCATTATTATTGTTTAACAGTGTTTAATTTATTAAATATGAATTACTTGCCTTCAGTAAATCACAAGGAAAGGGAAAATGACTCATCACTCACCAAAGTTGAAGGCAGCGATGGGAAAAGCACATATATCACGAATACAAAAATACACAATATTTTGGTCTTAAACCACCTTCATGTTAAAGAGAATGAGTCCTGTGGTTTGGGAGTTGTGCACACGCCGAAGTATCCTACATGACTAACCTTCTTCACGTTAAAGAGAATTAGTCATGTAGGATACTTCGGCGTGTGCACACCTCCTGAACCACATGATTCATTCTCTTTAATATGAATAAGGTTTAAGACCGAAATATTTTGTATTTTTTGTGTTCATGATATATGAGTTTCTCCCGTCGCTGTCTTCAACTTTGGTGAGTGATGAGTCATATTCCCTTTCCTTGTGATTTATATTGCCTAAAGCCATTTCCTTTTTCCTTTCTTTAATTACGGTTGCCTTCAGTAAATAATATCATCTTCGTTGTTTTACAGATTCTGCTCTGTCAGTTATATAAACTAACTAGTTTGATCTATTTTCTTTTATCCAAAATAAATTCTTGTGCCAAATACACATTTCAGCATATTTAAAACCCATCAGGGTATCAAGTAGGCTGGTATATGTAAAAGTGGTAAATATCTGACGAAAGTGGGATACTTAAAAATCATAACCTAGGTGGCACACAGTATTCCAGAGTGTGGCCTAGTTAAATGGATTCAAGCAATCAATTTTGCCTTGAGAGATAATCTGTCTGAATGAGCAAACTACTTGACATGGAGATTTGGTGTAAAAAAATTACCTGGAACACGAAGAATTATGGAATTGTATTGAAAATGTGGGTGATGATAACGTCGATCCCAAATGCGATTTAAAAGCCAAATAAAAAAATTATGCTGTTAGTGGACTCCCATCACCTACATCCACTACATTCAAAAGGGCAAGACAGTGAAAGAAATTTTGGACAATCTATGAATTGCCTTTGATGATTCAGGATTAAAGTATTGAGAGGGCTCACTGTGTGATCTATGCACAACAACTCTAGTCTGATGAAAAAATGTAGAAGAATACATTAGCAAAATAATGACCACATCACACAAGATACGAAATATTGGATTTAAAGTCGATGAAGAATGGCTTGGAACTCTCCTTCTTTCTGGTCTTCCAGATGCTTACAAACTGATGATCATTAAAGCTACAGGGTGTCCAGAAAAGGACTCCCTGATTTCAAAATTAAATATCTCGAAAACAAAGATCGATAGAGGAATGCAGTAAACGGTATGTTTATTGTGACAGCTGTAAGAAGTGTATACAGCAGTGTGAAATAATAGTTACATAAACTGCTAACAGATGTCGCTGTACGCTGTACAGCTCATATCAGCATACATAAGTGAAATAATCGTATCAAAACAATCTTTGCAAACAATCACATCACAATGTTTTAAAAATGTTCACCATTGGCACTACCCTGAGCTTCGGATCACTATTTGGGCATTACGTATGGCGACTACAGCGCCTTCTGTTAGCAGCTTTTGTAACTATTATTTCACACTGCTGTATACACTTCTTACAGCTGTCACAATAAACATACCTGTTTACTGCATTCCTCTATCGATCTTTGTTTTCGAGATATTTAATTTTGAAATCAGGGAGTCCTTTTCTGGACACCCTGTATGTCCACTCCAAAAGGAACACAGAGGAACTTGTTGTTGATGTTGCTTGTTCCTTCCATTTGTTCCCTCATGTTACCCAATGTTTCTCAATATTTCTCAGTGTTTATGTCAACAGAAACAAAAGTTCCTTGATGTTGACTGTTTCCAAAAGTAGCGGTAAAGATGAAAGGAAACAAAGGAACATTGGTAAACATTTTCATGTTTAAAACTGTTGTTAGTTTGGTGTGGACAGTTTGTTCCGTGTTGCTGTTACCTCAGTTGTTGAACTCCCACAAAAATGTTGGAGTGGACGAATGAAAATTTAATAAATTTAATTCAATTATATATAAGTGCAGAGTGTTTCTGGAACCCATGTGATTCAAACTATAAAGATTGGTTACAGAAACACATTTCACAGGTGATATTAAGTAAAAAACTTAGTTGCACAGTTTTTTAGAGATAGAAAAAAAAGATTGCGGTCTAAAAAAAAATAAAAGAGTAAATGGTTTGCTTACAAGTAATTGGAATTTCTTGCGGATAGGAATAAAGTGTGTCATTGTTCAGAAAAAGGACTTAGTGATTTACAAGTAACTTCAAACAAAGTTTTATTATTTCTATAGAAATAAGTTTATCTCTACTTCATTTTTTACCACAATTTTAACATTATTTAAATATCAGTTTGCCACGGAACCATTCCTTCTGATTACACAAAATTGTTAGCAAATTCCTGTCGAATAATTTTTGCTTCAGTAGATGTTCATTTCTGTAATGGAAACATTACTGTTCCTGCGTTTACATCTTTTCTCCAAATACCTGGTATTAACCCTTTGACTGCTGACAGCGATCGTCTACCTCCCACGCTGAGGCTGGCTACCTGTGCTAAGTGATTATTCCTGGGGACGGAGCAGCCCGCGCTGTCTCACACGCCCAGTGCTGGATGTTCCTGGCTGTGACCTCTCACGGCTGATACTCAATAAATACTCTCACTACATAGTTTCCCTGCAAATAAATTACTGCAGAATCAAACAATCATTAACCCCATTTTTCGTCACTAATAATTACATCTTGCTTGTAGTTTTTACTAGATTTTCGCATCTTATTTCGAAAGCATCGTGATGCTTAAATTTACCTTAATAGTTTACTGTTCTTTCCTGCATACCCGTTTATAACAACTGAAATTTTTTGTATGTTCCTTACTGTATCAGAGTGTTTTTGTTGAATTTTAAAGAGCGTAGATTCGAAGAAGATACTAGAAATATTTTATTTCCACACTTACATGCCGCGTTCAGACCACGACTGTTAAATTAGAGATATTCGAACAGAGAGTTAAAGGCATCCGATTTTTCCTCGTGCTATTCACGAATATAAAAACACACCTGAAAATGATAATTGCACAAGCATCCTCCCACACACACCGAAAATTTGGCTTGCGGAATATCTTTGTAGATGTAGATTCCCAAAATATCTCGATGTTGACTGAATATTTGTTGCGCTTTGTAATTACCCGATTATACATAATTTTGTTTCTTTGATGAAATAATACTCAACAGATTTTTCAACATTTCAAAGCTGTGAAGTGTCTGTCCATTACTACACGAGTTGAAATAGGGAGGGGGGGGGGTTTCGGAGAAATCTCACGAAACCTCACCAAGGTAATCAAAAAGCGGTATCTAGACATACGTTCAACGTGAATTGCGGTATTTAGAAGAACATCTCTGGTCCAATATTAGCTAATTTTCAATTTTTTTCACGCGATGCATCAGAAGACAAATGGCTATGAAACAAAAAATTTCATCATATTCAGTATCTTTCCACTTTGATATTCAAGAATGCACTGATTCTGGAATATTCTCCATAGTGGTAATATAAAACCGATTCTTTTCATCAGCTATATATTTCATCAGTTCTTCTGTAAAATAATAACATGAAAACTGAGAATATTTGGCACATTCCCTATTTGACACACGTCCCGACAGTGTACCATCAAATGCGTGTCTAACTGGACGAAAATCATTTTATTTCCAGTCAGATTTATCACTAAGTAGTGATTTCTTCGTAAGCGTTTCACTATCACTTTCTGATTCTTCAGATTCAGAACAACTGACATCTCTCTAGTTGAAACATGAGACTGCATTGTAACCCCTGCTGACGAGTATGGTTTATGAGTACACCCTTCCGATTCTGTGGAAATGCTATCACTTCCATCAAAATCAAGTAGTTCATCCTCGGTGTCACTCCTCGTAAGAATCTCCATGATTTCTTCCTCAAAGCACCCATGACATCTTGCCATTTTCTTCATAAAATACAGGACACAAAGAAGACTGATGTAATTTCTGTTGAATAGTGAACTGTAGAGCAACGCCTAGGCTCCCTACAGACAAACATTCGGACGATAAGCTAGCGACCAGAACTGCAAAAGGCTATTGAGAAATTGGTCGTGAAGTCCGCTGTACGACACAGGTAGCGGCGCGTCTATATTCGTCATCAGCACTCAGGTAGCGGCAGGCGGGTGCGGCTTAACTCGTCAACAGCACTCAGGGGAAAACCGGCGGCTGCGTCTAAACTCGTCATTAGCACTCGGGGTCAGCAGGCAGCATGACATGTATACACATCAACAGCAGTCAAATGGTTAATTCACCATTATCATTGTCTTCAGCATCAAATGTACTGGGCGGCGTGTAGAATTGTCTTGAAGAATTGCTACATCTGAGGAAATTGTGTATACATATAGTTACAATTTTTTATACATTTTCAGGAGAGAGAAGTAATGGTTATCTTAATAATCTGAATCGAGTTGACAGAATTCCCAGTACATTTCACACTTATCTGGCCCTAGAAAGCCGATAGTTAAATATTCTTCTCAATGGTCCTTTTTCTTGGTGCCCGTGATAAGGTTTTAACAGATTAGGAGATAATGGAAAAGCATCATCGCCCAAAAATACATAAGGCACTGATTCCGTTCGATCAGGAAGAGGACCATCAGATCGTAAATCGTGTATTTGCAAATACACCACCATCTGATATGCGCCATTGAGATCCAACGTTCATGTTCATAACCTTGTAATTAGCATTTACTACCATAAAGAGTATACACTGAAGAATGATCTATAGTTAAAAAATTCGCTGCCGCTGTTGTTTGGTACTTGTCTCATAATATGCTTCAGCATTTTTGCAATTTTCATGTACCATTGGGGTTTAGAAATGAAATACAATTAAAACTGCAAAATAATTCATGAATTTGGATCAGTTGTTAACCATTACAATTTAATTTACCTGTATTTGATCTTGGAGAACTGAAATAATAGCATCACAAACTTCTGGCACAAGTGTGGATATTGATTGTTTCGAGATTCGAAATAAGTACATCAAAGATGTATATGAATCTCCAGTAACTAGAAATCTTGAAGTCAGCAGCAAACGTTCCATTGGAAATATTGCGGCCCAGCAGTTTGTATTTTGTTTTCGAATAAACTGTTCAGTTTTAGAAAGTAGTCATTCTAAATCATTGCTACTCATTCGAATAAAGTTTTTGATGTGTCCATCCTCAATATGTCCTGATAACAGATTGTCTTAAAAAAAAAAAAAAAAAATTGATGAGGTGTTCTACTCCGTGTTGGTTTCTCTCCAAAAGACTTGGTCTCATCCAGCATTTTCAGCTTCTTTATTTCTTTTGACTCAAAATAATATAAACTGCAGTAGCTGCAGACAAAACATTACTGTCACACCACATCATCGTATACAAACTGTATTATAATTATCAAAGAACGTTTTTATTTTGCTCAAAAAAATAAAGATGCTCTTGGTGTAGATGGGTAACAACCGTAAACAGTAACACAAGTAAACTGTTCCTAATTAGGTTTTCTGGTGTGGACAGAATGTTTCTGAAAGTTGCGATCTGTTTGCGTTTCTAGAAACAGACCACAACAGTTAAGCAACAAGAAGTTCCTCCGTGTTCCTCTGATGTGGACGCGCCTTAACACTGAAAGTTCCAGCATTAAAATAAGTGCTGACTCCATAAAAGCTAAAATTATACAAGATGTCAAAACAAGTGACTGATATATCAGCTTTTAAATAAGAAAAGAAAGGGAAATTAACCCACCACATACCAAAGTGGACGGATGTGATGAGAGGGAACACTTATGCTGACAAACAACTACACAATATTGTCGCGTTGGAACCGGGACAGGTGTGAATTCGAAGGTTACTTGTCAATGAACACAGCACTTAAACTGAGAACAGGTTTATTGAGAACTCAAACATACACGCAGCACTGACTGCCTCTTGGGCAGAATGCTCTTCTATTTATACACAGATAGAACGTACTAGAGATTACAAGAGTAGTTAACAAATGAAATGTGTAGAAGTTACAAGTGACCTTAGGAAACATGTAGAATCTTCTGGAAATAATAAACAGAATTAAATAATTTTTGTCAGTGGGCGGGATTGAACCGGCGACCTTCGGTACCGCAATTCGTGACGCTACCCGCTGCGCCATGCTGGCAGACGGTACACTGGCGTTCATGCGGCATTGCTCCCTCTCCTGAGGAAAACAGCGTCCCGCTGTTAGATTTCTTTTGGGGCACGCTGAAGTGTCCTGGATCTTGATCTTGTCGTGGGTCCTCTGTATGGCAGTTCTGGAGGGCCCCTCCTGTTTGTACTATTATCTTCCTGTCCGACTTCCTCAGTATCCAAACCGTCCTCAGAGTCCTTGAACAAGAAGCTGGTTGTGCCTAGCTGCTCGTCAGGATTGTAGTAAGGCTTCATGCGGAGGACGTGAACAATGTCCCTTCGCTTTCGTCGTTTCGAAGACGGCTCATAATCCTCGACTTCGTATGTGACGTCTGACCGGTGGCGTATGACACGATACGGACCAAAGTACCGCTTCAGTAACTTTTCTGATAGCCCAACCTTCCGGACAGGGGTAAAAATCCATACGAGATCTCCTGGGTTGTACGCAACAGGTCGGTGCTTGCCGTCATACCGCTGACGGTCCCTCTCCTGGGTGGCCAGTGTTCGTATGCGAGCCAGCTGTCTTGCTTCTTCGACCCTGGTAATGAGCTGTTTTATATAGTCATCCTGAGTGTCGTCCGGCTGGAATGGGAACAGCGTATCCATTGTGGTCTCAGCTTCACGGCCATGGAGCAGAAAAAACGGAGTGAAGCCTGTCGTATCTTGCCTTGCTGTATTATAAGCAAATGTGACCACTGGCAGTATTGTATCCCAATCCTTCTGCTCAACATCCACATACATCGACAGCATATCGGCTAATGTCTTGTTGAAGCGTTCTGTGAGACCGTTTGTCTGAGGGTGGTATGCAGTTGTCATCCTGTGGACAACGTCGCATCTTGACATGACCTCTGATACTAGTCTTGACTGGAATACCTTTCCACGATCGGATATCATCACACGTGGTGCTCCATGCTTCAAAATAATGTCTTCTACTAGAAATTTTGCAACCTCTGGAGCTTCTGCAGTCGGCACAGGTTTGGTGACAGCGTAGCGCGTGAGGTAGTCGGTGCAGACTATTATCCATCGGTTACCGGTTGTCGACTTCGGGAACCTCCCCAAAAGGTCGATCCCAATTCGGTGGAATGGAACTGCTGCAGGTGGAATTGGTACTAGATGACCTGGAGGTAATTGCGGCACATGTTTCCGTCGCTGGCACTCTTTACAGTGACTCACATAATGCTTGACAGATCGGTAGAGACCCTTCCAGTAATACCTGCGTCTGATTCGGTCCAGGGTCTTCACAAATCCCAGATGACCGGATATTGGAGCGTCGTGGAAATACTTGAGAATAGCTGGCTGGAGATGAGCTGGAACGACCAGAAGCCACTTGGGGCCTAGTGGATCGTAGTTGTTCTTATACAATGTCCCATCTATCAATTGAAACCCTCCTTTGGCCGGTTCTCCTTTCTCCAAGGCGTCTATGGTTCTTAATAACTCTGAATCTTCCCTCTGTTCAGCTGCAACGTCACCTAATTCAGCGAAGGCTGAAATTCCATTCATGCTGTTGTGTTCTATTAAAGGATTCCTTGAAAGGCTGTCGGCATCCTTGTGTTTGCGTCCGTTTTTGAATACCACCGTGACGTCGTACTCTTGAAGTCTAAGTGCCCATCTTGCTAGTCGACCTGATGGATCCTTCAAGCTGGTTAGCCAACATAAAGAATGGTGGTCTGTTACGACGGTGAAAGGTTTGCCGAATAAATACGGACGAAACTTGTTGATAGCCCAGACAATCTGCGAGGCATTCTTTCTCGGTTGTAGAGTAGTTTATCTCGGGCTTAGAGAATACTCTTGATGCATAGGCTATCACCTTCTCAGCACCTTCCTGAATTTGCACAAGCACTGCACCGATCCCATAACCGCTGGCGTCAGTGTGAAGTTCAGTTTCTGCATTCTCGTCGTATAAGGCTAGAACTGGTGCGGAAGTTAGAGCCTCCTTAAGTGCCTGGAAAGATCTTTCTTTAGTTTCATCCCAGTAAAACTTGGCGTCTCCCTGCAAAAGTTCTTGCAGTGGACGTGCCATGTTACAGAATCCTTTTATGAAACGCCGGAAGTATGAGCACAGCCCAAGAAAGCTTCTCACATCACGAATGTGCTGAGGAGTTGGAAATTCCATGACTGCCCTTACTTTATCTGGATCAGCGCGGACGCCATCTCCGTTGACCAGGTGCCCCAGGATTTTTATCTCTCTGGCGACGAAGAGGCACTTCTTCGGATTGAGGCGGAGTCCTGCAGTCTGAACACACTTCAGCACCGTTGACAGGCGACTCAGATGTTCTTCAAATGTTTTCGAGAAAACAACAATGTCATCTAAATAACAAAGACACGTCGTCCACTTAAGGTGTCGAAGTAAGTTGTCCATCATGCGTTCGAATGTGGCCGGAGCGTTGCATAATCCGAATGGCATTACTTTGAATTCATAGAGGCCATCAGGTGTAATAAAAGCCGTCTTTTCTCTGTCAGCTTCGTCAACCTCGATTTGCCAGTAGCCTGTCTGCATGTCCATGGTTGAGAAGTATGTAGCTCCTTTCAAGCAGTCTAAGGCGTCGTCGATGCGCGGCAGTGGGTAGACATCTTTCTTTGTGATTTTGTTCAGCCGCCGATAGTCGACACAGAATCGCCACGTACCATCCTTCTTCTTTACGAGGACCACCGGAGATGACCAAGGACTCTCCGAAGGTTGAATAATGTCATTATGCAACATCTTCTCCACTTCCTCTCGAATTATTCGCCTTTCGACTGGTGACAATCGGTACGAGCGCTGGCTAATGGGCGGATGATCCCCAGTATTGATACGATGCTTTATCGTGGGCCGTTTCGTCTGACATTTTTTTTGCTGGGATGTGAATACACCAGAGAATTGGCGTAGTATAGCTAACACCCGGTGGTGTTGTTCCTTGGTCAGGCCGGACCCTATGGCAGTTCCATAGTTGTTTCCTCCAGCGTGTTGTCGGTACTAGTAACAGAGCATGGATCTTCGTTAATGACGTTGAGCTCGCCCTCCTGGACTGGTTCAGCTGTCCCTATGCACATTCCCTTGGGGATAATTTGTGACTGCTCGTGACAGTTGGTGATCCAAATGTCTCCTCGACCACCGATAATGCTTATGATAGCCGCTGGTATGTAGATTTCTTTCGTGAGCCTAATAAACTTTCTACTATCGACAAGCACTTCAAGGTTGCGGTCGTCCGTGTTTTTGACTGGGACTCTTCTCATTGCGAACGGCGGGATTGTCACGTTGTCAACGGCGAATAACTTCCCAGAAGATTCTGTGTTACGTGTACCCGTCGCAACGACTTCTTCAATTTTGCAGCTCAGACGTTCCACAGTCAATGACAGCTTGGGATGCCTTAAGGAAGTCCCATCCAAGGATGACATTATGACTACATTCTGTTAAAATGACAAATTCAACTGGCTGGGTCCTGTTGTTGATGGTTATTCTCGCGACACAAGCTCCAGCTGGCTGGACGTACTTTCCATTTGCGACCTTAGCACAGTTGCCCCCGTATCACGGAACATTGTCTTCTTTAGTGTGCGACGATAATTGTCCGACAATACGGAGAAAGAAGCTCCTGAATCAACCAGCGCCCGGACAGGTTGGCCGTCGATTATAACGTTGATGAGATTTCCCGACATCTTAGTGACTGTCATCCATGGAGGATTTTCATCTGCGGCGGCCTCACCTCCGTAGATGGTCGCCTTGCTTAGTTTTCCTGCGTGCGTCGGCTAGGGGAGCGGCTGGTAGCTCTGTCCGGCGACGATGAACGGCAGCGGCGCGTCGGGGATCGACCTCGTCTAGGGTACGGCGATGGGCTTCTTCCCGTAGGTCGACCGAACTCGTCAGCGGGTGGCTACCTGGGGTAGAACTGTTCGGATGGCGGACGTCTTGCGGCAAAATAATCGTCAAATACTCGTCTTCTCTCTCTGCAGTAGCGTATGACATGTCCAGGGCGCCCACAGTGGAAACATACTGGCGCGTTGTCTTCTGTCCTCCAGACGTCCGTTCGTCTGCGGGACGTCATAGGTGCCGGAGGATTTGGTTGTGGCCGTGTCGGCCGGTTTCCTAGGCTGCCGTTTGGCAGCTGCAGCATACGTCATATCAGGGCGAGGCCATTCTTCACGTCGAGTGCGATTGGCTCGGCAGACAGGAGCTATGTATCTGAAATACTCTTTTTCCGCCGCGTCGGCCTCCTTCATGACCCACTGGGCTTACATCCATGGCCATGATCTGATGCTCACTCGGTTCAAGAGTCCCAGCTGCCATGAACTGTTGTAATTCTTCTCTCACAATTTGTCGTATGAGAGACGCAAAGTCGTGCTGGTCTTCCACAACTGCCATAGGGACTACGTTGGGAAGTCTGTCATACTTCTTTCGCCCAACCCCTCCTTTGTTGCATCTCCTCCAATCCGCTGGCACCACTTGATGAACTCTTCCGTCGTAGCGACGTCTTTTATCAGAAGAGCTTGGTACATGTCTTCTGCAATACCTTTCATTAGGTGCGTGATTTGTCGGCTTCAGTCATATTCGGGTTGACTACGTTGCATAGGGCCAAAACATCCTGTATGTAAGATTTGCGTCGGCTCCCCATGTCGTTGGGCCCGTTCTTCAGTTGTTCTTCCGCCGAGCGGATTTGTCGCTGGTGGTCCCCAAACGTTTTCTTAAGTTCCGTCTGGAACATTTCCCAGTTATTCAGTTTTTTCTTCGTTGTTCTCGAACCACTGCTTGGGCGGTTCCGTCCAGATAGAAATAAACATTTGCCAAGCACATGGTATGATCCCACCTGTTGTACTTGGCGACTCGGTCGAACCCTTTTAGCCATTTGTTAGGATCCTGTCCAGCGTCTCCAGAGAACACCGATGGGTGTCGAATGTGCAGCTGGCTTGCCGCCATGGGTTTCCTAATGACGCGGACTTTCGGAAGGACGTACTGAGTATATCCTTTGTAGTCCGGTTCCAGTCCGTGTAGGCGGCGACTTTTACGTTGCCTAATCGGAGCCACGACGATGCAGCTGTTGCACAGGGCTACCCGGCGTCTCCACCAAACTATGTCGCGTTGGAACCGGGACAGGTGTGAATTCGAAGGTTACTTGTCAATGAACACAGCACTTAAACTGAGAACAGGTTTATTGAGAACTCAAACATACACGCAGCACTGACTGCCTCTTGGGCAGAATGCTCTTCTATTTATACACAGATAGAACGTACTAGAGATTACAAGAGTAGTTAACAAATGAAATGTGTAGAAGTTACAAGTGACCTTAGGAAACATGTAGAATCTTCTGGAAATAATAAACAGAATTAAATAATTTTTGTCAGTGGCGGGATTGAACCGGCGACCTTCGGTACCGCAATTCGTGACGCTACCCGCTGCGCCATGCTGGCAGACGGTACACTGGCGTTCATGCGGCAATTTTTAGTTGGACGTACTACACAGTATAATAATAGTTAATATTTAATTTTAAATGGTACGGATGTACCAAGTAATCATCTTAATGGTTCGAAAAGACTCCATCAGTTACTTCTGTAGAAGGCACAATGGTGTCTAAACAAATACAACAAATAACGACAAAATGTGCCCAATTTCTCGCAAGATAGGTGGGGGGGGGGGAGGGGGAAGAGTAGACTTTACTTGGCTAGGAAATAGTTTCTATTTGTATCCTTAACATAATTACACCAGCAATCATGCCACCAAAGCCATTGATGAAACAACAGGATATGTCAACTGTATGTGCTACATAATTTATACAATATAGTTAATAGTTACCATCAGCAAACTGATCAGTGATGTCAAAGAAATTAAAAACAAACAAGTATCCCAATTCCTTTTGAATCATATTTAGTTTCCCACTACAATTAAACACTGAACAAGACCTGTATCAGAATATTTATCTTCTTTCTCTACTAGAATTAAAGGCTTGAGGTTTTAGTGGAGTATTAGTCATATTGTTTTAATTTCATTCAAACACAGCAAACGTCGCAACATTAGAAATAATCCATACAGTTTCGAGACAACTGAACGAATAAGGCATTTTACAATTCTTTCTGGGCCTCGTGCGACACATTAACAGTAATTTATACAATTTGTTTCTGGTACTAATTTTATCGTGTTTGTCCGTCCTTCTTAAAATCTTCTGTTTGGTTCAATAGGTCAGTTGTGTCAGGTGATAAAGTTTTTCACGTATTAATTGGAGTTTTGGTAATGATATCCCATATCAGTTAATTTCTTGCTTTGGTGTAAGTGCCAATGGATATCCGAAATACGGTTTCTAATTTGGGACTCCTTGACATTAATGCCTTAAGCAGGACTTATAATTCATTTACATTATTTGTTATTTAACATCCCATTTCCTATTTCTCTTTATGTCGTTCCAAGTTGTCATCACAATAGTATTCAGTGACAGAAATGGCCCATATACAATTTTCCTTGTATCTAGTTAGTCAAGGAAATAAAAATACTTTAAATCATGCAATCCAAAAGTTCTAAGAAAACCGCTAAGAAGTATTAGAACAAGTTTCTACTTCGAATACTGTATGTCGTGTGTGGTTCGATTATGTGCAGTACAAAATGGCTTTAAACAAAACGCTATACAGTACTTAAATTGCCGTAAACAAATAACTTGTGTGTGTCTATTTATCATAAACCCTTTGTGCTATTTTACTCTTGAAAATTGTATCCCTCTTTAGATATGAAAATAGTTATTATTTGTACGTGTGTTTTATATTCAAACACCACATTTTTCATGGCATTAACGTTGTGGGGCTGTGTCTTACCAGTGTTGTAGTACTATTCGACGCAGCACATTCAAAATAATAGATATATCGTACATGTTGTTTATTAGCAGCACAAAATCTCAAACAGTCTTCTCCTAGATCAATATTTCTCCAGTTTGGATTTCTGTTTCAGAAATATTTCAATAATTTTTCTGAATTTATCTTATTTACAAAAGACTGATTTTTTCACTCTAGTATCAATTATGACACACAATTTCATTTCAATTTTTTCGTATAGAATAGCTGGATTTTTAAAGTACCACAGTAACATTTCTAGTCCACGGAATATGAGATGGTACTTACTAGGTCAGAGTGACGAGATTGTTTCAAGCGGATACGACATTTAGAGGCGTATTATACAGTACTCAGATTTGCAATTTCTTCCATGGCAAATTTACTTCACACTAGTAATATTTTAACATTGTAGGTAATTATTTTCAGTGAAATAATTTATTTTGGGTGTTAACGTTGTAATTATATACCTTGGTAAAGTTAAGATACGTTATTTTTAATTCTTGTAATACACCGTTAGTCTTTATATCACCTTCCAAAGTTTTTCTTCTCTCATATAAAACGAGCTCTTTTTCAATCTTTTCAATATCTGAGCTCAAAACACTTTATTTGATACATGAAGAGATTTATCAAATGTTAGCTTATGGTGTAACCTATTTCAAAGACTTTTTACTGATTCTTGAGGGTAATATAAATTTACGTTACAGAAAATTGAAGTTGTCTCTTTATTTTATTAAATTTATCGTCAATCCAGATTTGGTGTTGTATAGCGTATATTGCTTACTGTTCTTGTTTACGTCTGCCTTGTTGACTGACCATTAAAGACGGTGAGGCAGCCGGTGAAGGGCTGCTGACAAGTCCGAATGAATCTTTCGTCTCCAAGTCTGAAGTCGCCGCACTGTTCCAGCGTAGTGTTGAACAGTGACTGTACATAGGTTGCCATATTCTTGTCGTGTGACAAGCAAACGTAGCATCTGCCTTCAGGACTCGCCGTGGCGCCCGCTGTAACACGAAACAGAGAGTGGATAATAACACAGGGAGCATCGTCATGTAGGATTATTATGGCGAGTTTCTTAAAACACGAAAAATGTTTCTCTATTTCATGATTTAGGTTTTAGGTGCAGAGTAGACGAATAGACTACATGGCTGAAATCATTCAAGAAACATACGATTTTAATTTTCTGTTATTATGCACGCTCTCAAATATTATTACTATTTTACTATTTTCTTCTGGTAGCAGTGGCGTAGCTAGGTCAACAAGGGCCCCGGTGCAAAAAAATTATTTTGGGCCCTCAGACCAGATGGGCGACCTTTCTTGCTTTGTGTTTTGGTAAGTGCCCCCTGAGCAGTGGTTGGGGGCCCCCCTGAGCGGTGAGAAGGCCCTTAGTGAGGTGCTTCGTTGTCTCAGGGGCCCCCATAGACGACTGTAGAGCTAAAAAAAAAAGGTCGCCAGTTTGCCATGAAGGCTCGTGGCCTCTGAACTGCGCTTGGAGGGCCTCAGAGGTGCACTTTGGGGCCCCCCAGAGGTATGCTTGGGGCCCCACTGAGCGTAGGGGCCCCGGTGCACTGCACCGCCTAGCCTCATAGTAGCTACGCCCCTGTCTGGGAGGGATATCTGGAGGGAGGAGGTTGAGGTTTGCGTTTCGACTATAGATCCATAGGATGATCAAACACCATGACTGAGCTTCGTACTCATGTCCATAAGTTAAGGAATCTTCAAGAACCATGAGAAATCATTGAGTCATGACGATAATGTGGGACTAATCTGCCAACATTGTGGAAAGCGGATATGGATATGTAACGGCATAGGGCGATCGTCCGTTGGCACCGAATTCGTCCGACCGACTGTTAGGCGGAATATAAAGTACTAATCCCGAGACAGGTAAAGACATTGCCACGCGTCCACTGGAACGACCTGCTCGGCCGGATACAGCCGAATACGGCCCAGTGACGGATTAGTCGGATGTATTCGGCAAACGCATGTTGTGCTCCTAATAAACAAGTCTTCGATTTTTATCTTTTATTTGATCTTGAATTGTATTTTTTCAAACTCTATCATTCACTGTGGTGGTACACAGTCACTATAAATATTTTTATAAAATTATCTACGGAAAGGACAATTATTGCAAGTGCGTCTACGCAGCTATAATAATTATTTTATTAAAAATTTGTAAAGACAATTATTTGAATTTCGTACTCGACTATTCTCAAACGGTTATGAGATATCACTCTTGTTGGGACCGCATTTAGGCATAGGCTATATAGCCTGCAACCTATGAGCCCGCATCACAAAAATAAAATTTGCTTGTTTCTTATAATTCTACTTTTTGTATCTTGTTTTTTCTTGTATGTTCATTTATTTTTAAAATTGAAATACTGACTTTTGCGAAATTTGGAAACATGGACATAACTCTCAACTTCGCATTATTTTTCTTCTATAATTGTTCAGAGCGATGTTAATGAATCGGATTGAATATCTTAATTATTTTCAATTTTTTCATTTATCTCAACTTATTCTAAATTCTTCTAGATACGATATAGTAAAATATTCCATACATTAAATAATAAAGTTTCAAAAGTTTATTTTAGAATTTTGGTTAGAAAATAACTATAAAATGCGAGGATGAAATTTAAAATATTTGCAGGGCAGGGCGCACATCATAGGTTCACCCCAAGGTATACAAATTCTAAATACGGCGAAGGCAAGTTAAAATCTATTTTTACGAAATGTAAGTCACTATACATTTTATAAAAGCACCCTGTTCGCTTGGTGTTGAAGCAACAATGAAGGATCGGCAATATGTGTCGGACGTTATTCGGCTGCAGTGGACGAGGTTAATCGGACGAACTGGTCGGGCGTTACCGGGTGAATGCGGTTCCAGTGGACGAGCGGCCTTATGATACTCGTAGGAGCACGTACCCCGCAGAATATGCATCCTAGGGACACTGTAACGGCAACAGTATTTGCGGCTTTTTCATGCTGTATTGGACCCGTGTTCCTTCTGCCCACCCACACAATACCTACAACACGTCTAGAGTGGCCAGCTCCTGGGACGCCATAGGATTGCAGACCTAACGGACCATCATTATTGGCCTCCTTGGCGCATGTATTGTAGTGGGATGCCATGCTGGACAGTATGAAGGTCATAGTCCCGGCGGATAAACTCCACACACTGTCCATGTCTGGTTTTTTCTGTATAGTACTGTGTCACATTACTGTCAGGGCCGCTTTTAGTGCACTATGCTTTCTGTGGAGCTTTTAGGTCCCTTAATGGACATGGAGATGAGTGTATTAATACAGCGTATATGGCTGAATAGGAAATGGGGCATTCGTCTAGAGTCTAGATGACCACTGACAATTTTAATCATAGTTAGTCGCCACACCGATGGTGGGATCTGAAGTTACGCCTGGCATGTCGTGTGTACGATGGTAGTAATCAATTTACAAGCATTCAGTAGAAGCCATTTCGTTAAAAAAATTTCAAAGGATAATTGTTGTCCTACACTAGTTCACCTAGTTGCATGTGATAGATTGCGTTCCAACAACAATGCGAATTACGGTTTTATTTTTGTCTTGTGAAAATGCAGAATGTAGTGTAAATCATCTTTAATATTTTGAGATAATGGTGAACACTGTATAAGAAATAGGCACACATGTTATTACATTTGTTTACATCAGCGATGAAGAAAACGCCGAAATACTTGTAAGGTTACAATAAGTGATTCCTAATCACAATAATACTGGTTGTGACACTTGATTTACGAAGTAAATGGATTGAATGGGGTTGACCCAGTTCATTGGATGTTTATACTAAACTAATTCTTGTATTGGAAAGTCACCTCACTGTCTGCCAGTGTCCTGACTCATCGAGCCTGCTGAGTGAGCGGGACGTGGGTTCAAATCCCGTCAGGTCATCCATATATTTGTTTTTCACGGTTTCCAGGCGAATACCGGGACGGTTCCTTCAAAATGTCATAGCAGAATTATTCTCGTTTCTTATCCGTCAACCTCTCCCGCGTCTAATTACCTCGATGTTGACGAAGCGTAAAGCTGAATAAAAAAAGAAGACATTTCCTGTATTCACGCCATCTTCAATCCAAAATTGTTTGATTATGTCAATTTATTCACAAATTTAAGATTTATTTCGATACTTTAACGAAGTTTATTTATCATTTCATTGCTACCTTTGTCACTAAAACATGAAATTTGTCACAGGTCTTCCAGGCCATAGGCAAATGTCCTGCTGACTTAGTTACAAGACGCTGTATTAGTATGAGTCTTGTTCAGAGATAATATCTTTCCGATTGGTCTCAATTCTCCATAAATGTGTCTGTGAAGTGAAGCAAGGACTCTACAGAGATCACAAAGAAGAAAAGTAAGACTTGAGAAGTGGTGCTTTAGGAGGATACTGAATAATTAAGTTCGATACAACAATTTCAGGAAATGATATGTGGAGATGTTCATTTATCTAACAGTTTTACGAAAATGAAACGTATATATAACGATGGTAACATTTTTATTCATGCCAGTACTGAATAACTGGAAAAGCGGAATAGTTGAGAAAATGGAAGATTTAAGCGTGTAATCGAGGATTTTGGTGTTAATATTTGCGACGATAGTAATAATTTAACAAAGGCCGTGCAAGAGTTCATTACATTTAGAACCCTATGTTTGCATTTTGATCACAATAATCTCTTTAAAGCATGACATTATATGGGAGAGACCGATCTGAATAGAAATATGATGGGGAGTACAGTATATAAACGGAGTTCATACCGTCTATGAAATGACAACGGATGGTACTGTTTCCAACAAAGAGTCAGCGGTGCACTGACAAATCCCACAGTAATCAGCTGAGCAGCAGTAAAGAGACAGCGTTGAAGAGGATTACAATGCTTGTGTTTCATCAGTATGGTGGGAAAAATCATTAAGTTACTTGTGATACTGTTGTTCTAAAGAACTGTGTTGAAGTTGGTCTTCAGCCAATTTGCAATTTTTTTAGTTTTTTTTTTAAAAAATCAACCTTTTATGAAAGTGAAAACTGAATTTTCTGCGTTGTTTCTGCTTTTACAGAGTCTGTAGCACAACAAAGTTGTCAGAAATTGCATTATTATAATCGTTAATATTAATATCATATTGATATTTTGTTGCGCAGTGCACATTGCTTCGTAGATTATATCAAAATTGTTTGATGCATTAAACGCAATATCAACCCAAGAAAATTAAAATTTTATCTGCGTGACAATATATTTCAAAAAATGGATGCACATCGGGAAATATTAGAAAAAACTTCGAATTTTGTGTTTTATTGATTTCGGTTGTCAGAACGAGACTTCAAGTGTGTTTGAATGAGTGTGTTCCATTATAAGGACTCAACAATAAACACTAAAATAGTAGTACTCAAAATGGGTTTTTAACTGTCAAATTAATTACCTCATCTTTTTTTTTTTTAGGAGCCAAAAATAAAATTTTGGATTGAAGCATGGTTATATCAAAGGAAATCTTCAAATTTAAATATGATTTTTCGGTTCCGTTGTCCTATTTATCGACGAATGTAAAGTAATTAGAGGTGGCGAAGCATTTAGTCTTTCTATACTGTCATCCATAATCGTTATCAAATATTGTACATAATGAATCTACAGATATGTTCCAAGGCCTACGTGCAACTTACATTGTCATTGGTAGTAATGAATCAGGGCCAGTTGATAAGATGGTTCCATATACTCATGTTGTTCCGCGAATTTGTTTAGTTGCTAGGAGAACCCTTCAGCGGTTTTTGTGTCTGAAAATGCCTGGGCAAAGGTTACCGAAGTCTCAGGAATTGAATCTTAGGACGTAAACCAGAAGAAAACCGAGTGAAGGCGAAAAGTCTTTGTTAATATACCATTACGGATGCAAATTACGGCTATTTCTGGGATCCAGTCCCAAGTTAGCATCGATCTTTAAAAGACACCCATGTCTATGTTATCAGTCAGGTAAAATACAGTTCACAATTATTTTAAATGCAAATATGAAAGCTAAGAAAATAGAACGTATGAATAACACATTTCAACGACTAACTGATGGTATGAAACTAGATTCCATTCAGACGTGGCCTTCCTGGATAGAATTAATTCATACTGTTCAGTATCTGATTTTAGAACGCATATTTCATAACGAATTATAGATGCGAAACAGGTTTTGTTCTCCGTTATTACATTTTACCAGCCACCCATCTAATAGAAAGTAAAAATAATCTTTAAGCATTGTGTGCTCTGCAAACATAAGTTTTTTTTTTTTTAATTGAGTAAATGTTTTGTTACCTACCATACCCCGAGCGACACGAATACTAACGGCAATGTTTCGATTACATCGAAGCAACTTATTTTCAAAGCATCGCAATTCTTTTTTTTAGGCGTAACTACTTACTGTGCTTACACCATTGAGGTCGACAATAAAGCAGTCAGCGTATCATTTTTATTTTATTATTTTAAATTAACCAATATGTATTGTTAATTACTTTGTGAAAGGTGTTGAATAGGAAGGAAATTTCATAAATTATGCAAATAATCATTCTTACAGAGCAAAATCTAGAGCCTCTGACGTAATAAAACCATCGTAAGTACAGCAGCATGCAAATCGATCAATATGATACTCTATTCATTCCTTTTCGCAACTATGATTTCGCTGGAGCTTTTCAATGAGTAAAATCTTTTCTGAATGTATACAGGCACTTTGACATTTGGTGTAGATTAAAATGCTCTTTCATCGACAACACTTTATAGTATTTTTGAGTTTAATTGCTCTGCACACACTCGACTTATGTTTTCTGAATAGTTTAAGAAGAAGAAATAGTTTGTTCTACATGTACAGTACATACCTATAAACTATCACAAGATGCGATTAGAGATTGTGCACAGTATATGCAGCTTGGAATTTGTTGGCAGCCTAAATACAATTGAAGACAAGAATAACAATTCAAACTGCTTGTTTAAATAACAAA
>JARYHS010013630.1:64890626-65082978 GCA_031002005.1 Vandiemenella viatica | reverse complement strand
TTCCTGCGGCACTTCTATCACAACAAACAGGAACGCATGTCTGTCCGCCGTCAGTGCACAAAGTGTATCAACTCCGCAGAAACGAGTAGGCGCATTACAAGCACTTGCCGCAAACTTTCATTGATTTGTGCCAAAAAAACAGACACTCGATTGGATCAGCCACAAGTGCCAGCCTACACAAGTCAAGTTAAACGCTCTATCAACACGTTTCAATTTGTGACGGCTTGACGAGGTTTTAGGAAACGTGTGGTTCCGCCTTACATATAGGTGATTTTTTATTTTTTTTTATTTTTTTTTTGGACGTCTACTCATCAAACATTCGACGAAAATATTCGCAATTGTTTCTTGAAATATTCAAACTGAACAATTATGTGATTTGAAACTTTGTTATCATAGGTCTTATAGAATTAGCAGAATTAGGAAATAGAAATCCACTTTTTGAAAAGAAATAACTGAAATACAATGAAGTACAGTTTTATGAGAAAAACATTTTAACACATCATTTATGCACTAGATTTTGAAATATCTGTCAATAGCTGTAACCTTCTTTTTGTAACAGAAACAACTCTAGTTGTATCTTTTTGTGTGTACGATCTGGGAGCTAGTTTTGCAATAGAACGACATAACTCAAATTACAGTACTGCACACAACACAAACACACAACACACATTTGTTGCCGTGAGTCAAATGTCAACTTGAAGGATCCAGTTAAAAGCGGTGATACAACCGGTAAAGAACGAGTCGGACCGGAAAGTGACGACAGGGAGACACGGGTGACGAAGACTGAAACATGTTTTCACCCCATTTTACGGATTGCGGATCCGCTTAATTAGGTACTGGATCCGCCCGACTGCCAAAAGATGCCGGATCCCGCATTGCTGGATTGCAGTCCCTAGCTATATCCCAGCTAAAGTTGAAATAAGTCATTGGTTGATTAAAAAAAACACGATGTTTCTGCCAATGCTACAAGTTAAAATTGTTTGATTATTAAGTCGCACTATGGTATAAACTATGGAAGGACAAGGGTATGACAACAGAAAATCTTAGAGATCCAACTGACCTGTCTGTGCATGCTTGGTGTACACAGAAAACTTTTACAAGAAAATTGTGATAAAATTGCAGATGAAGTAGCTCGAAAATTATTGTTAGTATAATTATATATACTAATTAATTAAATTATAATTAATTAAAATATAATAATATTAATTAATTATTCAATTAATAGAATATATATGTATTACGTTAATAAACTTTTTTTAGCATACATATTATCAGTTTTCTCTTGCCTGCCCCCCCCCCCCTAAACAAAATCCTGGCTACGCCCTTGGGTACTGAGAGTTGTTGCGAGAACTGTTCCGGCGAGCGGCTCGCCGATTGCTCTCGAGAGTAGAGCTATAGTCCAAGACACCATTTTAGTCCATCCAAGGTCACACAGTTTTGCCTCCACCCCATGACCGCAATACCCGCTTTGCCCTCAGTTGAGCCGGCGGTGTTGTCAAATGATCTTCCACAGCCAGTCGGTTCGCAGTTTTCGCTACTTTAAAGGTTATTATTTTGTCTTTATGATGACGTTGTAGAACAGAACCCTACATGCAGTGCGTTACCGAAAAGAAGTAAAATCTGTGTTCGTGCAGGCCGTCCAGATATTAGAAAGCAAAGCAAAGTTATAGTGGCAAATGTTTTCAAGTATTTTAGCAACATTTCCCACAACGAAGAAGCCAGGATAAACATTATTTGCTCAAGTACAAGCATTGACTCAGGGCACCCTCTTGCCTTTGGGGTTGGAAACGGCCCCGAAAGGCAGATGAATCATAAATGATCAACGGCATGGGGATGCAGAAGGCAACGGGAAACCACTGCATTAAAGACCCAAAGGGTATCCCGAGGACATGTAATCCTCTCAAATTACATGTATCATGATGGCTTCTTCCTAGGTAAAATAGTCCCCCAGTCTGATCTCCGGGTGGGGACTGCTCAGGGAGGAGTCATCAGAATGGATAGAAACATTCTACAAGTCGGAACGTGGAATGTTAGAAGTCTGAATAGGGCAGGTAGGTTAGAGAAATTAAAAAGTGAGATGGAACAATTTAAGTCAGGGCCGGCGTTAGGGAGGGGTAATCGGGTCGAAAGTACCCGGGCCCACCGGCTGATGGGGGGCTCCGAATACCGATTTTGGGGCCCTCAGGCCATGAAGCCAAGAATCCACCCATTGTCGTCCTCATAGTTTGTAGAGCTAAAAAAAGGTCGCCCATTTTACCCCGGGCCCGAAATTCCTAGCGCCGGCCCTGACTTAAGTTAGATGTTGTTGGGATTAGTGAGATTAAATGGAAGGACGCACAGGATTTCTGGTCTGGAGAACACGGGATAATTAGCATACAAGCTGTCAATGGAGTCACTGGTGTAGGATTTGTAATTAACAAGAAAGTAGGGAAACGGGTGAGTTATTATGAACAGTTTAGTGACAGGATTATTTTGATGAGGTTAGAAACCAAGCCCGTCCCAACCACATTAGTACAAGTATATGTGCCAACATCACAGGAAGATGATTAAGAAATAGAAAAAATATACGCTGAAATTGAAGAATTAATAAAATATGTGAAACGGGAGGAAAATCTCATAATCATGGGTGATTGGAATGCAATAGTGGGAGAAAGAATAGAGGGGAATACTGTAGGAAGTTTTGGTCTAGGAGAAAGAAATGAGCGAGGAATCAGGTTGCTAGAATTTTGTGAAAGATATAAGCTAGTAGTGGCTAACATACTGTTTAAGAAACATGCAAGAAGAATATACACCTGGAAACGTTCTGGGGATACAGGCAGATATCAGCTAGATTATATCATGGTCAAACAGGGATTCAGGAACCAAGTTCTAGACTGTAAAAGCATACCCAGGAGCAGACATAGACTCGGACCATAATTTGATAGTAATGAAGTGCAGGCTGAAATTCAAGCGAATAAGGAAGCAGCATAAGCAGAACACACTGGAAGTGAATAAACTGAAACAATAAGAGAAAAATTTGCAGAAATGGTAGACTTAGGTCTAAGAATTAACTGAGAAAGGAGTTCAACCGAGGACGAATAGAATGCATTAAAGACCAAAATAATGAAATCTGGTAAAAAAAAAATAGGCTTTAGGGAACAAACTGCCCGGAAACCTTGGATCACAGAAGAAATTTTGGAGCTGATGGATCAGAGGAGAAGGTACAAAAATTCTCAAGATGAAGCAGGAAGAGAGCAGTACAGGCAATTTAGAAATCAAATATATATTAAATGCAAAATAGCAAAAGAAAAATGGCTACAAGAAAAGTGTGAAGAAGTAGAGAAGGAAATGGTCGTAGGAAAAGTAGATGTTGCATATAGAATGATCAAACAGAATTTCGGAGAAATGAAGAAAAGAGGTATGAACATTAAAACTGCCGATGGAAGGAATACACTGAGAAACTGTATGTTGGGGGCGACCTGAACAATAGTGTATTGGAAAAGGAAGGCGATGTCGACATTGATGACTTAGGAGACTCTGTTTTGATGACAGAATTTAATAAAGCTCTGAATTACTTGAAAGCAAATAAGGTAATTGGAATTGATGAGATCCCTGCAGAACTTCTTAAATCCCTAGGAGAGGAAGGGATCGAAATATTATTCAAGCAGATATCAAAAAGTTATGAAACAGGAGAAATTTCAACTGATTTTAATAAAAATATCATCTTCACACTTCCAAAGAAAGCACAAGCCGACAAATGTGAGAATTATCGCACCATTAGTCTAACATCACATGCTTCAAAATTACTGACCAGAATAATATACAGAAGGATGGAAAGGGTAGTAGAAGAGATAGTAGGTGAAGATCAGTATGGGCTTAAGAAAAATATCGCGGCTACAAGGGAAGCAATTCTGTCTTTAAGATTAATACTTGAAGGGCGGATCAAGAAAAACAAAGATACTTTTATGGCATTTGTTGATTTAGAAAAAGCTTATTGATAATGTTAGGTGGGACAAGATGTTCAAAATTTTAAAGAAGGTCTAGGTCTAAAGTATCGAGATAGAAGAATACTCTATAAACTATATAAGAATCAAGTGACTGTAATAAAAGTAGAGAATCACGAGAGACATGCATCAGTTAAAAAGGGTATGAGACAAGGTTGTAGTCTATCCCCGTTAAAATTCAACTTGGAAATTTTTCTTTGACTTTATTCATTGCTTCTTCTACATACAAGTTGAATGTGGCATAAGTTTTCAGGGAGAAAAAATCAGTATGCTACGATTTGCTGATGACATTGTCTTGTTAGCAGAGAGGGCTGAGGATATTGAGAAGTAATTGAATGGCATGAACAAAATACTGAAGCAATATTTTGTACTGAATATAAATCAAAGTAAGACAAAAGTGATGAAATGTAGCAGAAATGATACCAATACTAGCAGATTAAATATAAAAATAGGATCGGTTGCAATAGGAGAAGTAAGTGAGTTCTGTTACTTGGGAAGCAAAATTACAACCGATGGCCGAAGCAGGAATGATGTTAAAAGCAGAATAGCACTAGCAAAAAGAGCCTTCATGAAAAAGAGAAACCTTTTAGTTTCAAATATTGATCTAGGAATTAGAAAGAACTTTTTAAAACTCTATGTGTGGAGCACAGCACTTTACGGTAGCGAAACATGGACTTTAGGAATACCGGAAGAAAGAAACTTGAAGCATTTGAAATGTGGTGCTACAGAAGAATGCTGAATATTAGGTGGACGGGCGTGTCGAGAGGGGGGCCTCCATTCCCCACTGCGGACAGAAATACAGCAATTCGCCGGTCTAAAAGCGCGGACCGCGTTGGTTTACCGGAGTTTCCCGACCGGGACCTATTGCCGGTAACCGCATTTTTTAGGACCGGACTGAAGACCGGAATTTCATTGCGCTAGTAAGCGGTTATATGCGCCGGTATACCGACTTACATGATGTATGCGTCCGCTGTGGGGAATGGAGGCCCCCTCTCGACACGCCCGCCTGGGCAGGTTGACCCAAAATTTCTCTTTGATGAGCTGCTATTGAAAAATGACTTTTGACCAAACGTTGCCAAGTGTTTAGTTCCAGCCGCCAGCTATACTGATGGCACATTAAAATTCAGGTAAGTGTTGTGAGCACTGAGTTGTATTGTAAAGACATGCTATCGTCTACCTATCATGTAACACCTCAGTGTGGACGTCGTGTGTCGGGTCCCTTTCCTGCAGTTACTTGTATGTATGTGGTAACTTATGAAATTGTGGTATATGCATGGACATATGTGTGTGTACGTGTTCCTGCGTGGTTATGTGTGTAATTATGATGGTAGGAGTCTACTTGAGATTTCTCCTTCAGCGGCCACCTATGTAGATGTAATCAGTTGGGTGTGATGAGCATCGAGGTTTGTGGCAAAGAAATGTAACATTTCGCACATCCTGTAACTATTCAGTCTCGACCTAGGGTGTTCAGTCCTTTTCCTCCAGTTACATGTATGTGTGTGGTGATGTATGGTAACTGTGTGTATGCATGGACATGTGAGTGTGTGTATGTGTGTCTTTCTATGTGGTTGTGTGTCTATCACGATAGGATTCTACTCGACTTTGAGATTTCACAATGACTGGCTACCTATGTGTTGATGGAACATGTAATTAATTGGTTTTAATGAATAATCCATATGGGATAAGTATTGAGGTGTACGGCAAAAACATGTCATCCTTTGCATACACTCTGACGTCTGTCTAATGGTTGTTTGTGTGTGCTTGCGTGTGGTGACGTATAGATTAGTGTGTGAGACCTAGTATGAGTATGGGAGTTATGATATTTGTCTGATGACCATGTGCCTACTGATACTCGTGGTACGTGGGGCAAATATTACTAAATAGCAGAAAAGGCTTGTGGCGTGGGATAGAGGTGGTGCTGATCATGTGAACAGCTCTGTACATATTACCAACGATACTGAATGGCAGAGAGGTCTGTAGTGTGAGTTAAATGATATGATTTTGATGTGAGGAGTTTGTTACTTGGAACACATGTTAATGATGATTTTTTTTGTCAGTCTTGAACCATGGGGGTTCTGTCCCACGTTTTCTTTGCCATGATTGCGCTGGTTGTTGTGTTGAGTTCGCCGTAGGCATGGATATATGTGTCTGTGTGCGTCTTTCTCTGTGTCTGTATGCGTAAGTATGGTGATACCTTCCTTAAACTCATTTATCTGGACGTATGAATTGCTGTTCCTCCCATATGTTTGTGCTTATGTGGAGACGTATGGGTTTGTGGGTGAGACCTAGTCTCTCTCAAATTCTGATTTGGCTGACTGACGAGAACGCGTGTTGAGAGGGATGCATTCTTTCAACCACGGTGAGGTCTGTAGTGTGAGTTAAATGATATGATTTTGATGTGAGGAGTTTGTTACTTGGAACACATGTTAATGATGATTTTTTTTGTCAGCCTTGAGCCATGGGGGTTCTGTCCCACTTTTTCTTTGCCATGATTGGGCTGGTTGTTGTGTTGAGCTCGCTGTAGGCATGGATATATTATGGCTGTGTGCGTCTCTCTCTGTGTCTGTATGCATCAGTATGTTGATACCTTCCTTAAACTCATTTATCTGGACGTATGAATTGCTGTTCCTCCCATATGTTTGTGCTTGTGTGGAGACGTATGAGTTTGTGGGTGAGACCTAGTATGAATATGGAGGTTATGATATCCGTCTGATAGACAAGTGTCCATTGTAACTCATGGTACCTGGGTCACATGTTACTAAATGACAGAAAGGGTTGCGGTGTGGGCCAGACGTGGCTGTGATTTCAAACTTCACACATCCTGTAACTCTTTAGTTGGATCTAGCATGTTCAGTCTCTTTCCTCCAGTTATGTGCATATGTGTGGTGATGAATGGAACTGTGTGAATGCATTCACATGTGAGTGTGTATGTATGTGTTTATGTGTGTCTTTCTATGATTTTTGGCCAGTCGTGGGTGTTCTTTTCCACTTTTTCGTTGCTATGATTGGGCTAGTTGTTGAGTCGAGATCGCTATAGGCATGGAAATGTACGTGTGTATGCGTCTCTATCTCTATGTGTTTTTTTCCGTAAATGTGGAGATACCTTCCTTTATCTCGTTTGTCTGGATGTATGATGTGCTGTTCCTGCACTTATGCTTGTGTGAGGTGACATATGGATTTGTGGGTGAGACCTAATATGAATATGGGAGTTATGATATCTGTCTGATGACCAAGTGTCTACTGCTACTCGTGGTACATGGGGGGCACATGTTACTGAATGGCAGAAAAAGCTTAGGTGTGGGATAGACGTGTTGGTGCTGATGTGAACAGTTTTGTACCTAGCACACATGATACTAGATGGTAGTGAGGTCTGTAGTGTGAAATAAATGAGATGATGTTGATGTGAAGAGTATGGTGCCTGGAACATATGTTACTGATGATTTTTGGTCAGTTATGAGCCATGGGGGTTCTACCCCACTTTTTCGTCGCCATAATTGGGCTGGTTGTTGTGTCTAGCTCGCTGAAGGCATGGAAATGTGAGTGTTTGTGCGTCTCTCTCTGTAAACCTTCTATAAACGTCTGTCTGGACGAATGATTTTGCTGTCCCTCCACTTATGTTTGTTTGTGCTAGTGTATTGAGATGTATGGATTTGTGGGTGAGATCTGATAGTCAAGTGTCTATTGCAAATCATGGTACCTGCGTCACTTTTTTACTGAATGGTAGAAAGGGTTGTGGTGTGGGAGAGACGTGTTGATGGTAAATATAATCAACTCGGGCGTGATGAACACTATTTATGGTATAAACACTTAGGTTTATGGTGAAAACATACCATCTTTTGCACACCTTCTATCTCACCAGGCTGATGATATGTAAGGAGACTTCTGTTTTTCAGCCAGTCATGAGGCAAGAGAGTACCGGTAGTTGTGCTGAACTCTCTGTAGTCTTGGACATGTGTATCTGCGTGTCTCTTTGTGCATGTAAGCGTACCTGACTTTAACTCGTCTGTCTGATGATTTTTGTAACGATAGTTCTGTCCAGTTAATCAGTTGTAACGACAATTCTGCCCCCCACTTCATCGTTTACGTGATGCTTGCTGTTAGTTCTGTCGACCTCGCTGTATGCATGTACAAGTGTGTGCGTGTGTCATTCCTCTGTGGATTTGAGTCTAAAATATATGGTTATAGAATTATACTCACCATCAACGTGAGCTTCTAACCATTGTTTCAGGGCTTAGGCAATCTCCCATTTCGATGTGCTCTTTACAGTTTACTGCCGTTTGTGTTGGCATACGAATTTTGATTCTCACTACATAAAAATCATTTAACAGAGAGGGGTGATGTACCAGAGAAGCGAAGGACTTGGGTACAAACCCACAGTGGTGTAGTATGGATGTCATTGGAAGATAGGAAGAGTGTTGAGGGGCTGTAGGTGGCGTATAATGCTGTTAGAATGGATATTGGTGGAATAATACTGAGTGGTGGATGGAGCCTAAGTTGACCATGACCACAATCTCGCACTAGACTTTAGGTGATGAGGCCTGAGTGGATAAAATATCTAAACACCCACTTTGACCTAACAATTTACGACAGTTCAAATGTGAGCACTATCTTAGGCGTAATAGAACCTATGGTAACGTTTTGGATACTTGTCGATGTGTGGGGATCTTCTATGAAAATTTGGGTTATGATGTCTGTTTGATGACCAAGAAACTATCAGTTAGCTAAGAGCATTATGATAACTCTATCGTGGTTACTTGAACAAAGCATGCAATTACAAACAAATGTCACACTTGGCCCTGAATCCGAAGGTTGGCGTTAGATGGGAACATTTTAAACCGAATGGAGAACTCTCCTGGGTCCTGATTTATTGAAAAATAATTTCTTGGAAAAAGGGAGAATTTTCCTGGAAAACTGCAGTAGAACCACCTTAAGTGAACATTTTGGTACCTGGCTACTGATTAGGAGAAGACTTTATGAGTTTTTTGTTTACTTTAACGCACGAACAGAAGGTAACCCTGTCTGTAACTGATCAGGGGTTGGATTGGGAATCATTGGAAAACAGAAGGTGGTTTGAGGAAGTGCAGTGGGTACGTTGGCGATGAGGCTAGGGGTGGATCTTGGTGAAAGAATTATTAATAGAATTTCTTCTATAAGGGAGTGGGTAAATTTTCTATATCTCCGCCTTGGTCACAGGCGATGGTCTCAGGCATGTTCTGTGCTTAGCGTGACTCGATTTTTATCACATAGGACTGGCGTACTTCGATTCGATTAGTAAGATTAACAGACGTATTTCGTTCCTGGAACATACGTGCTGTGTTGTAAAATACAGTTATAGGTGGGTATATCTCTCTGTTTCTAGTCAATCACTGATGTGTCACAAGGGATTGATTGGAATTTTAGACAAAGTACAGCTAAGGACACTCAATTTGTGATTGCTTACGAAAGCATAGCAGAATTGATACACAGATTGGTCTGGATAGACAGATGATATACGTTTGAGCTTAATGGCAAAAATTATGAGTGTGATTAAATATTTTATACCAATGGCAGCAGAGATAAGTTAGAGAAATAAGGCGTCGTACTGATGCTAATATGAATTCTTTCTTCCCTCACTGCATTCCATGAGCTTTGCCATGGTCAAACTGGAAACTTTGATTTTTTCTAGATTTGGTGTGGGGAAGGCTTTGTCACAAATATTTTCAAGTGGCCTCTTGTCCAAAGACAGGTTTGAGAAATAGGCTTGAAAAAATTACATGCTGATTGGTTTGACATCATGTATTCACTTCAGAAATGTCTGTAGGGAAAGAAACTGGTTTTCAAATCGACAACTTTGCTTTAGTTTAGGAGCTATTAATTCATCGAGGTCATACTTACATAAATCAGTAAACCCATTCAATGCCTCTTTGAGTTTTAAAAGTGTCTGTGTTTCATTACCCCTAATTTAATACATCCTTTAAAATACACGGACTGTAGGTGACACTCGTGAGTTATATTATATTGTTCATAATGAATCCATCATGATGTGAAAAAGTGAGTTTGTTTCCAGTCTCTTCGTCGGTGAATTAATTTTTAATGTCTGCCTGCTTCGATGAACGGAATTTATGTTAACAGCGAGGTCTTTAGAGACGGGAAAGGATGGGGGCAAGGAATGGGAAGGAATTCGGCCATGTCCTTTTGAAGGAAGCATCCCGGCATTCACCTGGAGTGATTTGGGGAAACCATGGAAAACCCAAATCTGGATGCCCGGAAGGGGATTCGAACCGCCGTCCTCCCGAATGCAAGGCTAGAACACTAAATAATTTCATGAAAACAGGTACACATAGATTTTATATCTTTCCAATTTGCTGAGTTTATTACCTTTTTTCTATATCGAACGTTAAAAGGAAACATTTATGCTTTTCAACTTATTGTTTTTATTCAATTATAATAAAGTCAAGCTGGCGCCATACTCTCTAGGTGTGGAAACTAAAATTTTGATTTTCGTTTTGAAATTGCCGAGTTGGAACTGCTTTTTCAATAAAAACACCGCGGCCGGACTCGAACCGGTGACCTTCGGCACTCTAGCCCCAACGCTACCGATGTCTGTTCACGTAATATCCGTTGATGTGGACTTTTTTATTTTTTAGTAAAAAAATCGCAATGGTTCACGCTTAAGTATTTTTCATGACACAGAACCGAAGAAAATATTTTACTATGTGTCGATAGTAGCCAAGATGTTTCGCAGCGCAAACAAGGGGACGCTAGGAATATCCGCGCGGCACACATTTCGCAATGGCTAATGGATAAGCAAACATAGATAACAGTCGAATTTCTGTAGGTGTGTTGAAACAGTGTACACATTTCGCAGAGCGCGCCGGAAATACTTGCACTGAACGCCATCTAGCAGTCGATCAAAGAACTAACGGTGGCTGCCATCTACCAGTCGGTCGAAGAACTAACGGTCCAGCGCAAGCCCACCAGGTGCTGCCATCTGGGCGGCCGGTCAAGGAACTAACGGTTCGCCATCTTGTGACGTCATACGACCTTGAACGCTGATTGGCTGCTTACTTCGTGACGTCATGGGTTTTCCCGGTTTCTTCCTTGAGTCGCCTTAGTCCTACTACTACTGACGACAGCAAAAAAAAAAAAAAAAAAAAAAAAAAAAAAAGCAGTGACAGCGGAGGCTTGTGGTATTTCCAGGAATTCGGTACAAGGTATCGTCGGTATTTTAAGTTCAGCAGAAACCGAAGATATGAGCTCTGTTTTTGAATCGCCAAGAAAAAAGTATAGACGGGAACACAAATACACTGAACTGGATGATTTTATTAAAGAAGGAATGCACAGGCTGTTAAAGTGTACTAGGACAGAGGAGAATACACAACGGCTATAAAAATACGGTCCGATTTCTGCCGTAAAATCAGCTATTGAGGCTCAGAAAGATCCATTCTTCGTCTTCTGAAAAGACTGGGTTTTAAATTTAGGAAATTCAACGACGGACGATGATTTTTAGTGGAACGCAGTATTATTGCGGCTTCAAGAGCAAAGTTTTTGCGAACAATGAACTCATTGCATACAAAGGACACTAGGCCAATTGTTTACTTAGACGAGACTTACATTAACCAGAATCATATGAACAAATATATTTGGCATGATTCGAGAGGTGACAGAGATCTTAAAGTTCCTACTGGCCGAGGAAGTCTACTTGTTATAGTACACGCTGGTTCTGTACGTAAACGTTTCATACCACGAGCCAAACTTGTGTTTCGTGGCGGGAAAAGTTCGTCTGTATCAGATTACCATGCAGAAATGAATGGTGAGGTTCTTAAGAGGTGTTTTTGTGACATGTGTCGCTCGCTGGAAGAAGGGTGCATTACTGTCAAGGACAATGCCAATTATCATTCCATTTAAACAGACAAACCACCATCTTCAAACTGGCTTAAGGGAGATCATATTGAATTGCTATGTAAGAATGGTGTTCAATTGTCAAATGAAATGGGATATCAAATAGTTCGCCTGCCACACTATCATTGCCAGTAAAATCCAATCGAACTAATTTGGGCACAAGTAAAACGAGATGTCGCTATGACGAACACGACCTTCAAACTTGATGATGTTGAGCAACTTAACACGCGAAGCTTTAGACAGCGTTACTCAAGAATATTGGGCAAATTGTGTAAGAGATTCGGAAAGATTACAAGAAACTGATTATGTTAAACAGTGTGCGAGAGACACAGAAATGGATCAGTTCGTGGTACAGCTGGCTGATAGCAGCTACAGTGATCTTCAGTCCAACGAATCCGAAGATGAATAAGTTACAGAGACGATAATGGCACACAGCTTTGAAAATATGCCAGTTTGTTTTTTCAATCATTTCTTTAGTTATTTTATTGAAAGCGGACACTGCGTTACTTTTATTTTTATTAAGGTGACAAGATTTTACAGGAAATCATTTTTATGTTTATTTTGTCATGTAATTCTCCGTTACGATAATAATTCTTGCATGAGCCTCAGTTTGAATATTTTGAGAAGGTACGGTAACTACGAGTATCTCGCTCGTCGTAATTGACGGAAGCCGTCGGCCAGTGTTGGACGCGATCGCAGCGCGATAACATTCGTGCAGATAAATTATTAAACAAACCAGAAGGTTTCATTTAAAGATGATGTTGTGTTTTCTAAAATTAATTTCAATATTTTCTCACAAACTTTCCCGCTATAAGTTATTACGTGAATAAACAGAACGGTAGTCAGTCAGCGACAACTTTTTGCATTACACAGTAAGGACAAACAAGCGATTCGTATAACTTTTTAATAACATTCTTCGCTATATAATGAATATAATATATTCTATAGTAATCTGTTAACTTTCGGGAATCCGGATAATTTTTTCAGCTATTTTTTTTATCATTGGTTTAGCTTTTTCCGTTGGTTGAAGTGAAGAAAGTAATTTCATTCGTTAAGTTCATGGGAACTAGTTTTTATCATTTTTTTAAATAGTCATGTAAATATTTCGAGTTAAAAAACACGTCACCTTGTTCCACAAATTCAGTATTACTTTTTAGAATTTTTCAGCACATATTACTGAAAGTTTTTCTGAGGATTTGCAACATTGTATGGAGAACTTCGCAGGTCTATTTTCGTAGCGGCTACTATAGTTTGAACTTACATATATATGAAAACAGCATATTCACGATCAAACTTGTAGGACCTCAATTTAATACTACCATAGGATGTGCTCACCCATTCACGCCACTAGAAGGGGGCCAAGCAGTCCTATACACTCTTACTTTTTCTCGCTGCACTTCAGTGTACTTATCGCACACGCGTAAGATGTTTCCTCAATAGATCCAACACCATAGCTTGTTGGACGGCAGGGGTCTGTGTTGATTGTTTGGGAGTTCAACCACATCCAACACGTCCTACTTGTAGTCCCGTAACCCCTTTCACGGCCCATCAAGATTTTTTGACGCAAAATCGGAACATCGTAAGTCTTACAAGTTGTACTGTAAATGGGCCACTGGAGATGCGGATACGCGGGCAGTGTGCACGGAGATGTGCGGTGGCGTCGTCTTGCGCTTGACGCTTCAGTTACTCGAGCCGCAAAGTTCATATGACAAAGGTTGTTTTGTTGGCGCGTGCTTAGTTATGTAAAAAAATTAATTCGCTTGTTTACTCATACAATTTTTGTTGTTGTTGAAAGATGAGGCAGAAAATTATATGACAGTATTAGAAATAAGCTTTGCTTATGCGAAATGTAGAATTTGCGATAAAAATACACTAATTTGATTTTACGTTTATTTTTTTATAAAATATAAAAATCTTAATAATTATACCTTTATTTTTCCGCATCTGCAAAACATCCGAATCTATGGATGCCATGCACTGAAGATCCGCATCTGCATCCGCTAAGATGACCTCCGTTACAACCCTAGCATAAAAGTAGCAATAATTAGAGACAGTGGTATCGCCTGATGGTCGCTATCGTAGTTAATAAGTGGCGAAGTAGCTTGCTTGCGCACGCCTTCGCTGCCTTATTGTAGGATGGAGGTTTTCTTGGCTGAAATTTCTTCCTCTTCGTGTACGATGTGCCATGTCTTCTCGTCTGGTACGTCTTTGTATCTTATTATAGAATCATCAGTGGTCGGATATGTATTTCAATATCCCTCGGATAATTGCCGAGCACGTCGTGAAGGGCACCGGCAGGAAACTTGCTGCCAAGATGTAAGCAAGTCCTTTTTTGAACTGCTTGCAGGTGACGATGATGTGTCATGCCACGTATCCCCACACTGGACAAACGAGTAGCGGTCTGACGAGTGAGTAGTAAAGTCGCACACCCATAGATCTGCTAGACTGCTGTTACTGTTCAATACGAGATACAGTGCTTTTAGTTAGCATTAGCTCTCTTCCGCTATGTGTGCACGCTATGTCAGTCCTTTGTCGAGTGTCACACCAAAGTAGCGGACTGTCCTAGCCAGTGGGTTGTTATACCCGTTTAACTGGAGCTGAAAGTCAGGCTGAGATTACCGACGAGATTTCAATCGTTAAGAAGCATAATTGCCTGTTTTTTAATGAGGTAAATTTCAATCCGTCACCGCCGCGTATAAACTAATATCATCAGCTGGACTTCCTACAGGTACAGGTTGGTGAGTGGCCTAATGTGCCTGCAGGTAAAAAACGCCGTATCTTTAACATAGGTGGCATTTTGGATCCTTGGCTGAATTGGTACGTCAGTAGTGTAGAGTTACTATAAGGTCGGTTCTATCACCAAGCCTTGAGGTACACTTGCAATGATGAGTCGTCGAGATTAAATTGCTGCTCCAACTCATACGCAGAAAGTCCGCTCCTACAAGATACGACCACAGCAACTGCACTAAATGACGTGGGAATCCCTGGTCATGTTGTTTCAACAGGAGCCCCGAGTGCCAAACAGAGTCTATATCTAGCACCAGGTCGCAAGATTCCTCATAGTTGAATGCATGCGATGCAGCCTCTGTCACTCTCATCAGTTGTTGGATGGTCTGTGGGTCATGACAGAACCCTAGTTGTTTGTGGGAAAGAATGATGGACAGCTCTATGTGATAATTTAGGTGCTTGAGCAGAATTCCGACTACCTTACTAACTGTTGATAGCAAACTGATAGGTCGGCAGTTTTGTGGCGAGGTAGGGCCTTCCCACTCTTATGAACTGAGTAAGTGTTGAATAGTTTAGCGAGGTAGTCCGCAGCTACCGGTGGAAGATTCCTTGGGCACACGGGGTTTTATGCGGTTGCAGTTTGGCTTCGCAGCTTAGGATCTCCTGAGACGTGACAGACTCGGTATCGTGAACCTCGTCGTCCTCTTCCTCCATGTAAGCATTAGACGACAATTTACTGTGGCCACCTATTCGACGTCTCGTTGATGATGATTGAACATTTGTTTTAAAAACATCAGTCAGTGATTTAACCTTGTCTACAGATCGTTAAATGACGCCGCGCTCACCTTGGAAGAATGGAAGTATACCATCGGGTTTGTGAAAGGAGTGTATCATCTTTAGAACATAGGATAGAGGCGGGATTCCCACAACCAATTTTGATGCTCTCACAGAGATACCTTCAGCTCCGTCTGGAGGAAATTTAATAGCTTTCTGGTGGCCCTGTTTGTAGAGAGACTCTACTCTTTGGCATCCTGGTTTTTGTTGCGGATCATAGCTAGCAGGTGTGATATGAGATGTGTTGAAGAAACAAGGGGAGTTTGCATTGGTGTTGTGACTATAGTGACATCTTTCACGGAGCTTTGAAGAATTCTAGGGAGTCATTAATGTTTCCGTCAATTAGCAAGTCTTCCAGCGCCCCTGTCAACAACTCCCTTCCCTGTATCTCCTCCAGTCAGTCTTCCATAAGTCCTGTGTGTTGGCTTGAAGGGACCTACGCGAATCTCCACTGTAACACTTAGATGTTTGGAAAACGTAATGTTCATTGTAGAGACTGCGAAAAATCCTGTAATGCCCTTTGAGATAAGGACACCGGGGATATCGTGTCTGACTTTGCCACTTGTATAATGAGTAGGTTCTTCAGGTGCCCAAACGCACATTTTATGTCTGTTGACCACACTACAGAAGTTGACCTGCTTGATTGGTAATCTTGCAGTTCGAGTGTGTGTGCTTAGCATTTACGTCATCTCCAATTAAAAGCTTACTACTGATAGATGCCAACGATGTAAAGTCAGTCTCAAAGAGATGCTGCCGTATGGCCGCTAGGCTGAAATGACAGGGACACTACCATTAGCCTTGATATCCTCAGTGTCGACTGCTCCGATGGTTTGCAGGGATGGAAGGGTAATTTCATGGTATGGAATTCCTCTTTCCACATTGATGGCGATGCCTCCGGCAGCAGTGAGACAAGTCACACATCAATGTTCCACTTTTTAAGGCCTCGTATCCACTTGAGCACGCTCAGGCGAATGAGCCGCTCAGTGAAATGAGCGGATCAAGTGTGGACGCCTGAGCACGCTCGCTAAGAATGACAGCGATCGTGTGTCGGTATTTTAGAATGCTCAAAGTCGAGCCAGTGTGCGTACGGCGCTCAGTGTGAACAATAGTTTGGCGGATTTTATAATGAGCGTGAGCATGCGGGACAACGACACTTGCTTGACAGTAATTAGTCGGTATGCCTCAAAGAACGTATTACAGGATAGCTCATACGAACAGTATTCATAATCGAAGTAAATGAGAGGATGCATAGCGTGAAATCAACGAGGTATTAAACCATGATATTAATGACGTAAAAATTAAATAAAAAATATAAAACAGTCTTTGTATATAAGTTATCGTAATTTATTTGCTGGTGGGATCGTCTCACGCATAGGTGTACAATGCTTTTTGATATGAGAATCAACCAAACTTAGGAAATGTTCGAAATCAATCCTTGACATTTTCATAAAGTTTTTAAAAGGCTCTTTATCTTCTTCTAAAGTCAATTCGCGAATTATCTGATCAAAGTAATTTTTTCACTGACGAAAACTTTCTCTAATCAACCACCTTGGTACTTTGCTTTTCTTCTTTGATATCATATTATGATTCAGATTAAATAATAATTGTGATTGAAATGGGTAGATTTTTTTGTTATTCAATTATTGCGTAATCGAGCACCTTGCAAAAATGTAATTTAGAAGGTTCCTCAATCAAAAATTTAATTAATCTCAAATCGTAATTGTATTTCATAACTGACAACTGCCGTACATATTCTGTGCACACGTTTTTCATAATTTTTTTAAAAGACTTTGTTGTCGTCGGTGTTGGGATTAATCCGCTCGTCTTTCTTTAGAAGGGTTGTCATTTATTGATTTTAGTGGTTTTGTCGAATGAGCTTTGTATTCTAGAGCCAGAAGTTCGAATCCCTAGGTATAAAAATTCCTAAAATCATCCTTTGAACTATCGTTCTACAATTGTATTAACAGGTAATTATTCTGGAGGATAAAATGTTGTTTGTACTGATTGAATCGGGCCATTCGTTTGCAAGAAATTATTCGTCGTAGAATTTTTCTATCGACGCTCGTAATACATGATACTGAAAGTCTCGCTGACCTGTATAATGCACCGCCGACCACCGAGATGAATTAGCGGGCTCGCATTGTGATGAGCCGCCTGTTTGAGATACCTCCGTGTTTGGAATATAGCTGATACCTTTAACAGACTGTTGTACACTTTATATATACTGTATAAAATAAATTACATGTGTAAGTTCAGTTTCATTTATTCTTCAGACCAGTTGACTGGAATTTAGAGTGAAAATAGGTTCGATCAGCCGTTCGGTCATTCATATTTTGATTTTTCAATGTTTTTCGAAACCAATTCAACCAAACGCCGTAGTTGTTCCTTGCCGTCAAACACTCAGCCTCCAATGACTTCTAGTTCAATGAGCAATATGGGGAAAAATTTAAGCTACATATTCAACTCAAAGGATGGTTCGACACTCTCGAAGGGGGTATTCTTATCCCAGTGTTGGTGATAGTATAGCCAGTTCCTTTCCCCTTTCCTAACCTAACACGGTAATCCCACCCGGTAAATGAGGCGTACAGTTTAACGTGGAATCCGAACCACGAAAGCGTTCTGACATACTTTAGATCTCCGTGTTTCTTTTTTTGACCAGAGTGCTTTAAACATTCACTTTAATATTAGTGTAGACTGTGAGGTCACCGAGTATAATCGTAGTATATGTGTTTGTACGATATATTTCCGAATCTTCTATCTGTACTATTACAAATCTCTCAGTAAGCCGTGTTTCTCTCTTTTTAGAACAGTCACCGCGCAAAAACTACCATAACAATTTGAATGGAGTTTTCAAATTTTTAGAACTAATGGCCCGAATTACAATAAAATCTGTGGAAATAGCTAATGACTATGTACCGAGGGATGGAAGAAATAATTTAGTACATTTCTAGACATAATATTAAATGATACAGATCACACTGTAACTGAGACGTTCACTCCTTGCACAAAAAACTAAAAAATTATCACACTACTTAACATAGAAGTCTGTTTAATATTTTGACTACCAATAATTAGTTTTTCAGTTTTCTTGATTGCAGTAAATAAATTTAATACTTGAATCAGGCATAATAAGCATTACTGATATTTCGTTTACTGTAAAAATGATTATTTGACCAGAGACGAATATACTGATCTCTGGATTGTTTATATTTTATTTATCTTTGGTTATACGTTCCCCGGCTTTATGAATTTTGATAAGTACAATAAAACTGAAATCGTTTCTCAAACCACTACATAATATATTAACTCTTCAATAAAAGTAAGAGAATTGTAATATTTTGGTAAGTAATTTTGTGCTTAGTATCGATAGTACAGGGTTTTTATTATACCGTGTTGCCGCAATTTGATAGTGAATATTGATAAAGAATTATATCGCTTACCGGTAGTTCTCAAGATATCGCAAGTCAAAATCAGTTATATGTATAGTTCCTGGTGCCTTTGGCGACGTTTTTAATCTCCAACAGGCCGCATTTCAACATATCCACAAGAATAAACTTTACATCGCGATACAGAAATATATTACTGCGCGTTTTTCAGTACTCTTGCAGTTCAAACTGAAGTAGTATTATGAAATTGTTATAATATATGTTACGCGTACTTTGAATCCTTAAATAGACATTGTTGTCATTACCAAAAATGTCTTCAGGGATGCATTTCATGCGTTTAGGTGTGTCTGCATCATTTGATTTAGAAGCCGCAATATCAGTATAGATTGTGGTTAGGTCGAAATGCAACCTTAACCATAATGTTCTTGTAACAGCAAAAGGCATAAGGTATTCAATTATTGTTAGTAAATAATAAGCTGTTTTATTGAGTGCCCTGTTAGTGATTATGTGTAATCCCCAAAACAAGACAAGCGCTGTGCATGTCAAGCCTATATTTCCGTGTTGCAATGGCGACATATTTTTTTCTGATCCAGGCCATATTTCAATATAACAACTTCAATTTTGAGATGCGATGAAGAAAGATGGCTAGAAATTCAGGTGGGTGGACAGAAGTTAATAGCAAGAAATACATTTTATTACCCACGGCATGAGAATGTACGCCCATTATATATGAAAACTAGCCAGCAATTTTAGATTTGTTGTTGTAAATGCTATCGTTGGCGGCAAAGATATTTTTTTAAACGGCCGTTGGATGCATGGAGGAAGGAAATATACGACGCAAGAGACCTTCACCACGCATTGAAGTGAAGCTGGGTGGAGGAGGAGTGGGGGGCATAGCCGCTTCTATACAGACACGGGGAATATGTACAAAAACCTCAAGGGGATAAATAAAAAATAAAGAATAACATTTTTTGATATCCTGCTTAGTTTTCGAGATATTCTGTCTCAAACGTGAAATGTTTTTGGTTGAAATTCAGAAGAAAACATTGGTCAAAGTCAAATTTGATAACGGATTCTTATTTAAAAAGACGAGACAGATAAAAAATAAAGAATAAAAATTTTCGATATCTCGCCCAGTTCTCGAGATAAACTGTATCAAAAGTGAGATGTCTTGAGTTGAAATGCAGAAGAAAAATTTCGCAAAAGTCAAATTTAATGATCGATTCGTATGTAACATGACGAGACAAATCGAAAATAAAGAATAAAATTTTTCGATATCTTGCTTAGTTTTCGGAATATACTGGGATTGGGTTGATATGCGGCCTGGACTAAAAATTAATTCTTCCAAAGCCACAATGAATACATGGTGGACATGCAGAATGGATATTACAGTTGTTTTTACTACCACTTGTGGTTAGGTTGAAATGAGGCCTAGATAAAAATAGTTCTTTTGTTACCATACATCGTAAGCTTAATTGGGAACAGCTCGAAGTGGAAGTAGTTTCCATCGCGATACACGTTTTGTAACTAACTTGGTTCTCATGGAATTACTAACAGTAATAGATAAATTCTTTGTCCCTCATGGAACAACAAAACCATTCTGGTACAGACTGCATTTAGACCTAACCACAATCTCCATTAAATTGCCGCTACAGAATCAAACTATGTAGACATACCCACACACGCGTATTTGAATCGCAAACTGTATTTGCGGTAACAACATCGTTTGCTTCATCAAGATTCCTAGATTGCATAGCATAATTTAACACATTTAATTTCATCATACATTGTCCGTATAAACTGCAACGTGACGAAAGAAAGCGCAATACTAAATTAACTGAACCGCGATGTAAAACACACCCCTTTAAATCTCATTTTCAATTCTCGTTAAAAAGTAATGCTAGTCTATTATGTGCAAAATAGCAAGGTATGCTGATTTTCTACACTACACCAACAAAAATTTGAGAATAAAGTCATCCCATTGAGAGCTATGATTAAATAATTATAGACAGGCAGCGAAGTTTGCAATTCCTACTGCCCACTTCAACAACGATAATTAGAATTCAACTTACTTATGAAGTGATATTCCAGGTTCTTTCCTCTCTTGCTAATTTGAGCAACCGTATGCAACACAATATGGCATTATAAAACACTTATACACATTACAAAATGAAATAATCACAGCATGTGAACATCGCATTTGTTTGGAAGCGCAATATCAGCCGCTGCCACCACTGCGCATACGCGAGAGTTTAGAGCCGGCTTCACAGATTTAACGTCACTTCTCCTCCATATATTTCCTTCCTCCATGGTTGGATGTACCATGGAGGAAAGAAATATATGGAGACGAAATACCAGCTTATTCTGTGACGCCGCCTCTAAACTGTCAGCTGATACTGCGCATGCGCAGCGGTGACGGCGACCATATTACCTATCCATACATATCAACTTGGAGACAGTATATCCCCAAAACTAAGCAAGATATCGAAAAAATTTATTCTTTATTTTCGATTTTTTTTCTTCGTGTTACATAAGAATCCACCATCAAATTTGACTTTTGAGAATTTTTTCTTCTGCATTTCAACTCAAGACACATCACTTTTGATACAGTATATATGGAGAACTAGGCGAGATTCCGAAAATTTTTATTCTTTATTTTTTATCTGTCTCGTCTTTTTAAATACGAATCCGTCATCAAATTTGACTTTGACCAATTTTTTCTTCTGAATTTCAATCAAAATCAGCTCACATTTTGATATCAAAAAGTTTTATTCTCCATTTTTTTGTTTGTCTCATCGAGTTACGTAATAATCCATCATCAGATTGCAGCGTCACGTTTATCCTAGAGTACCCTTGAGGTTATTGTACATATTCACCGTGTCTGTATTGATAGGAAATATGGCAGGCCACGCCTCCCCGCTCCTCTCCGTCCGGCGTCTATTCAATGCGTGGTGAAGGTCCCTTGCGTCGTCTCCATATATTTATTTCCTCCATGGGATGTTCTGCCAAAACTATCGCAGACGGTAACTTTCGTGTTGCCTTATGTCTAAGGTACATTTGTTTTTGCATTAACAGGCACTTTCTATCCTTTGGAAAATATGTCCCAAATTTCTCGGTACGCCCTTATTGGACCGCTAGCGATAATGTTTAATATCTTATTTTTCATTTATTATATAGTGTTAAAATAACAAAAAAACTTTAGAACTATAGAACGAAAACCGAATCTAAGGTAGTAACTATAAAAAAGGAAAATATTTAAATGAAATCTATATTTTTTGCTTCCCCAAGTTAATATTTGATTCTACACTAAAAAAGCTCGGAGTATTTATACACACTCCAAGATCCGCGCGTGCAAAGCAGCGGGTAAATGGTAGTATTTGCTAATTTAGTTGGTTCCACTTGAGTCATAGTTCTTGTACTATTCTGTATTCTTTGAATTGGCTCAAATAGCATTAATTTGTCGCATAAAATCGATACCTTACTCTTACTGAATAAGGCTAGAAGCAGGTATATATAAGTTATAAATCTAGAAACGAAACTTTCTGAAACCCGCGAATATTTAAAAAAAATCTGGCAATTCAGATCGTGTACCAAACACCTAGGTTATATCCCAAACCTCTCTGCATTTTCTTTTAGAGTAAGGGCAAACGACATTATTGATAGTGACTGGCACTGCGAACAAGGAACGCATAAGAATTCGGCCATGGTCTTTGGAATCAATCATTCCTACATTCGCCTAGAGTGATTTGGTGAAACCATGGAAAACGAAATCTGTATAGCCGGACGGGGATTCAAATCTGCGTCCTCACGAATGCCGTGCCAGAATTCAAATATAGTAAAGAACATGTATTATAATCTGTCTGTAGTTAATACTGTAAATTCATCATAATTTTGAGACATTTAGTACCTAATACCTTTCAACAGTTGGTAACATTATTGATTTTTCATGGATTATATGTAGTTCTCAGGTGGTGTCAAACAGAATATATGTAACCTAATATAATGCTTATCACAGAATACTTTTCAATCTTTTTCGATGTTGCTGTACTGACGTGAATAAAGGTAAAGGCTCGCGTGACTGTAATAACTTGCTAAAAGTTTTGTTGGCTGCGCATTATGCCCCTATCGCAACCGCCGTAACCTAACCCAGTAATCCCAGACCTGCAGTTAAAAGTAGAATCCAATCCAAGGAAGCTTTCTGGATTACCTCACATTACACAGCAAACTATACCAGAGGTAAAGGTCGGGTAAGGACTTTTGAAAATCCCCTCCGAAATAGGGATAAGAGCCTAGGACCTGTAGACCACCATTCAGACGCACCAAACGTGGTGGTGTAACGGCTAGCGTTCTGGACTCGCATTCGGGAGGACGGCGGTTCGAATCCCCGTCCGGGCATCCAGATTTGGGTATTCCTTGGTTTCACAAATCATTCCAGTCAAACGCCGGGATGCTTCCTTCAAAAAGGCCATGGCCGAATTCCTTCCCATTCCTTACCCCCCATCCTATACCGTCTCTAAAGACCTCGTTGTTAGAGAGACGTTAAGCAGATAAACAAAAAAACATTTTGACGCTTTTACCACTGAGCGAATGCTAGAGTTCAATGGTCCACACATATTCGGAATCTAGTTTCAACAAAAAAAATTTTTACCACAGTTCCACAGCCCTGCTAAATCGGATTGTAGCAGAGGAATTACCCCTGCAAAGTTAGGTTTTCATCGATTTTGACAGCGAAAAGTATCTGGCGACACAGTTTATTTTTCAATGCTACCTCTACTGTCTCGAACTGAAGAAGATTGTAGAAATCATACGAATTTAAAAAACACATGGAAAGGTGTATATTTTTTTTATTGTTACTGTATTTCTAGCTCCTTTAGGTGTTTAGAACCGAAAAAAGCGTTAACAAACTGACTCTTCTCAAAATGAGTTTGGTTCCATAGAATTGTGGATTTGCGTTAAACTGCAAGTCCGAGGGAATTTGAGGGAAAGAGCTCTTTGGTGAGGAACGTACCTACAGAAATTCTATCACCAGCGTCTGCCTACAAGTTACGAGATGCTTGAGAAGTCTCTTTTTTTCAGGTCGCAATGAAACAGCTGAATCCTATGTTACTCCAAGCTACTGGGTTAGTAAATTCATGTAAGCTTACGGCCTAGTCCCACCCATTCATCCCTTGTCAAACAGTTTAACGTGGAAATCAGAATCGCTGTCCATCACAGTATACCCATCAATATCTTCAAAAGGACAGGTCTACAGAACTACACAAAATTTACGTATAGTGGTGGACTGATTCCTTAAAGCTTTCGCTTCGATGGTATAACTGCGCAGTTATTTTGAGTGTATGGTAGGACAACTGCACTGTTTGTTCTGCTCGCCGTCATGACTGAGTTTCTACCCCCGCGGCTTTTGCATCCGTCCAGGGGATTTATTCTATTGGCAGGAGCTTGAGTCTTGCGATTTGGATATCTGCTAAAAGTATAAACGTGGAGTTTGCCATGATAAATTTATTTGTGTGTTGTGAAATCTGTAGCTCATAATGCGGATATTGGAGAGCGTCTATGTGTCGGCTTAGGTGATTACTTGAAACCGCCTAGTTGACCTGCTGATCCTACTCCACTTTGGGTTGCTGTTTTTTTGCGATATTATAAGGTATCCCATGATGGGTAGCATTTCGGTATATACTACTAGAGATTCCACAAATGTTACTAAAAGTATTCTTGTGTGTGCGTGGAGACTTTCCAAGCAATGTAGTCTTCACGGGTGTGCAGCCGGATGGTGTTTTGGAAACACAACGTTTCGACAACCAGTTCGGCTGTCTTCATCAGGTGTCCGGTGTCTACATTCTGACGAAAGCTGGCAGTCACCGCGTGGACTGGCTTAGCCTTCATCATCATCATCAGGCTCCATCATTCTTCCCTTGCCCCTAGGCAAGGAAATTCGTTGTTGGAGGTACTTGCCAATTTGGCATCACCTTGCTTCATTTCGTTTTGTGACTGCGTTATTTGCTTTTTTGATTTATCCTTTCTGTTGGAGCATTGTTGGTCCATAGGTGTAGGCTTGTCTCGATTGGGCAGCTGTGGCCTTACGGCGAGGATCCGCTCTGATTGGTCGGAAGGGTGGCTTCGGAAAAACCCGTTGGTTGGTCGGAAGCCGCGGTCCGCTGCGGCGCCCCCTCTTTTTTTTAAAATAATTCATTCCCCTCTGGGTGAGGCCCAGCGGGGCGGGCTGTTGTAGGGCCACATGTCGGCCCTTTTCAGCCAGAGGCTTACCAGATGCTCCCTTGATCTTTATTATTTTACATTGAAACATGATACATAAATTTTCATTGGTGACATACAGAACAATTACATTATACAGATAATATGGTACAAATTTAATGGTAACATACTGAACATTAATAACATTACGTAGATATTATGGTACAGTAGATATAAGCAGACAATAATGGAGTTATTTTGAGTGCTAGATGTGCTGGTGTTGGCGCTGGTTGCGTGGTAACATTAAATTCCATACATTGCCAATATTGTTGATATGGTATGAGGAATATAGTTTGATAGTAATTATGTTATTGTGTGATTGGAAGATGCGCTGATGTTAATTGTTGATTGCGGCGTTGCAGTTATTGGTTGTGTGGAGTTGTGGAACTGTCGCAGTCTTTTATTGTTTTGTTTCGGCCTCGTCATGGAACACCCAACGGGCTGCAATGCTCGGGTATAGCAATTACGTTTACTGTTGATAGTTTTTCTAATGTTTGTGGGTCTATTGTGTCATCTGTTAATATAGAGTGAACAAGAATGTGGGGGGGATACACATACTTTTGCTTAGGATGACGGTGATGAAGTAGTTTACGTTCCAGCAAGGGGAGAAGATCAGGGCGGTGCAGGACTAGTCGGCTGGCATACTTTTGCCGGAGTTTGAACAATCTGTTTTGAAGGGGAGGGATGTTGGCTAAGGGGTAAACGGTGTCTGAGGGGGTGCGTGGGTGGATGCCTAAGATGTTACGGAGAATTCTTCTTTCAGTTGTGACCAGTTTGTTGAAGTTGGGTGCTGAGATGATGGATGTGATTGGGGCGGCGTATTCTAACAGGGGGCGCATAAAGGTTTTGTAGGTGTGGATTAGAGTTGAGCAGGAGGGGGCAGACAGCTTTCGTCGGAGCAGCTTGATAAGATTTAGTCTAGATAAGAGTTTTTGTCTGAGATGGTGAATGTGTTGGCCGAAATTCAGGGTTTTGTCAAGGTGGACTCCAAGGTATTTAGCACTGGGACAGAAGCGAAGGGGTGTGTTCCAAATTTTGATTTGTATGTTATTTTCAGCTTGGGCAAATGTGGAGGTTTTGTGTTTGTGTTGGAAGAGCACTGCCTGTGTTTTTGTCGGATTCGGCTTGATGCGCCATTTCTGGAAGTAGGATTGGAGGGTGTTGAGGAATCTGGTTGCTTTGCTATTGATATACGTGGTGTTTTTATGCGAGATCCAGTAGGCTATGTCATCGGCATAGAGTGCTATTGCTTCAGAGGTGAGTGAAGGAGTAGGGATATCGGAGATGTATAGGGAGAACAGGAGAGGAGAGAGCACAGCACCTTGCGGGACACCCGCCTGCGGCGAGAAGGGTGGTGAATGGGCATTACCTACTTTGATGGAACATGTGCGGTTGGTAAGGAAACTATGGATGAGTTGGAGGAATGGGGGAGGGAAGCCGAGTTTGTAGAGTTTGTATATGAGACCTGGGTGCCAGACTTTATCAAAGGCTCGTTCAATGTCAAAGAATATTGCTAGTGTGCAATGGCCGGCGTTGAGGGATTGTACTATTGCAGATGTGAGGCGGAGGAGTGGGTCATTGGTGGAGTGATGTGGACGGAAACCGGATTGAATGGAAGGGATTAATGTTAGGGATTCAGTGAAATGGATAATACGAGTTTGGAGGATTTTTTCAAAGAGTTTACCGGGAACAGGTAGGAGTGAGATGGGGCGATATGATGAAGGGGAGGAGGGAGGTTTGTTTGGTTTGGGTATCATGATGACTTCTGCTTGTTTCCAGAGGGATGGGAAGTAGGATAATTGTAGGCAGGCGTTGAAAAGTTGGTGGAAGAGAGGTATGATTACATGTTCAGGAGCTTTTCGGAGAAGGAATCGGGTAATTTTGTCGTGGCCGGGAGTCGAGTTTCGGCCAGAGAGGAGGGCAGTTTTTATTTCCAGATCAGTGATTTCTTCTGTAAGTGCATGTTGTAATGATGTGGGTGCCGATGGAGAAGTGAGAATTGAAGGTATGGATGATTCGACTGTCTGTCTGAAGTTGTCGTCGAACAGTGGGTCGGTCGGTGGCGAGTAAACCTCACGAAGCTCGTCCACGAACATGGTGGCTTTTTCGTCGTCGCAGGTGGAAGTTTTATTATTGATGGTCAATGGATGTGATGAGTGAGAGTACTGCCCTGTCAGAACCTTAAATTTCTCCAGTACAGACTCCCACTCTTGTAGTCAAGCGTCTCACAGGTATGTTGCCATTGTCGTTGTCGGTGGAGGGTGATTGTCTTACGAATTTTCGCGTTGAGTCGATTCCATTCAGTCCGGAGCAAGGGGTTGGAATCTCGTTTGAGTTGTCTGTAGAGTCGTCGTTTGGTCTTGATGAGTGATAGACGGTTTGTATGGAAAGATCTTTTTATTAGGTATAATTTCTATGGCAGCCGAAAAGGAAGATTGTATTTCTTTGGTGATGTGGTCTATGTCTGCAGGTGTAGTAATTTGGAAGGGCCGAAAAAGAGATGATTCTATGATAGTGTTGAATTTTTCCCAGTCTGCTTTTTGGTAGTCTTTGATTAGTCGGAACGGTTGGGTGGGTTTGGTTTTGATGAATGTGGAGGAGAAGATTATGGGTAGGTGATCACTGGTTATGGATTCGGCGAGGCGCGCAGAGGTGAGGGTGTTGTGGAGGGAAGGGCTATAGAGGATGTGGTCAGGGGTGGAGGTACCTTGGTGCGAGATGAAGGTGGGGGTGTTGATGGGTAGGTGACAGATGTTGAGGGAGGTGATGGTGTCGACTAGGATGTGGCCAGTGGGGTTACTTAGCGTGATCGCCAAGTAGGCGGTGGCGAGCGTTGAAGTCCCCTAGGATGATGAAGTGGGGAAAGGAGGAGAGATATTCTAGTAGGTTAACGAGGAGGGGTTCGGAGGGACGGTGATATAGTGATGTAACAAGGAGTGGAGGGGAATTTTTCCTGAGGATATTGACAGCTATGCATTCCATTTGTGAAAAAGGATGAGGAAGATGAAATTGTACAGCGGAGAAGGAGTTACGGACTAGGATGGCTACACCTCCACGGGCCTCGCCAGGTCGGTCTTTACGGAAAGTGTTAAAGCCAGGTACTTTGATGTCAAGTGTAGGTGAGCCGAAGGTTTCCGCCAGGGCCGCGATGTGAACGTCATCGTTGGCAACTAGTGAATTATGGAGTAGGGTCTGTTTGTATCGAAAGCCACCGATGTTAACGAAATAGAAGTTCGTGGGACTACTCGTCATTGTCGTCTGGTCCATTATCACGTGTCGGGAAAATTGGGGGTGGTCTTGAAATGGTTATATGCAGCTGATTATTATCCTGGGTTACCTTGACTGTACGGTTGAGGAATTGCCTTGTTTGTTGTGAGAGGTGGCGGATGATCTCTTGTTTTCTTGTCCTGGAAACAATTAATCAGTGTTGAAAAAAGAAGCCTGATAAGGTCGTCTTTTAGTGTTAGGTCGTCAATGGCGTCTTCGTCAATTGTCTCGGGTATGGGTTGGGGTTCGTCAGTGCACTTGATTTTTGCAGTCATTTCAGCAGATTTGGCCTGTATGGGTTTGGTTGGGCATTTGCGGGAGGTTGCATTGTGGGGGCCCTTGCAATTTGTGCATGTTGGTTTTTGTTGTTTGTTAGGACAGTTTGGGAGTAAGTGGTCGCCCCCACAATGCGTGCATGTTGGGGTGCGTTTATTACAACTGTTGGATGGGTGGTCATAGGACAGACAGTGTCCACATTGAGCTGGGATAGGTGGTGGGGGATTAGATGGTTCGGTCCTGTAACGGAACATCTGGAAATAAAAACCTTGTTCCAGAAGGGTATCATTTGGAAAAGGTGATGATTCTCATCATCATTGTGGGGTTATTTGTTGCTCTTGATCTAATTCGAAAAACTTTGTGGAAATCTAGTTGTTGGTTCTGTAGAGATTCGGCGATTTCCTCCTCCGTGATGTCGTAGTCGACACCCTTGACCACGACAGAGAAGGAAGGGGGACGGGGTTGTTGGATAGTGGGATAGTTTGGTGGGGAGTGTGTGACTGATATGTGGGTATGGAAAGCTGCAGAAAGTTCGGATTGTAAGGTGGAGGATAGATCAGGTTCTGGACTTTTTACTATTAGGGAGGTGCGGGTAGTTTTGAGGTATTGTATGGGCTTTTTTATTCTTTGTTGGAAGGTTGCTGCTATTGTTTTTTGATTGATATTTTGTGGAATGTTGTGGATGAAATAGGTATGTAGTGGGCGTGGAGGACGAGGAGGATAGGGAGAGAATGGAGGAGAGTATGGGGGGAGAGTGGTGAGAGGAGTATGGTGATGCTGGCTCTGTGGTGGAAGGAGAGGTAGGCATGGTAGGAGAAGAAATGGCTGCATCCATAGGGACCGGATATAGGGGAGGGGGTGAGGGATGTAATGCAGATTGATTTAACTTTTTTTGCAGTTGGATTGGTCAATGTAATTGGCAATTTAGTTTTCGCACGAGGTTGGGGAGCTGTCTGACGGTTAGGGGAAGTTGGTGCAGAAGTGGACTGGGTGGCTTGGGCAAATGTTGGTTTAGATGTTTTGGAATTGGTGGTTGGGGGGGCCATTGTGTAGTGTGTTGTTTGTGCCACGTGTACTCCGGGGTTGAGGTTGTCACCGTAAGGTATCGACAACCCCGGTGGTACCCTAACAGTGCAGCCCGCGGGATATCCGCCTTTGACGGGTCCCTGGAGCGCGGTATTGCCCTAACTAGCCTCCGAGAGTTGAGTGTATTTGTGGTCTGACGACAGTGCTTTGCAGTAAGTTGCAGGCGAGGTTGTTGATTTTGTAGCTGGCGGAAGGTCTCGAAGTTCTCGGCGACTGGAAGTTTCCTGGAGCAGTTGATCGGTGTTCAGATGTGTTTGGCTGGCAGGGAAACTCGTGGACAGAAGCGGCGAACTCGTGGATGGAAGCGGCGAACTCGTAAACAGGAAAACACGCCCGGCGAAGTCAGCAGCCGCGTCGGATGGGGTACTCGGCTGGCCCGAGCAGCAGGCAGGAACGGTGCGATCACCGATAGATTATATCGGTGATCGATGTAGTTATTGATATTTCCTTGATGTGTGATGAGTTACGATTCTTGATGTGATGATGGTAAAAGATGAAGAACCCGAGAGTCGGAAGAACGCCTGTAGCGATCGGCACAGGTACAGCGATGCGTCACAGTACAGATGTTGCCCGGCCGGAGTCTCGTCTCGAAGTGTGCCCCCTCCCATCGAATCTCCTTGTATTCCGTCGCAGTGGTGGAAGACCCGCTTTAATTGGCCGGAAGCGGTGGCTTCATACGCGGTCCGCTACGGCGCTCGACTAGTGCCGTCTGCGTCTCCCCACCCAGGAGACTCGTACAGCCACGAACTCGCTAGACTACGTCACCGCCTTTGGGCCGAAATGGCTACTCGTGCCATGGCAGACACTGCTGCATGTACTGACGCCGCTTCGACCGGCTCTGATGTCGTCAAGAAAGCCAAGTTGAAGAAGAAGAGGAACAACAAGTTTGCGTTCCCAGGAGAAATGAAGCCTCCTTTCTAACGGCAGGTGCCTCTGAACGCGTTGTTGAAAGCGTCAGGCCTGAAGAGTGGTCGATGAACCTATGGAGACGTCGCCTGGACCGAGGAAACCCCAAGAAATGGAAGTTCTTCATCGCAATCCTACTGGATGATCTGCAATTCTGCTGGGAGGTTCCAACCAGCGACTTCGCCACCTTCGAGATGGTTCTCTCAAGTCGTGAACATAGTCATCTTGCAGAGAAGATTCTCCCAGTGGGAGTCGCAGAGTGTCCGGAAGCACTAGTGTTTCCGACCCCTCTAGCTAGCGACTTTGACTGGGAGAAGTACGCCGACCTCATAGGGGGACGATTCAAAACTTTCTGTTTTGATTCGACGACCGGCCGTAACTTCCTGACCACTCCGATCAGGAGGACACCGCAGAAATCATCAGCCTACGCAGATGAGGGCCCAGTGCCACTCATCTTTTCCCGCTACAGGAGAAATTACACTGGCATCTTGACCTATCTGCATCGCCGCACGAAGCTGCCCCTATTCTGTTGGCCTGACCAACAAGGGGTAAAGATACTGCCGGCCTGCCTCAACGACTTCGAGACAGTAATAGACATTCTACAGAATCACTTCACCACCCATCACATCATTTTCCACGACGGAGAAGAAGTCAACACCACTGCAGTGGAAAACGAAGCTCCTGAGCAGCAGAATCCAGAGGGCCACAACAACATGCTCCCTGATGGAACGAGTACCAGCGTTACAACGCTGACCATCGTTGAGAAACCGCTCCCACGCAATGCCACAACGCAGACCATAGCAGCGAAGCCGCCCCCACGCAGCCCGGTCCAGTGCTTCAGGTGCCAAAACTTCCGGCACTATGCCAGGGACTGCACTGAACCGGTCAGGTGTGTCGGTTGCGGAGGCGGACATAATCTTTCAGACTGCAAAAAACCCCGGAATGAGCCAGTCTGCTGCAACTGCGGATCCAAGCACGCAGCTTCTTTCCGCGATTGTGACAAGTGGAAGCAGCAACTTCGCAAGACTCGGCAGCACCGGAGTCCAAGGCTCCATACGCAGCCCGCACCAAGACGAGAAGTGAGCAAGACACGTCCACAGCAGCGGCAGTCGAGTTCTGGATCGCCACAGCAGCGTCGAATTCCTCTTCACCATCCAGCAACAAGACAGAAGAAGAAGTTGGAGCCTAAAAAGTTCGACAGAGCTCACATCAGCCACTCCTGCACCTGCCAAGTTCCAGGACAGCGAGAAGACCGACTGGATGCCCTCATCGATCTACTCAAGAACCTCGTCAACCACCTGGCTTCAAAGGAAGACTTGCGAAACACGCCGCGGCAGCCCTAAGGGCACCACAGCAAAAACGGATGACCATTCCTGAGATGGCAGTTGCGCCGGCATTCCATCTTGTGAAGAAACATCATTTGAAGACGACAACTACAGCCAACATAAAGACATACCAACTGTGAAGACGACTTGGAGGTAATGTCCCAGGACAAAATACTCCACAGTACACCAGCTCAAAGGAGCTGTGAATAGGCAGAAGACGACCCCACCCAGGAGTGCTGGCAGTCCGCGGTACTGGTAGGCCCGCTCTGATTAGATATGAGCGCAAACTCATTCTGCGGTCCGCTGCGGTACCCGACCGGCTCCATTCGCTCCCTCCACGCCGCGCTGCGCCGATCCGCCCCACTCCCGTCGAAGAGCGCCTCACCGAGCATAGACGACACTTAAGGCTGATGCAACTTGAAAAGTCTGCAAACACGCCTTCGACGAGGAGCATAGAATAGAGTTCGACAAGACTGTAGTATTGGCCAGGGCCTCTTCCTTCTGGGAGTCAGTCATAAGTGAGGCACTAGAAATCAGGCTTAATGACAACAACATTAACCGGGATGGCGGGCTCCATCTGAGTGAAGCCTGGAATCCTATTATTATGGACCTCCGATGGGAGCGGGGCGGATCGGCGCAGCGCGGCGTGGAGGTAGCGAATGGCGCCGGTCGGGTGCCGCAGCGGACCGCAGAATGAGTTTGCTCTCACGTCCAATCAGAGCGGGCCTACCAGCCTGGTAGTACCAGTACCACGGACTGGCAGCACTCCTGGGTGGGGATTTTTATTTTTAATCACTGCCTCAACGGCGTTATACAGACCCATAATAGCTGACTTGTTTCAAGCGGTCAGTTGGGGATCATTGCCGCAATCAGTTGTGTTAACAACTCGACAATTTTTCCCAGCTGATTTGCTCGTCTTGGCTCTTGTTTGCAGCATTGGTGCCCGTGTTGGTCATTTAAGTTGGTCGGCGGATGATTATTGAAGTTGAGGTCCTTGCGGTCTACCGATTTGTTGAGAGTGATTTGGTTGACGCTGGCGTTGACGGCTTCTGATGGCTGCTTGAAGCTTTCTTCTTATGGGGCATCCCCCATAACTGGCGGCATGGTCAATCCACAGTTTTCACACGTTGGAGTTTCGTCACACGGACGTGTGCAAATCAGGTTGTTATGACTCCCTCCACAGCGAACGCAGCGCACTTGCTTGAGACAGTCAGAAGCTTGATGACCGAAGCCTTGGCACCGGAAGCATTGATGTAGTGTTGCAATCGGTCTCCACTTCTGTAGCCTATTGTTGGGGTTCAGTATTCTCCTTTTCATGACTTGGCTGCTGGCCGGGGCGGAGGACTTGGTTGCCTCAGGCTCTCTCCTGTCTGGTGCTGGGCGTGAGAAGGAATTGTCATCTTGGAGTGTTCCCTCATCCATGTTGCAGGAGTCTCTTGGAGCTGCTTCCTTTTGATGAACACCCGTTGTTGAATTCCGAGTGCTTTCTTCGAGATCCATGCTGTATCTTATGTTCCCAGTTTCTAGGAATTGCTTGATTTCTCCGAGGTCCTCTTGGGTCATACATGTGACTAGCAGCTGGATTGGTAATGAACCTGTATGTGCCAATGAGGACTCATTCTGATGGGCTTCTGTTGACGTAGGACGATCTTGGTGATGTCCCCGCGGTTTGACGTCTTTTTTTTTATGTGTCTGTGCCTCAGCGGCTTGTTTGTGTAAAAAGTTCCGTTGCCGGGGCAACACTACTTAATGTATCTCTCTGTATATGATAGGTTAGTTTGGGGACACTTTTTATTACTCATTGAGGGGAAAACATGACTATGGTTCGTCAGAGACGACCTTATGTGAAAAACCCCTACAGTTTTCTTACAGTCGTATCAGTTCTATTCAGGCTGATATATGATGCTTAGTGGTACTTTGTATTTGTGCCAGTGCCTTTGTTTGGTTGTGCCAAGGGTATGGAGCCTTTCATCCTGTTCTCTGTTTTGTTCTACTCGCTGATTGAATTTTTCCGTTTGCCGGTAGATTTCGACGTAGATCCGGTTTACGCCGGCTTGGTCGTGTAGGGCGTTTGTCGGTGTATACCTTGATGCACGCAGAATGACCCGCAGGCATCGGTTTTGGAGTCTTTGGAGTTGGTCGATGTTTGTTTTGGAGGCCGTTCCCCACACCTGGCATCCATAGAGGATGAAATGAAGGATGACTGACTTGTATATTATGATTTTTGTTTTGATGGCTAATTGTTGGCTGTAGAGAATAGGGAACAGGTTGTTCAGTATCGCGGTGCCCTGTCTTCTTCTATCTAGGATATGCTTCCTGAACAGTAGTTTTTTGTCTATGGTGACTCCTAGGTATTTTGTGTCTGGGGACCACTCGACTTCTTGTCCCATGATAGTCAGTTTCGTATTGATTTCTGGTCTCTTCCGAGTGAAATAGACGGCCGCACACTTTGTTGGGTTTATCTTGACCTTATTTATGTGACACCATTTCTCTAGTTGGTCCAGGCCGTGTTGCAGGTGGTTGATATTCACGTCGTGTCTCCTGCCCGTAGCGCATGCCGTTCTATCGTCCGCAAATTGCGCGATGTTAACATGCGGTGGTGTCGGTATGTTGTTAACGCCAATTGAGAACAGTATTGGGGCCAGAACAGAGCCTTGTGGTATTCCGGTCGGTATCGCATGTGTTGAGGAGTTTTTCCCTTCCACTGACACGAAGAACCTTCTGTTTTCCAGGTAGCTTCCGATCAACTGAACGTAGCAATGTCGTATGGACGTCTGTGTTCTTAGCTTAGTGATTAGATTGGCATGCCACACCTTGTCGTAGGCCTTCTCGATGTCCAAGAACACAGCCGCCGTCGACTTACTGTAGTTAAATCCCCGTGACACGTCTTCAGTCAATCGGAGGAGCTGGCTTGTGCTTCCATCTCTGCTTTGGAAACCAAACTGTTCTTTTCTGATTGTTTTTTCCGCTTCCAAGGTGTCGTTAATCCGCTTAAGCAGAACTCGTTCCAGCACCTTGGATGCGGAGGGGAGTAAGCTTATTGGCCTGTAGTTAGATGGTATTCGTTTGTCTTTCCCTCGTTTTGGGATGGCCGTCACTTTGGCGACTTTCCATGAATCTAAAAGTGCCTTTGAATTAGGCATGCGTTAATTATTCTAGTTAGCAGCACAATTCCTTTGGTTGGTAATTTCTTCAGGTGCAGGTTGGATATCTTGTCGGCTCCTGGGGCTTTGTTACTAGCCAACTTCTTTATTATCCTCCGGATTTCCACTGGTGTTGTTAGCTCGGGCTCATCCTCTGGTTATTCGCTCATGATGTTTCGTGCTGTGTTGGTAATGTCGTCTGCCGTGCGTGCTTCTGCTTCGGTCAGAGCGTACTCTACTTCTTTGTGTTGGCTGGCGAAGTATTCCGCCAGCACCTCTGCCTTGCCCATTGGCAGGAAGACTGGCCCTGCTGGCCCAGTTATTGCGATGTTCCGCTCCTTGGGCTCCTTGATGGCGCGCACTAGTTGCCATGCATCTCTGTTGTTCAGGGTGAGGGTTGTCATCCTGGTTTCCCATTTCTCTGCCCTGTGTTCAATCATGCGACCTCTCAGTTCTGCTGATAGCTGTTTATATCTTCTTTTGTCTTGGGGGTCCCTGAATCTCTGCCATAGATTGCGAGCTGTGTTTCTTAATTGCCGGATGTCTCCTATATCTGGCGGCAGGTCGTCGAAGAATGCTGGGCGGATTGTGGTGGTTGTAGCTGTCTTATCTGCTTCCGCTACCACGGTGTTTAGGTGGTTTATGGCTTCCTCGATGTTTTCTATTGTTCTCAAGTTAAGGGTCGTTCTTGTTTGGGCGTGCACTATTCTACTGAACTGGTCCCAGTCCACTTCTTTGGATTTTCTCTCGGTTGTGTGTGGTAGGACCCAGTTCTTGATTTGAAGCAGAACTGGTTGGTGGTCGGATGACAGGTCGTTGACTGTTGTGAGTTTTATCCGTCGTGTGATGTCCTTCGCGATGGCCATGTCAAGGACATCTGGTCAGTGTCGTCTGTTGTGTGGGATGTGTGTGGCTGATTTTGGGTCAAGCACCTGTATGTAGCGCCTCTCTGCTAGCGTCAGGAGTAGGTCTCCTTTTGTGTTATTTACCCTTGAATTACCAGGCTTGATTTTTGGAGTTTAGATCTCCTCCAATAATCACCCTTCATGCCTGTTGCTAGCAGTGCGTCGAGGTCCTGTTCGTAGAGGACTCTGTTGGGTGCTAGGTAAGCCGACACCAAGACAATGTGGCCCTGGACAGAGTTGATTTTAACTGCAGTGGCCTCCATGTCGCTTAGCTGGGGTGTCTGGACGGGTTCATGTGTTATTTTCTTGTTTATGATGCTCGCCGTTCCGCCGCCCTGTTGGCCCTGCCTGTCGTTTCAATATATTGTGTGGCCCGTTATTTGGAATTTGTCCCCTCGGTTTAAGATGGTTTCCGATAGTAAGACTATATCCAGATCATGCCGTTGGATGAAGTCTTGGATTTCTAGTTTTTTTGTTCCTTATGCTGTTGGCGTTCCACATTGCGATTTTGATGTCTTTGTGTTGTCCTTGTGGTCTCGCCATCATTTAAGCAGTGACATGACTCCTTTAATTAGGGCAAAGAGTTTTTCATTTTCGTCTTTGGCCTTGTTTATTTTTCCTACTATTTTGAGCATTTTGCTCAGAAAGTATTTCCCTGTTAGTAGGCCTGTGACATCGCGGTCTTAGTGGAATGCTTGCAGTGGCTCTTGTGCTGTCTTCTTCTCTGTGTATCCCTTTCCTGCTCTGGTTTTCCAGTGTTGTCATCCTTTACATTTTTGTCAATGGTTTTGTCAGTGTAGGTTTCCTTTGGTTTCTTGCTGTTTGTGGCTTGGTTATTGGATGTTTTCTCTGCATGGGCTCCCTGTGGATTTTTGCCTTCGTTGTGTTCTTTGTCTTGTTGGCTGCCTCACTGTAGCTGCCTGTCTCCGTAGTGGTTGTTGCCTTTTGGTGATTGATGGGTTTTTGCTGCTTCGGTTGACGTCAGCAGCAGCAGCACAGCACCGTCTCTGCCTATATCTTAGTAGGCAGGTGGGGGAGGAGGATATTGTCCGAAGACATTGCCTCCAAAAGTATTTGGGTGATGCAAAACTTCTCTGTTGGTGTGGCTTCTCGGTGGTGTATGTTAGTTGATTAGATTTAAAGGCCTCTTGTGACGGTCAATGGTTGTGTCATATCGACCGATGTTGTAGACTTCGGGGTTTTTGCTTCTATTTGAACTCTAGTAGAAAACTTCAGCTAGTTGTTTAAACCTGTCATGGAGTGGAGATATGGAACTCCAGTGGCTTCATGCAGTGCATAGGAAGGAAATCTGGCTGGAAGATGCAGGGCTCTTTTCAGTGCCCTGTTTTGTATAGTTTGTAGTCTGAGTATATGGCTGTCAGCAGCGTATGCCCACACTGGACATGCGTACTCTATAATTGGTCTTACTAGGGTCGTGTAGATCTTAATGCCAGTGCTTGGGGCTAATTTACTGTCTTTGTTAAGAAGCGAGTAGAGACTGTGAAGCCTCGCGTTTGCTTTCCTGTGGATGTCATTTATATGAATTTGCCAGGTTAGTCTCCAGTCTAGTAGTACTCCCAGGTAGCTGGCAGTAGCTGACCAGGGTATGTCTTTACCGTGAAGGTGAAGAACGGGGTCCGGTTGACGTGGTCGGCGGGGCCCAAGACTTTTACTGATCATTATTGCCTGAGTCTTACGCACACGGCACTAGTCGAGCGCCGTAGCGGACCGCGTATGTAGCGTATGTAGCCAATCACAGCGGGTCTTCCACCACACGACGGAATACAAGGAGGTTCGATGGGAGAGGGCGCCGCAGCGGACCAACCAACGGGTCTTTCCGAAGCCACCGTTCCGACCAATCAGAGCGGATCCTCTACTTCGCCGACAGTTATATAAGGAGGTCCGTCTGGGCAACGACAGCCAAGAATGGACAGACCAAACATCCACTGAAGAGGAGAAAGAATCTACCCCAACGGGCTCTCTGACTCAGGAACAGTCGATGGCGCGTGTCACGAGCCCAATGCAGGAGTCCGAGGCGGCGGCATGTGAAATTGCACCACCAAGCCTGGGTCCACCTCGTCACCCTGGCCCAGCCACCAGGGAAGGTCCTGCTGTCGAGAGGAGCGACAGTGGATGGGACGCCATTTTCATACGGCCGGCTGACATGGCAGCCGCAACCAGGGCTCTCCAGGAGAATGGCGTCCTATACCACCCCCGACTGACTGCAAAGCTGCAGGACGCGCAAGAGCAGACGCAGGAAGCAATAAAGAAACAAGAGCGGAAGAAGAAAAGAGCAGCAAAACCTGCTCAATGCTTCCGCTGCCAAGCCTGGGGCCACAAGGCAGCGGACTGCGACGCAGAAGAGCGTTGCGTCCGCTGAGGTGGCAGGCACAGCTCCAGCCGGCCTCGAGAAGCTATGCCAACATGCGCTAACTGCTCGGGGCCACATGCATCATGTGCAGCTCGCTGTCCTGCCAGACCAAAGCAAGGGAAGAACAAGAAACGCCCAGCGGCAGCCAAGGATAGCGCCGCGGGAAGGGGAAACTCGCCCACACCACATGCTGACGGCAGCCGATTGAGAGAGGGAAGGAGAGCCCCCCACCAACCTACCACCAGACAGGCTGCGCCAGACACTGCTGGGTCGCCGACCAATGCCGAGCCCCTCCCAGATGGAGCTGGCAAGCGGAAGAGCGCGGCAAGCGTCGCTACGAGCTAATAAACATGTTAGTCCCCTAGCGGACTCAACTAAAATAATGACTCCAAGTCCACAGATCACCCATTGCCCCATAAATAAAACAGAATTGTTATTAAAATCCCCAAATACAAAATATTGTAAAAAAGTGTCAAATAAAGCTATTAAAAAATAAATGTTACCCGTATGGCTGAAAAGAGCTAAACGCTCTTTAGCCAGGGGAATTTATTTATTTATTTTATTTATTTATCAATCTTGTTCCATGGATCCCTGCTGAGGAAATACCTCTGGGATGTGAAACATGTCATTGTTGATACATATACACATAATATGAGTCATATCATAGTAAATATATACATATTTTACAAATACAAGAAATAATAATAAACATACATTTTTGCAACTGAGTTTTGCAAACGTCATAATGAGTACAATTAATTATTTTCTTCAAATTCTTGAATGGAGTAGAAGGAGTTGCCAATAAGATAATCTCTAAGTTTTTGTTTGAATACATCTTTATTATCTGAAAGCTGTTTTATACGATTAGGTAGTTTATTAAACAGATGTATCCCAGAATAATTAACTCCTCTTTGTACTAATGACAGAGATGTTTGTGTTTTATGCAAGTTATTTCTGTTTCTTGTATTGAAACTGTGTACCTGTGAATTAGGTGTAAACAGGTTAAAATTTTCTATGACAAAGCTCATGAGAGAATATATATACTGAGAATACATTGTAAGAATATTCAGTTTCTTAAAGAGTTGTCTGCAAGAAGTTCTTGGTTTTACCCTACACAGAAACCTAATAGCTCTTTTCTGTGCTATGAAAACTTTTTTACTTTGTGAAGAGTTTCCCCAAAAAATTATGCCATATGACATTACTGAATGAAAATATGAGTAGTACACCTGTTTCATTAAGTCTAGATCTGCTGTTAGAGAAAGTGTTCGTATTGCAAAGGTGGCACTACTTAACTTTGCCAGTAGTGTAGTGATATGATCATGCCAACAGAGTTTCTGATCTATTTTAATACCAAGAAATTTTATACTCTCTGTTTCTAAGATTGTGTTGTTTTTATAGTTTATACATATATCTGGCTGTGCATAGTTTTTTGTTTTAAACCTAATATAATGTGTTTTTTCAAAATTTAATTTTAATGAATTTGCCTTAAACCAATTTGCTACTACTCTAAGTACTTCATTTACATTAAATTCTATAGTACTGTTTGGTGTTTTACGCACAGTAAGGTTAGTGTCATCTGCAAATAAAACACTCTTAACTTCGTCGGATAAATTTCCAGGAAGGTCATTGATGTATAACAGAAAGAGGAGGGGACCTAAGACAGAGCCTTGTGGAATTCCATGTTTTATTTTCTCCCAGTCTGATGAAGCATCTTTACTTATTTTAGAATAAAAAATTGAAACTTTTTGCATTCGGCTTTCAATGTATGATTTAAACCATTTACCTGCGGTCCCAAAAATACCATAGTATTCCATTTTTTTCAAAAGTAATTCATGATTTACACAGTCAAATGCTTTTGCAAGATCACAAAATATTCCTACAGGATTCATTTTATTATTCAGTTCCTCAAATGTGTTATTTAAAAATGAATATATAGCCATTTCTATGGATGATCCTTTTTTGAACCCAAATTGTGAATTAGTTAGGATATTATAGTGTGTAACATGTTTTATTACTCTTCTATACATGACTTTTTTCAAAAACCTTTGAGAATGTCGAAACATGAAAAAAAAAACGAGGCTAAGCCAGTCCACGCGGTGACTGCCAGCTTTCGTCAGCCTGTAGACACCGGACACCTGATGAAGACAGGCGAGCTGGTTGTCGAAACGATGTGTTTCCAAAACACCATCCGGCTGCACACCCGTGAAGACTACATTACAAAAGTTTTCTTGCTAGGATTGCTGGTCAAGCGAAGTTATAACTGGTATGGTATGCAACGTGCACAAGTTATTTCTCTTAGTTTGTGGCAATAATGTTTAGGAAGCGACTTTGTAAATGTAGGCACGTATTTCTCTTCTTGCAGTTCAACAAGTCACAAGTTACCAGCCTCTGGTCTATTTGTGGGCTGCCTTCAAAGATTCAGAACAATAAAATTCTTGAAGATGGATATTCATGCGATTGCCATTAAATTACTTTGGAAACTGCGTATTTAAAAATTAGCCAACACTGCTTGTATCAAAATGTGACACATTCATCCTATCTCTTCTCCCTGAAAGTTTGGTTACAAACTTCGTTTATCCACCATTGACGAATGGAGAGCGCATATATCCCCGTTAAAAAAAAAAAAAAGTTACAGGTTCATGTTGTTCTACTATCATAAAAAGACATGAGTACTCTATTAAAACGTGGCAACTTTTTTTTCAAAATTTCAAATTTTTCTGCTAAATAACAAAACTTGGTCGAATTCTGCAGAGTCAACACACATTAAACGATAGACTAATCAGAGGAAGTGTATAGGATGAAGCCTACTGCATCACTGAAGCTCGTGGTCATTTGTTTAATCCGTTGAGTTAGGCTGGGCAACATTTTCTTCATAGGTTCCAACATGTTACGAAGTCTTTCAAAGACTGCCGGTGTTGCAGCAGTAGGCTGCTTGTTGCACTGAGATGGTTTTTCCTTAGTGTGGCGTTTCGCGGTTTATCAGCAGTGGTCACTGCTGCCTGCGTTGATGGAGTAGGCGCCTTAGGATTGACAGTTTGTTGTTCTAGACGTTTTCCACCCGCAGCTTGAGCGAATTAGCGGCCATTAATATGGTGGCTGACTGGTTTGGGATTTCTCTTCTTCTTTTGTTTTTGCTGCATTTTGGTTTTTGTGGAGGACTATTGCGCAGATTGTTGTTGGTTATCCAAAGTACTTGGCTGGTCCTTTTTGTCCAGATTTTCTCGTGCCGTGATGAGACCACGATGGCGGTCTGGCACCCTCTTGTAGGCACTGAAATCCTTGTAAATAACTCCCACAGTTGCTACATTTAGTGGAATCGCGTGACTTGATAGAGTCATGTGGATCTGCACTTTTCACGCAAACTGACTGGATTCTGCAATGCTGAGTCACGTGGCAGTTAAAACATTGTCGTGGCCCAGTCGAAGATCAAAGCTTCTCTGTGGTGACTTTCAGTTGGCAAATGGTTTCCACCTGAAATATTTCACAGTTATGTGGCGTATCAGGAACCACCACAACAAGAAGTGCCAGTGTTGGTGCCAGGGCGGCGCAGCTGAGCCAGTAATCTATACGTTATAACCCATGTCCATTAGTTCTTCTTTCAGCTCAGCAGATGGAAACGTGGTATACCGTGAAATACCACCTTCAGCAGTGTCACAGTACCGACTGTAAATGTGAAATATGGCGTCTTTTTCCCGCCAAGGAGATTCATCACCATGGTGAAGTCTTCTACAGTCGTAAATATGAATTTTATCTTTTCTTCTCCTGCCTTCTTGGCAGAGAATGGATCCTCCACAATATTTTTCACTGAATCGTGAAGCTTCCTGTAGTTTTCCTCAAACTGTAAAACGATGGACGGAATGCGAGTATGGCTGCATGTCTTGGACTATTAGTTACTAGAATTTTAGTTGTTGAGTTCAAGTCAAGGTCAGTGCTGTCAGTTATGATGTTGGTGGGCCTTCAACTGCCATCCTTGGTTTGCTATTATTCCGCTGAGGAAGGTTGCAGGTTTTATATTTCTTTGTTACTTTTTGTCTATCTTTGACAAAGATGTTTGTGACACTAGTACCCTGAGCTTGGAATAGGTACGCAATTCGGTACGTGGTTGCTTCGTTATTTCCAATAGCAGTGGTGAAGTGCATCTCTTCATTGTCACACGTAGGTCGCGCAGATTGCCGTTTACTTGTCCGTTAGGCCTATCGGAATAGTGTTGAAACTACATTGTCGTGTTACTCAAATATCGCTGCATCTCGATGTCCATTGGTTGATCTCCGAATATGTCGTTTCTGCTGCCGTTGAAGTCGAGTATGAGGAGGCACTTGGCCTGCGTGACAGCAATACTGTAAGCACTTTCCTCTTCAAACTTCCTTATTTAATCTCAGGCAAACATTCATGACCGAAGGAAATAAACAGACACAAAAATTGTAAGAAGAAAGAAAGCGAACAAAATCAAGGAAATAAAACGAAAAATTAAGATAATTAAACCCAAGGAACAATAATACGCACTAAATACACAGTCTGCACACTGCGTTACACTATTTCTCTCATTACAACGCGAAAAAACCGTGAATACGTACGTTTTATAAAGCAGCGAATCGTGTTGCTACGTTGCAACCAGAGATGGTAATGACTGCAAAAGAAAAGAAAAATTTAGTTTAAAATCTAAAAACACGCTTTTATAGTAATGTGAACTAAAAGGTCAAAAATAATCTTTAGATATAAAGATTTTGTTTAAAAGCGATAGGACGTCCCACAATTCAGGATAAATTAATTTTTTTGAATAAGCTTAAAGAATAAAGCAACTGATTACAAAATTAGATTTAGTGTAAAAAATCGCGTGGTGCCATATCAGTTGTCTTAAATTTTTTGTCGCTGGCTGTTTGTAAAGATAGTCATTGTCAAAAGTTATGTAGAGAGCACCGCACGCTTTTTTTATATTAAAGTTAATTTTTTAATCAGTGACTTTATCCGTTAAGCTTATTCAAAAAATTAATTTGTCATGAACTGTGGCATGTCCAATCGCAATTAAACAAAATCTTTATATTTAAAGATTATTTTTAACCTTTTAGTTCACATTACGATGAAACCGTGTTTTTAGATTTTTAAACTACAATTTTATTTTTACCCTTTTAGTTCAGATTGTTTCAAAAGTATGTTTCTTACTGTTGGCTTTTCTTCGCCAATCGCTCTTTTTTGTGTGTTGTAGTTTCAGTTTTAATTATTATTCCCAAGAGTAACGTATAATTAAATGGTCAACCCCACCAGAGGTCCAATAGCAGGGTAAATGTGGAAGACTACTCTTCTATAATAGTAAGAAGTAATTGAAAACGATGTTTCGAATACTCACTATTTCACATCATATTAAACGACTGCAGGCATTATCGTAGCAGCTTGTATCAAAGTATCATCAATTGCGCATGTGCAAAATGTTGCGCAACAAAACCATTTTTCTGTTTTCTGTCAAAGTAATTAGAAAACCAGGTTACAGCTGTGAAATTATTGTGTTGTTTATCTTGGTTGTCCGGGTTGAACCGCGTCAATTTGTGTCCTCTGAATAAGGCGGCAAAACGATGGCCGAAACGTTAGGTTTCCATAAATTGACGCGGTTCAACCCGGACAACCAAGGTAACATTGACAACGACCGCGGAAGTCTGCGCACCAACTTAAATTATTGTGTTGTTAAAAGATCTTAATACGTGTGGAAAATTTCGAAAAATTAGACGCCTGGAAGTTGGTAGTTAAATTAAATACATGTGGCGTTATTAGTCGGGAAATCTCCTTAGGGTCCGGCCGCTTAATGACGAAGGTTTCTCGATATGACGCGCTTGTGCATTAATGTCAGCGGCTGCATTTGCCTTTCTCGGCAGCTATAGGATTGTCAGGATCGTAATGGATATATAGGTTTATTAGAATATTTTATTGGAATTCATTTCAGTAGCAAGCAGGCCAGTCTTCGCACGCGCCGAGCTGAGCGCAGTGTTGTTTGTTAGGAATGTGCTGAGACGCTGACTAGATCCATATTACTAGTTGGAACTGACTCTCTGACGTCAATAAAGTTCACCTTCGAAGTAGCAACAAGTTATTATCTCTCACTCTGCGGCAGTCATCAACGAGTAGATAGCTGATTTCCGCGGGTAGCCTTCATCAGCCAATATGAGTTTCTAACAGTAAAACCGACTCTCTTCGCTCAAGTCTGTTCACCATGTAGGCCCTGCAAGATCATGGGGCGGCATACCATCAGCCACTTAGCTTGCCAACCAATCATACAACAATCCATTAGACTACAAGTTATTACTCAGTAAGATGCAATTAGCGTCTTAGATAGGCGCTGTCGGGAGGATCCTCGCAGTCAAGTTATCGGCTGTATGTTCACGGCTTTCAATTACATTAATGGGACCTCATAACCGCTAGATGCCTGTTATCATTCATAATAGGATAGAATCTCAGCTGGTCATCCAACACGTGCCAGCCTTCCCCTATCCCGGTTGCCGAACCTACTAATCGGCTAGTGTAATATTATTCCTGACAAACTACATCTTACAAGACGCAAGAGCTCAAGATCAAGATAGAAGAGACTTCTACAGCTGCAAGAACGTCACGAGGTTAGTTAAACTCTCCTCTAGAGTCCCACCACAGTTAAAGTCCACAAGGAACCCAAATCTATCCCTCGGCTACCCTGTCAGTCAGATAGGGCTCTTACAGGATACCTGCAGTTTAACGTGAAATCCGAACCGTGGGTTATCCTAATCTTTGCCACCTCTAGAGGATCAGGCCATGAAGAAGGAAAGACTGTTGTGTAGTAGTGGTTACGTTAAGAGACTGTGGGACTAAATGTCGTGGGTTCGAATCCAACAAGCCCCGTAAAATTTTAATTTCTTAACTTTGCTTAAATTGTTCTGAAATGTTCTTGTTGTAAGTAGTGTTAATGTTCTAGACTGTTCTTCATTACTATATAAGTGATACTCCCTTCTAGCTGGAGTCAGTTCGCTCCTGTACTGTACGAACTATTTAATAAAGCTTCGTTGCGTCAAAGTAAGTGTGTTCATCACCGACCCCGTTACACCCAAGGACCCTGATCGTGGTTTACTACGTGACAATATCCGTAAAAATTCCAACCGAAACCGGGATTCGAGCAGGGATCGTCTGTTCGCTAGTCACGTGCCTTAACCAGCTGAGACCCCAAGGGTGATTAGGAAAGTAGGTTACAATGAGCTACATCTGTCATAAGACGGTTTAATCACTTAATTCTCACTGTTAAAGTAATGAGATTATTGGATTGTCATCGGTTCTTAATAAGTGTGCAAAATTTCAAACGATTCGGACGTCAGGAAGTGGGTGAACACTGAAATGAAAGATTCCATTACATGCAATCATTTTTCTATTGTTACCGTCAAAGTAACGAGAATAGCAGATCGTTGCTAAGAGATTACTGTATTGTCAATGGTTATTAAAACGTGGCGAATTTTTTTTTATTGTTACTGTCAAAGTGATGAGAATATCAAGACATAGCTATGAAATTATTATATTGTAATCAGTTCCAAATACATGAGCGAAATTTCAAACAATTCTGACATCTGGAAGTGGGTCAAAATGGAGTTGTAAAATTCCGTTACATTCATTCTTACATACATGCATAAAGGTCAAGCTAATATAAAGCGTGTAAAAAGCATTGTGCAACGGTGGTGTTCTCTCATGGTCACTCTCACAGTTATTAGCTGGGAAAATTAGTCAGTTCATGCCCTCACATCCTTATTGTAACAGGCACGATACGATGTACTGTAGGTTCCAGTGCTTAACATTTTCTAATATTGATGGTCGATACGGCATGTCTTCTCGTTTTTCTTATTGAAAAATGATCATTTGTCGGTTACCTGTTCAATATACCTCGGATAATTGCCAAGTATGTTAACCAATTGATTGTTAAATTTACAGAACTTTGTGGCAAGCTTGCTAAACCGTTCTTTCAACGTTGGTAGAGCTGCAGCTTCAAGAAGGGCAGTGGTAGGAAACTTGATACCAAGATATACGGTACGGCTCTGATCATAGCTCTATTTTGAATTGCTTTTAGGCGGCGATGATGTGTCACGGCCGCATATAAGCGCACTCGAGTATCGACCTGACCAGTGAGAATTAAAGTCGCACAGCTGAAGGTGCTGCGAGATTGCTGTCCCTGTTGAATATTGGATACAGACTGGGACGTATTCTCCTAAGAGCGTAGTGGGCGACCGCCCGAGGCGTAAGCTACCAGAGGGGCATCAGGAGGATCGTCCCTTTTAATTCTGGTTGGGACTCCGACCGTCTCCGACGGATGGACCTCTTAAGTATAAAAATTCTTTGGTATAATATATTGACGGAAATCAATTTATTATTCGTTTAAATTTTTATTACTTTAAGTGGTAGGTTCTGCGTAGTAATTAATCACAGTCCTCTCCCTGGTATGGTAACTAACATACGTCGGCGAGTGGAAAGGGAAATCCCGTGCACGAGTGTGTCGCGCGTCACTCAGATGTATTGTTTTCATTCGCTTAGTTTCAATTGTTCGCCATGAGTGCCGTTGTCAAGAAGAAACGTCCTAGTGGTCATGCGTATCGAAAAGAAGCCGAACGAAGGCTGAAAAAATAAAATGAGATTATATTCCAAACCCATAAAATAAATAAATTTTTCATTAAAAGAAATGAAGATTCGTCTACGTGCAGCTCATTCTCTAATATCGAAGACGAGAATCAAAATTCCTTACAGGTAAAGAATATACAGTGCTTTGCAATAACTACTTAGTTATAGATGTTTTGCTTTATATATATATACCCTACAATTCTTCTAAAAGTAAGCCAATATGTCTTGTGATTGTTTTGTATCAAAAAGTTCTGATATCTTGTTCTGAGTCAAGTCAATACTGTGCACAATCACGTCACTTTCTGAAACAGCACATTTTCTTTCGGTGCTATCGATTGTTGATCTAAAATAAAATAAAACTCTAGCGACTGGGCCATAATGCATCTCATGCTTTTAACTGAACTCAAAGACGTAACATGTACGATTTATTCTAAGGCTTGCTAAACCTAAAACTGATCTAGAAAAATAACGGTTTTTGTACTATCCGTAAGATTGATAAGGCAAACAACTCGGGTACTAGTTTTTGTGTCTAATTAGCTAAATCATGGCATGTATAATGACAAAGTCACTAGATTTGTTTCACTTTTTGTTCAGTCTGCCAGTAAAGGCCCCTGCCAGGCAGACCTCACACACAACGCGCCTGCACGCCGGGATACATATACGACTCCAAACAGGCGCAGAGGCATCAAAACAACCAGGAAAACAAATAGAATCATCTAGAAGCTAAGTGGGACTATTTCTTACAGAGGTCGCCGTACTACCACACAACGGAATTCCTGCGCCAGGCCGCCTATATAAGCGTAGCCGGCCGCTCCACCGCCAGTTCCAGCCTGACCGCTGAACCAGCGTCAACTACAGAAGACCACCGGAAGTTCGCGAGAAGTAGAAGCCGTCACTCTACCCCGGATCAGGACCAGGCTGAAATTCTCGACGGTCTTCTGATAACTGTACCCACATTTGTTTATGGTTTACCTGTTGTATTGTGTACCGAGTAATAAACTTCAAGGAACCGTTAAGTGTAGTTCACTTCAGTGGCGACAAGGTTGGGATAAGAACTCTCGACCATCATGGCTACGCCAGCAGCACCTACGGAATGGCAACAGTTCCTCCAAGGACTTCTACATCAGTTCTTCGAATCTCAGAGACAACTGATTGCGGAAGTCAGGAATCTCCGCCAACCCACGGCCCCGCCTCCGTTCCCAGCATTCAACGACGACGTCGAGGAATGGGAGACCTACGAGAAGCGCATAAGACAACACTTCGCAATTCACCACATAACCAAAGAAGAAGACCAACGTGCATATTTCCTTTCCTGGAACCAATCGAAGATGTATGTCTTGCTCACCAAACTTCAGCCACAAGACCCCGACACCCTCACCTTCACGACCATCTGTACGACACTGAATGCATACTACAGACGCCGGTACCATGTCGTCGCGGCCCGCGTCGAATTCTATCAATGCCGGAAGAAGCCCGATCAGACGTATCGCCAGTGGGCGGCCGAACTCCAAGGCCTTAGCAGAAAATGTAAGTTTCAAACTCGTTGTTCCCACGAATCCTACGCCGACGACATGGTGCGTGATCACATCATACAGGCTGCACCAGATGCCGCACTCCGGCATGACGCCCTCAAGTTAGAGGACCCATCCCTGGAGCAGGTCATCGAACTTGCCTACAAATTCGAAATATCTACGGCCGCAGATCGCCGCCTGGAGTCCTGGGCGGATGTGGCCGCAATCCGAACCGACGTAGAGGACACACAGGACGTCGCCGCCATCCAGAGCTCCCAGTCGCGCTCCTCCCGACACCACAACCGGGGACCGCTTCCTCAGAAGGACATCGAACCGGCCCGTTCCGGCAGGGGCACCAAGTCTCGGCAGCAGCAGCGGATCCCGCAGCGCCGACGCCGCAGCCCGCTCCGCCTACCCTCCTGCCCCGCCTGTTATTCAGCACATGAGAGGGAAAATTGTCCGGATCGTTGGGCTGAATGCTCACGTTGCGGCAAGGAAGGACACCTGGCGTCCGTCTGCCGCACCAACACCACCAATGCCAATCCCGGCTCTCGCCGCCCAGGGTCTTACCAAGACAGGTTGAGCGGCGCACCTATGGATATCAATCAGGTAGACACTTCCACTGCATCCAAACTTTTTATTGACGTTACGGTCAATGGCAAGCCTCTGCGCCTACAAGTCGACACAGGAGCAGCAGTCTCATTGCTTAATTATACTACTTATGTGCAAATTGGCTCGCCCCCCCTCTCGCCGGCCCCCAAGCGCCTCCTGACATACAACAAACAGGAAATAGCACTCCTGGGACAATTCACAGCAAACGTCATGTATAAGTCTGTACATCGTTCAGTCCCCTTTTTAGTAGTTAACAGTTCTCTCACAGCAGACTTATTTGGACTGGACGCTTTCCGCTTATTCGGATTTTCAATTGAGGATAACATACACCTCGTATCTCAGCATGTTCCTTTTCCTGAAGTGGACGCCCTTTGCACCGAGTTTCAGGACCTGTTCTCACCAGGCGTCGGCTGTGCAAAGGACTTCGAAGCATCACTCCAACTCCGGCCGGACGTACGGCCTCGATACTTCCGGGCACGCCAGGTACCCGTAGCGCTTCAACAACCACTTCAGGAAGAACTTCAACGTCTCCAAGACGAAGGGATCCTCCAGCCGGTGCGGTTCAGCCCCTGGGCCACGCCGTTGGTCATAGTTCAGAAGCCAGGACGCCGCTTACGTCTCTGTGGTGACTTTAAGACCACCGTCAACCCGCATCTGCTGGTAGACGATTATCCACTTCCGAGACCGGACGACCTCTTCCGTAAACTAGCAGGAGGTACCTACTTTACAAAAATTGACCTGGCAGAAGCATACCTTCAAATCCCTTTGGATATCCAGTCCCGACAATACACAGTCATCAACACTCCCTCTGGCCTCTTCCAACTCAACCGGCTCATGTTCGGCTTGGCCAGTGCTCCAGCGATTTTTCAACGGTATCTCGAACAACTTCTCCAGGATATTCCGGGATGCATCAACTATCTCGACGACATAGTCGTCACGGGACCCTCCGCTGCCGAACACATGACCAACCTCCGCCTACTCTTCCTCCGCCTCCGTGCAGCAGGATTGAAATGCAACCTTTCCAAGTGTCAATTTTTTCAACAATCCATTTCCTACCTGGGTCACATCATCGCTCAGGAAGGCATTTCCCCAGCATTTTCCTATGTGGACGCTATTTCCAACTTACCTCGGCCTCAGGATCTACATCAGTTGAAATCTTTTTTAGGCAAGATTTCATACTACAGAAAATTTATACCCTCAGCAGCACAAGTGGCAGCACCCCTGTACCACCTCTGTCGCAAGAATGTCCCGTTCCGTTGGACCCCAGCTTGCGAGACCGCATTCCACACCCTTAAACAGCAGCTCAAGTCCGCAGCATGCCTCATGCCATACACTCCAAACCTCCCCTTGATACTTGCCACAGATGCATCCGATTACGGTGTGGGGGCAGTTCTGTCTCATAAATTACCAGATGGCACGGAACGCCCCGTAGCTTACATCTCCAAAGCCCTATCGGCTGCTCAGCTTAAATATTCTCAAATCGAGAAAGAGGCGCTAGCTATTGTTTTTGCCTGCTCCAAATTCTATTCCCTTTTATATGGGATTTCTTTTCATCTCATTACCGACCACAAGCCACTCCTATCACTATTTGATCCGTCCACACGTCTGCCTACCAAAACATCCCACCGCATCCAGCGTTGGGCACTATTCCTGTCCCAGTTCAGATATACCATGCATTTCCGTACCACCTCCAGGCATGCCAATGCAGACGCCTTATCCAGACTACCGCAGGGACCAGACCTTGCCTTCGACAAGTCGGAACTTCTGGTGTTCCAGATCGACGATGACATACAAGAAGCACTGAAGACATTTCCAGTCACGGCCTCAAAAGTCGCGGCAGCCACAGGGGAGGACCCCCTCCTCCGTGTCATCCGACACCACATCCAACACGGGTGGCAAACACGTTCCCCTCCACGCCATCATCAAGACCTCAAGTTCTACTACTCCATCCGCCACCAGCTCTCAGTAGTAGAGGGAGTGCTCCTCCGCACAGAACCAAATTCCACCCCGAGGGTCGTCGTTCCGAGATCCCTACAACCGACAATCCTCCAAACTCTCCACCAAGGACACTGGGGAATTGCCCGCACCAAATCCCTTGCCAGACGCCATGTATTCTGGATCGGCCTTACCACGGATGTCACGGAGATGGTGCGGCGCTGTACCATCTGTGCCCAACAACTGCCCCGCCCCCCTCAAAAGTTCCTTTCCTGGCCGGCACCGTCCGGACCCTGGGAACGCATTCACCTCGACTTCGCTGGCCCATTCCTAGGCCACCAGTGGCTCCTAGTGACGGATGCCTTTTCCCACTTCCCATATGTCGTCCGTTGCTCCACAATCACCACAGAGGTCACCATTTCAGCCCTCACGAAGATCTTTTCCATCGAAGGATTACCATACGCTATCGTCACAGATAACGGACCGCAATTTCGAAGTCGGGAATTCCTATCCTTCTGTACCGCCAACAATATCCAACACCTCCTCACCCCGCCCTTCCACCCCCAATCTAACGGGGAGGCGGAACGGCTAGTCAGAACATTCAAAACCCAAATGACCAAATACACCACAAGTCACAAACTCGAAGAGGCATTGACACTCTTCCTCAGTTCCTATCGAACCACTCCAGTGGGGGCCAAAAGCCCGGCGGAATTGCTGCATGGCCGCCAACCTCGCACTCTCCTCCATCTCCTCTTACCCCCGCCCAAAGTACAGGTACCTTCGGGCCCATTCCGTTTCACCCCGGGCTCCCTAGTCTGGGCCCGCGGGTTTGGCTCCCGGGCCGGTTGGCTTCCGGGGGTCATCCAGCGGCCCCGGGGCCGCCAACTGTTCGACGTCAGCCTGGATGGCCGGATAGTGCGACGCCATCGAAACCAACTACGTCCCCGCTACCCCACGGCACCGTCCTCTTCCACCACGGCACGGCCATCCACTTCTTCCTCTCCTTCCCTGCCACCTCCACCACTCCTGCCGTCTAACCGTTGCTCAGGGACAGTTACAGCGCCACCAACGACGCCACAACCTGTCGGTCGCTCCGACACCCTTCAGCCGCAGCCTCTCGACCACCTGCGGGGACCATCTTCAGCGCCCCCCGTACAGCCCCCGGCCATCGACGCCGACGAACCGATGCCGTTAGCTCCACAAGTACCTCCACCACAACCTGCACCACGACGCAGGTCGGCACGCATCGCCAGGGGAACAGCTCCGTACTCCCCTGGAGGTAGCCTTCATAGTCTGCTCCAGGGCGCCGCGGCAGACGACCTCGCAGACGTCGCAGACATCGCTTCCCCCCCCCCCCCCGGGAGGGAGGTATGTTCAGTCTGCCAGTAAAGGCCCCTGCCAGGCAGACCTCACACACAACGCGCCTGCACGCCGGGATACATATACGACTCCAAACAGGCGCAGAGGCATCAAAACAAACCAGGAAAACAAATAGAATCATCTAGAAGCTAAGTGGGACTATTTCTTACAGAGGTCGCCGTACTACCACACAACGGAATTCCTGCGCCAGGCCGCCTATATAAGCGTAGCCGGCCGCTCCACCGCCAGTTCCAGCCTGACCGCTGAACCAGCGTCAACTACAGAAGACCACCGGAAGTTCGCGAGAAGTAGAAGCCGTCACTCTACCCCGGATCAGGACCAGGCTGAAATTCTCGACGGTCTTCTGATAACTGTACCCACATTTGTTTATGGTTTACCTGTTGTATTGTGTACCGAGTAATAAACTTCAAGGAACCGTTAAGTGTAGTTCACTTCACTTTTAAATGGGTGATCAATATTATAAAGAAAAACCACGCTGTTTCAGAAATTTACGCACTCTAAAGTACGGACTTGCCTCAGAACAATACCTCAAAATTTTTTGAAACCGAACATTGCCCGAATTTTTACGAGAATTGTTTCTTGTGGATTTTTTCTTCTTTTTATGTTGGTCGCTTATTCTGAGTCATCGCTCATACTTGTACGAGGTGTGTGAAACCGAACTTCTGCTGTAATTGTTTTATTGCTCATCATACTAACTTTTACACACTGTCCCCTTCAAAGTACTGTCCTTCACTATCAATACACCGTTGCCATCGTTTTCTCAAGTTTTGGAACGCCTCCTGGAATGCAATTTCTCCGATCAACCAGTAATTCAACATCTACATCTACATCTATACTCTGCAAATCACAAATAGTGTGGGTGGCAGAGGGTGATAAGCACCAATCCTAATTCTGCGCATTCCAATCCCGAACAGATCGAGGAAAGAAGGAATACATAAATGAATCAGTACGGCATCTTATTTCTCTAATCTTATCCCTCCTGTCATTGCGACCTAAATAGGTTGGCGGAAGAAGTATTTCGTTGCACTCGTAACTTAAAGATTTTCGCATATTCTCCAGCAAATTCAAACGAAAACGACGTCGTCTGTCCGCCAAACAATCCCAGCCCAACCCACGAATTAGCTCTGTGACACTTACGTAAGGACTGTAACTAGCAGTCACGAATCGAGCGGCTCTTATCTGTACTCTCTCTAATGTGTCAATCAATCCCTTGCGATACGGATCCCAAATTCCACAACAGTATTCCAAATGTGGACGCACTAGTGTTTTGTACGCTATTTCCTTTGTATGAGCATTACAACTTCTCAAAATACGTCCTATGAATCGTAGTTTGGAATTAGCTTTTCCTACAAGTTATGTGCAAGTCCCATTTCATGTTGCTTTGTACTGTTACGCCTAGATACTTCAGGGAATCTACAGTATCAACAACTGAATTGTTAACTTTGTACTCCTGAGCAAGCGGGGTCTTTTTATTACTTATGTGCATTGCCTTGCACTTTTTACAGTTAAGTGTAAGCTGCCATTCACGGCACCATTCCGAAATAACATCCAGATCGCGCTGAATTTCTAAGCAATCGTCGGAGCACCTCACTTCCCTATAAATAAGTGCATCATCAGCAAAAAATCGCATCCTGCAATTAACGTTGTCACCGAGATCGTTTATAAAAATTAAGAAAAGAAGTGGTCCTATCACACTTCCTTGAGGAACGCCCGAAGTAACATGTAGTTTAGAAGAGGCTTCCCCGTCTAAAACGACATACTGTGACCGACCAGTTAGAAAATCGCGTATCCATTCGCAAATCTGATCAGATATACCGTACGCTCGGATCTTCGCTAAGAGTCGGTTGTGTGGCACAGAGTCAAAAGCTATCTGAAAATCCAAGAAAATAGCATCAACTTGTGATCCCGCATCAATAACTTTCATTACATCATGCGAAAATAGAGCCAGTTGCGTTTCACATGATCGGTTCTTCCGAAATCCGTGTTGGTATGCTGTAAGTAGCTCGTTTTCATCTAGAAACTTCAAAACGTTAGAGCATATGACATGCTCCAGAATTCTACTGCAAACAGATGTTAGCGATATCGGACGATAATTCCTAGGATCTCTCCGATCTCCATTCTTGAAAACGGGAATCACCTGCGCAATTTTCCAGTCAGAAGGTACTTTTCTTTCCTCTAAAGATTTACGAAATATATCTGACAGAAATGGTTCTATTTCTTCCGCGTATTCCGAAAATACTCTTACTGGTACACCATCGGGACCCGGCGCTTTCCCAGGAGCTTTAATTGCTTTATGATACCTACACTATCAATTTGTACTGGATCCATTTCAAATTCAACACGCCGTGGAAAAACGGGAATGTTTTCCATGTTTTCGTCAGTGAAGGAATTTTTAAATTCGGCGTTAAACCCCGCAGGGGCCTGGTACGCAAGTGCCAGGTACGGGTTTGGCGAACCCGCGGTGCCCGAGCTGGAAACTTGTGAGCGCCGCAAGTTTCCCACACCGTAAACTCCTACCATGCTTCAACGACCACCGTAGGGCGTGGCGGTGGAACGTTGTGTGCCTAGGAGAACGGGGATCTTGGCTTCATCGCCCGGATTGCGAGGACGGTACAAACCTCTATAAAAAAACCTCAACCTCAAGGTCGGACACGTGCTGAGGAGGTGGATGAGTGGTGAGGCAAACCACCCACTAACGTGCAATCTCAGGGGCACCTGCGCACCCCTGTTGTAATAGCATTTCTTTCTTAAATGGTTTTTTCTCGTGGGACCAAAAATTCCTTCCACCAAAAAACCTAAAAACCCCTGCGGCCCGGGTGTGTCGCAGGTAAATAAAAACACACCCAGTTCTTACAAACGGGCTAGGGTTGAAAGCCCTCCCCCGGATGTAAATAATTGTAACGGACAGGGTTTTTTCATAGAGAATGCCTTTGTAATTACGACAAGGGTGGAGGGATCTTTTGAGAAGGTCTCTACATTCTATGTTCAGAAAGGTTTAGAGGGTATTGCGGGTACCCTCAAATCTGTAAAAAAGCTGAGGAATGGGACACTGCTGTTGGAAACATCGAACCACAAGCAGGCTGTCCAACTCCTTAAGTGTGAGAAGCTCGGGGAGTTCGCAGTGAAGTGCGAACTCCATAAAACTCTAAATTCAAGTAAAGGAGTCATCACCAGCAGGGACCTTATGGATTTAGAGACCGAGGAACTTGTAACGCTTATGTGCCATGTAAATGATTTATGGCTGTTAGCGTATATGTTGATAAATACATTAATAAGTCTGTTCAGATCAATTTACTAAACAAACAGTTGCATTCAGTTTCTGAGCAGCTTTAGATATGCTGCAGGTTCGATATTGACCACAGTCGCCACGGGCGAATTACCCGAAATAAAGTCATTCAACGGAGCTACTAGCATGCAAATAAAACATCACTCCGGAATATAGTTCACACTTATTTATTACGTAAATGTTCTCAAACTACTACAAACCGTAGAAACCACCAAATGAATAATGCTAATCGGACTTCGTAAATCTGAAGATTGTCAGGTTCGTTTAAGCAATGAACAAGACATTAATTATCGCCACAACTAACACACATGCAACGGCAACACACTTTAATGCTCACAGTTCCTACTTATTACCACTTTTCACTGAAATCATCACTGCTATTAAGTCTGTAGTCACACTTAATAAAGTTTCTGTAGCTGACTTACAGTTTACTAGTTCATCGAACAACCAGTTATTCCGCGCGCTTACACATCCATATCCTCTCGCGCCATCTTTTCTTCCACCACTCCTACTCCGCTCTCTCGTAAGGATCGATATATCGATCTATCGATTGTTCCGTTACACCCCCCTCGCTGGGTTTGTGGCGAAAGATGCGGTTGACAAAGCGTATCTTGCGCCAACATTTAGTCAAGCAACATCCTCATCTCACAATATTACCAATAAACCTGGTGGTTTCACGGCAAATTAATCATAGGTACTTATGACTATACACAAATGCCATTACAAACCATCAACACATATAACGAATCAAAAAAAATACATACAAAACATCAAGAATACAATACCGAAATAAAATTGCTTCCGTTGTACAATTGTCCTCTTTCTACCATTTTTTTTTTTTCCAAACTGTCACAATCCCAGCACTTGTAAGTACATTCCCCAGCCTCGGGGCCAAAAATACTGGGAACCACAAACCAGCAAGAATGCCTTCAGCAACTGTGTATTAATACTACATGGGTCACCAACCTGTGCCCAACTACTGAAGTTACTTTATTCTCTAATTTATTGGTACAGCTTCTTACACATTCTGAAATTGCAATCGTGACTGATTGCTAAATGAAACTTATGAAAACCTACATAAATCATGGACAACATTTAATTATCAATGATGCGGGAGATGCGGCAGTGCTGTGAGGTGTGCCCTTCTAACCGGTGTCCGACACCCCGCCAACACTCCCCTCCTGACCGAAATATTTGTAAGGCTTCAAGGATACTACGTTGAAAGTTCCGCTAACTTCTCTCCCATCGGCATATTCCAACTTGTAAGCATTATCCCTCAAACAGGCTTTGACCCTATAGGGACCTTCGTACAACACTTTGAACTTTCGTATCTCCTTCTTTACTCGGGACGACTTAAAATGCGTTTGCACCAAAACAAGGACCCCCACCTCGTACGTCGTAGCCTTTCCTCTACCGTCATGTCGTCTCTTATTCCTCGTAGCTGCCTTCTCCAGGTTCTCCTTCTTTTTCTTTACAATATTCCTCCCTTCACCAAACAGCATTAAACCCCGCTTCTTCTTACGCTTCTTCCAACTCTCTTCTCTTCTGCCTACTTTCTTCTTATTTATATTCTTTGCTTCATCATATAACCGTAACTTCTTCCTGCGCCTCTTCCAACTTTCTTCTCTTCTTCCTCCACTTATTTCCACATCTTTTCTTAGCAAATACCATTCTTCTGGCTTCACATAGTATCCTCTATTCTGCATAGTCTCTTTCTTCCCATTAATTACCTTCTGTTTTGTGTCTTTACATAATGGATAGTGCTCATCTACCATCATACAATGTTTCACTTCAAGGTTCCGTTGCGGCAAAGTTTCAGGCTTCACTGCTTCTGTCTCCTGAAATGTTTCTTTCACTTCAAGGACTGCTTCTCGCTGTCTTCCATCTTCTTCAACTGACATTATTTCTTCTTTTACTACAGTATCTTTCTTAACAATTTTGTCGTCAGTTACAAAAGTCTTCTCCTGCTCTTCTGGTTCACAAACATCGTTTTTATTCACAGTTTCTCTTCCCTTTGATCTATAAGTTAGTTCTGAAATTATCTTTGCTTTTTCTTTTCCGAACCACCTTATCTCCTTCCAGCTTGACCACTCTTCTGACGAGGCATCACTCTCCTCGTCATGAAGTCGCTCTTTAGCGATGACCATGTTAGCATAATCTCCGAAATTCGTCCAGATCACTCTTTCCTCTCCTTGATCGTTTGTAATTGGTTCATTAAAAATCTCATCTTCAGCTCGCCCCCTCGTATTGTCTTCTGGTTCTTCTTTTGATAGCCTCGTATCGTCTTCTGTCCCCGCCGAGGCTGAAGCAGTGACAGGCACTAGTTTACCTGTGGCGCACTCTCCACCACGGCCACCTGCACCTGATTTACTGACTCTCCTCGGGGCCAATCGTCTCCAGTTGGTCCATTATATTCACCTCTAAATCCTCCGACTCCGGTTCCACGACCACGTCCAAATCCTCCTCTCTGCCCACGGTTATTGTACCCGCCTCGATTCCTGTTATCAAAACTGAGGGTAGCTCTCCTGTTGCTGTTGGGAGTTACCTCTCTCCCCTTCCGATTGCGACTTCTCCACGAAATGGGATGGTGTCCTCCCCCCATATTCTTTTGCTCTTATACTTTTCTCTTGTTCGTCCAGCCGACCCAACATCTTTACCGCCTCGTCAATGGTACATATATTATGGCTGACAAATACAAGCTGTGTCGACTCGGGCAAACGCGCACTAATCATCCGCACATATTCACCTTCACTGAAAGGTGAACTTAAATGTTTACAAGAGTTAACACACTTCAAGAAAAAATTTTGCTGAGTGCCACTACCCGGCGAGTATGGCTTTCCCATCATTAAATTCCGCCGAACAGCAATTTGCCGGTCGATGGACCAGAAATGTTCCAAAAAGGCTGACTTAAACTCCTCAAACGTCTCGCAATTATCTGCAAACCGTTCTCCCCACATTCGGGCATTCCCCTTGATATGTTTACTGAACATTTCTATCTTCTTTCTTTCTACGGCCCTACAGAACGGCCCAAAATTTTCAAACTTCTTCACAAAATCAACTGGGTGTATCCCCCCATTATCACAAAAGTCCTCCCAGTCCACTTTCTCTTCTACCATGCACGCAGTGAGCGCATTCACATTTGGCAAGATTTGACATTTGGCAACCTCTTCTCGCACCAATTCCGGAACTCGAACCTTTAGACTTCTTTCAACTTGCTTCTCTTGTAACTGTAACTTTTCATTCACCCATACTGCAGTGGAAGCCTTGACTTATTCCACCTGACACGACAATTTTTCCACGCCTATTGTTAATTGGTCAACGTCTTCTTTCACTACTGTGTATTTTTCGGCAAGGTTCTCCCCTAAAATCTCCACTTTCGACAATCTTTCGTCATGACTCTCTTCTATAAGCTCGACTGTTTTCTTTAGGGATTCCATATTTTGGTGCAAAACACCAGTTACCTGTTCGCAATCTGAACGATACTGAGTCAACTTACAAGATATTTCAGCAGTTTGTTGTGTACAAAGTTCCCTATATTGGGTCAATTCTTCCCTAAACTGCCCTAGTTGCGATTCAAAAGCATCCCGAAGACATTCGATACTCTCCTTATTTTCATTTAATTTGGATGCAAGTGATTCATTTAATCTGGATTCAAGTGAAATACTATTTTCATTTAATTTGGATTCAAGTGATTCATTTAATCTGGATTCAAGTGAAATACTATTTTCATTTAATTTGGATTCAAGTGAAATACTATTTTCATTTAATTTGGATTCAAGTGAAATCTTGTTTTCATTGAATTTAGCTTCAAGAAGGGACTGAATTGACATGACAAATTGTCCCTGGAAAGCACAAAACATCTCCGACATGGACGCCTCATTACTTTCCCTAACCACTTCTCTTGACTTGTCAACTTCTGATTCACTAGCAAAACTCGTCATCGACTGTAAATGATTAGGCACAGTAAGGGAGGACTGATTAATGTCTACACTGGGTGCGTCACCAAAGGACTCACCTCCCAGCACCATCTCTCCATTCACAACCCCCTCTACCTCAGATGCCATATTACGAAATTATTTCACACAAAATTCAATCTTCCGCTGTAGAAAAGACAAGAAGTAACCAACGCCGTCAAACCAGCAAACAGAATACACCAGTATACATTAGCACAGAAAAAAAAGGTAAAATTCTGTTTCCAAATCTCTTAACTTAACTACCAAACAAGATATACACCATGTCATAAAATACACTTTCAATTGAATACATACACTACTATCAATGACCAAAAAAATTACGGAAACTCTACAGAAATCTCTATCTATGAAATCGAAACTCTTGAAGCAAACCCGTTCAACTACAGCTGGCGTATATCTGGTTTGTTATTACTGCCACATTAAATATCCTTTTTTTTTTTCGATTCCAATTAACAGCAAAAATAAAACATTTTTTTTTTCCCTTGAAAAATAATTTGCTAAGCAAATCTAACACAGTTGTCCGGCATTTCAACTTCAAAAAGTTATCAGAGAAAAATCTTTGTCACTTATTACTCAAATCAATTAAATATTTATATTTTTTTTTCTTAAAAAAAATTGCTAATTAATTAATTATTCGTGCCGGCTTGTGTTTCTTACAAAAACTGAAAATAAATCTTTCACTTCCCTTTCGATGCGACGAACAGCACGTTCTTGGACGCCAATCAGCTGTGTGAAGTCTGGACCCGACAGGTCGATGTCGTCTGCTATTTCCGCTCGCTTGCTGTGCCTTCTGAAGACTGAGCAGTTTCCCAAAAAAACCGCTGCGTGTCGCTGTCGACGTAGCACTGTTACTTTCTCTGAATGCACCGCCCTCTAAGAAAAATAGTCTTTGCCGTGTGCTGCGCACGATTTCTTTGTATCGCAGAACAAGCTTCTCTGACCACGCTTCGCACCAACTGTTCGATTGTCAGCTTTGATTGTTGATCGTTCACTGCTTAATTATTTCGTATATTTCACCTCCGGTTGTGATTAATTATCGTCAATTCCTCCCGTGGTTTACATATACTGTCCTGTCCAAACGGTTAAGCCATGTAACGCTTATGTGCCATGTAAATGATTTATGGCTGTTAGCGTATATGTTGATAAATACATTAATAAGTCTGTTCAGATCAATTTACTAAACAAACAGTTGCATTCAGTTTCTGAGCAGCTTTAGATATGCTGCAGGTTCGATATTGACCACAGTCGCCACGGGCGAATTACCCGAAATAAAGTCATTCAACGGAGCTACTAGCATGCAAATAAAACATCACTCCGGAATATAGTTCACACTTATTTATTACGTAAATGTTCTCAAACTACTACAAACCGTAGAAACCACCAAATGAATAATGCTAATCGGACTTCGTAAATCTGAAGATTGTCAGGTTCGTTTAAGCAATGAACAAGACATTAATTATCGCCACAACTAACACACATGCAACGGCAACACACTTTAATGCTCACAGTTCCTACTTATTACCACTTTTCACTGAAATCATCACTGCTATTAAGTCTGTAGTCACACTTAATAAAGTTTCTGTAGCTGACTTACAGTTTACTAGTTCATCGAACAACCAGTTATTCCGCGCGCTTACACATCCATATCCTCTCGCGCCATCTTTTCTTCCACCACTCCTACTCCGCTCTCTCGTAAGGATCGATATATCGATCTATCGATTGTTCCGTTACAAACTCCTTAAGGAGTGGTCAACAGAACATGTGGTCGAGGTTCGTCAGATTAAACGAAGGGTTAACGGCAGTCTTGAGAAGACAGCCACCTTCGTCCTGACGTTCGACACTCCGACGTTGCCCAAAAACATCAAGGCAGGGTATTTGAACTTGAATATTCGCCTGTATGTACCGGACCCAATGCGCTGCTTTAAGTGCCAGCGGTTCGGTCATACGACGGCGACCTGCAAGGGCAACCCCACCTGTGGGAAGTGCGGAAAGGCGGCTCATGAGCCAGGCACTAGCTGCACGCTCCCACAGGTGTGTGTCAACTGCTCCGGGGCACATCCAGCCTGGAGCAGAGAGTGTCGATTGTATCTGGAAGAAAAAAAGATACAGGAGTTGAAAACGAAAGAGCGGATTTCTTATGGCGAAGCCAAAAAGAAATATAAGGCTCTGGCTCCACCAGTCTTCGCTACCAGCTTCGCGAAGACGTTATCAACTCCCGTCAGGAAAGAAAGTATTGCTACCCAGACGTCCGTTGCGGACATGGGCACAAGTCCAATGTGCTCATGTCAGTGCAGATGTTGTGCCACACCCATCAAGGTCATTACACCTAGGACCTCGCACGTCGGTAGCAATACTCTGACAACATCGACCACATCGACAGCAGGTTCAGCTTGTCCACCAGCAAAGACACTGCCATCCGCTACAGCAGTGGGACCCTCTGCTACAGCAGAAGCGGCCCCTGAAGCAGAAACAGCATCTGCAAAAGAAGTGAAAAAGGCAACGCCATCTGCCGGTAGCGGATGGCAAACAGTGCAAAAGGTTAGGGGTCCGAAATTTAAGCTGACGGACCCCGCTATGTTTGTGAAATCCCCTCCGACTTCTCCTCCCAGATCCCCCTCTGGAAAGGAGAAGAGGAGGAACAGGCCTCGGTGGATGAAAAGTCCGCAAGACCCCGAGGCCTCACAACGAAAATCGTCTCCGGACACCGAAGACGATATCATGCTGGTGGACGAACCTTGTTCCGTTCCTCAGCTATCAGCAAAGGAAGACCCACCTGATCCGGGGGGGGGGGGTGGTAGTTTTAAATAGGTAGAATTGCTCCCATACTTCAATGGAACGTAAACGGCTTTCAGGCTCACAAAGAGGAAGTCCAGCTCTTAGCACGGTCTAATCCATTGTGTCTCTGTCTCCAGGAGACACACTTTAGACCACAACATCAGCCAGTGCTAAGAGGTTATGACATATTCCGAAAGGACGATACCGAGGGTGATCGAGCGAGGGGCGGAGTGGCCGTGTTTGTTCGGAACACTGTCCACTCCGAGCCCGTCGCTCTCACCTCTCATCTACAAGCAGTAGAGGTGAAAATACACGGTCCAATACAACTGACCGTATGCTCTATCTATCTGCCACCCAGTTTGTCCGTCGACTACGACGACCTGGTTGGCATTACACGACAACTCACTCGGCCCTTTCTCCTTTTGGGAGATTTCAACGCCCACAGTGCGTTGTGGGGTTCCACCACCGATTGCCTCCGGGGCCGAGTGATTGGTAGATTGATGGAGCAGGAGGAAATTTGTATCCTGAATACAGGGCAAATGACTCATTTCACCACTGCTACCGGTACGTCTTCTGCCATTGACCTTTCCTTGTGTTCTCCCTCAATCGCAGACTCCGTGCTATGGGAGGTGGATCGCGACCTACATGGAAGCGACCACTTCCCTATTTGGTTGCACGTCGAGTGCGATCGTGGAGGAGGAAATAACCGGCGCAAATGGAACGTCAGTTGTGCAGATTGGCAACTCTATTGCCGCTCTGTACAACTACAACTTGTAGGCAGCATACAGGAGAAGGTGAATCACTTCACGGAAGTGATTCACCGTGCAGCTGACGTTTCCATGCCGAAAAGCTCCGGAACGCTGCGAAGGACGCCCGTCCCCTGGTGGAACGACCAATGTCGTTCCGCCATTCAGGGTCACAGACGGGAGTTGCGGCGTTTTAGGTTGTATCCTACATCCGACAACCTGGCAGCGTTCCGTATAGCCAGAGCTAAGGCGCGCCGTGTTATTAAGGAGAGTAAGAAGAGGTCATGGCAGAACTTTGTGAGCACTATCAATCGTTCCACACCTTCGTCAAAAGTATGGGAGTCCATTCGCCGTATATCTGGAAGGTACTCCCGCGCACCAGTATCTGGGTTACTGGATCATGGACGTATTATTACTGACGAACGAAGCATAGCGCAGCTGATGGCGGAGAACTTCGCCGCCATCACTTCGTCCGATAACTTTGACCCTCGGTTTCAGCAACGAAGAGTCGCTGCCGAGAGGCGCCCGCTGTGCTTTGGTTCGTCGAATACAGAAGCCTAAAACTGCCCATTTACATCTTGGGAGCTGGAGTCAGCGTTGAACAGCGCTAATGACACTGCTCCAGGGCCTGATCTGATCCAGTACCAGATGCTGAGGCTTCTCAGTAAGGATGCTAAAAAGTACCTTCTAGATATTTTTAACGATATTTGGACCGGAGGACACTTCCCCGACTCGTGGAAAGAAGCAACATTAATTCCCATTTTAAAACCTGGCAAGGACAAATTGTTGCCAGGTAGCTATCGTAGTATTGCCTTGACTAGCTGCGTGGGGAAGACACTGGAGAGGATGGTGAATCGCCGCCTCGTCTGGTGTCTTGAATCCCGTAATCTTCTGAGCCGCTTTCAGTGTGGATTCAGGAAGTTCCGTTCCACCTTGGACAACCTGATCCTCCTGGAGGCGGCAATACAAGATGCGTTCGTCCGCAGCCAACACCTTGTGGGTGTTTTTTTCGATCTTGAAAAGGCATACGATACTACCTGGCGACATGTTATTTTAAAACAGTTACATGAATGGGGTTTTAGGGGTAACCTTCCTCATTTTTTAAAATCATTTTTATCTGGTCGTTGCTTCCAGTACCGAGTCGGTAGCGAAGTGTCTGATCTTTTTATTCAGGAAAACGGTGTTCCTCAGGGGTCAGTTTTAAGCGTGACCCTATTTGCTATCGCAATCAACAGTATATCTATGGTTATAAGGAGTCCCATTCGGTTCTCCTTATATGTGGACGATTTTTTAATGTTTATTGCATCGTCCAGCCTGAGAAGCGCAGAGCGGCAGCTGCAACTCGCGCTGAACAGGCTGGATGAATGGTCAGTGCACACCGGTTTTCGATTCTCTGCCGAGAAAACCCGGTGTGTACTTTTCACTCTTAGCAGAAGTCTTTTAGCTGAGCCTCACCTTACCTTGAGGAACACCGTTTTAAGTTTTACTGTAAACAGTTAGATTTCTGGGCCTCATTTTTGACACCAGGCTTAACTGGCTTCCGCATCTCAAAGATGTGAAAGCCAGGGCCTTAAAAGCTCTTAATATTTTAAAATGTCTGTGCGGCAAGTCGTGGGGCGCTGATCGCTCCTGCCTGCTACAGTTTTATCGAGCCTTTGTACGGTCGCGTCTCGAGTATGGTTGTATCGTATATGGTTCGGCACGGGACAGTTATCTTCGGATACTGGATAGTGTCCACCATGCAGGAATTCGGCTCGCCACGGGTGCATATCGCACCAGCCCAATTGTCAGCATTTGTGCTGACTCGGGCGAGCCACCACTTACCATCCGCCGGCAACTCCTCATGGTGCGATACTATATGCATATTGCCATAACACCTGGCAGTCCCGTGTACGACATAGTTCTACATCCCAGCTACGAGCGGCTCTATACCAACCGGCATAGAGCCACTAAACCGTTCAGCTACCGTACGAAGGCTATTTTAGAACATTACGGATTCGAGCTTCCCTCTTTTTATCGCCAGGGTTGGAGTAAATCCCCTCCCTGGCTTTTAAAGAGGCCCAGATTAATTTTAGAACTGTCACGGCATAACAAACTGCTAACCGCTGACAGTGTTTTTATTAATATTTTTACTGATATTTTAAATCAATATCACACTTTCACACCGGTGTATACGGATGGGTCTAAGCAGGCTAACAGTGTAGGCTGTTCAGTAGTGTTCCCTCGAGCGACTTACAAATACAAGATGGATAGCAGGTGCAGTATTTACACTGCGGAGTGCTATGCCCTGCTAAAGTCGCTCCAGCATATGAAGGCACGCCGCGACAAGAAGTACCTCATATCTGTGATTCCCTTAGTTGCATTCAGGCATTAGCAACTATGTACCCAACAGACCGTCTAGTCCAGGACATCCAGGACGCCCTCCTTTCCCTCCAATCTTGTGGGAAGGAGGTGGTATTCTGCTGGGTACCAGGCCATGTGGGAATCAGGGGGATCGAGGCAGCTGATGAAGCCGCCAAGTTAGCCTGTGACAAGGTCCGAATCGACTTTGACCCGGTCCCAAAGTCAGACCTTGCCTCGGCGGCGAAGAGATTTGTTTTTGATGTTTGGCAGAGGCAGTGGCTGGAAGTTGAGCATAACAAGCTCCGGCAGGTCAAACCGACCGTTCAGCCGTGGAGCAGCTCCTTCCAGCAGGCGAGGAGGGATGAGGTTCTCCTTACTCGCCTCCGTATAGGGCACTGTCCTCTGACACATGGTTTCCTTCTCCGCCGAGAGAACCCTCCGGAGTGTGATGCTTGTGGCGTACCTTTGACGGTAGGCCACATTTTAACCGAATGTGTATTGTTTTTAGATCTAAGGGCAGACGTTGGCTTAGCCAACGATCTGTCCCTTATTTTAATCGATGACCGTGACAACGTGGCTAAGGTTTTAAAGTTTTGTTGCTTGGCCGGTCTTGTCCCAAAAATTTTGGGCAGATCGGCCTAGGTTTCAGATTGGATTGGTAGCCGTTTACAACCACCAATCCAAGTACTGTATTTATTTGTGACACTGATTATATGGCTGGCCCTTTTACAGCCAGCCATCTAACTTGTTTTTTAACCTGGTTGGCCCATCTACAGCCAACCAGTTAATGTATGTAATTTTATATTCTAGTCACAGTTTTATATTTTATGTTGCCTTCTGTGTGGCCGACCTCTTTACAGTCAGCAACGCAGACGGTATTTTAGTTAGTATGTTAGTATTTTATTGTGCTGTCTCTGTGGCCGACCCCTTTACAGTCGGCCACACAGACGGCAATTTCGCCACGTTGTCACGCCTGGGTTTTGTTAGGGCGCTAATGACCTCGTCGTCGACGCGCCCAAAAACCTAAACAACAACAACAACAATCGACGTTAAATACGGTAGCCTTGTCGCGGCTGTCATCAACTTCCCGACCGTCTTTTAGTACAACTGGCATATTGTTGTCACAACCGCCTATTTTTTTTCATACGACCAAAATTTCTTTGGATTTTCAATGAGGCTCTTGGAAAGTGAGTTGCATCGAAAATCATTGAAGGCTTCGCGCATCGCATTCTTGACCTGTCCTCTTGTCTCAGCTAGTTTTTCTAAATCACTGCTATACATCGTCCTTCTTGAGCGTGCATGAATCTTCCTTTGCTTTTTAAGTAACCCTTTGACTTCACGCGTATACCACGGGGGATCGTTCCCGTCCCTGATTGTCCTTTTCGGTATATGTAAGTCCATACCTTCCCTGACTATATTTATGAATCGAAGCCACATCTCTTCAACCGAGCCTCTTCCTTCTACAAAGGTAATATATTTATCCCTCAAAAACGTTCTTAAACTCTCCTTTGGGGCCTTTTCGAACCTGTAAACGACCCTTTCTTTTTTCTTTTTGCGCTCGACTGTTAATTTTACTGTAGCAATTACAGCTTTATGATCACTTATTCCCGTGGAGGTAGAAATGTCCGTAAATAATTCAGGCCTATTTGTAACGAGAATATCTAAAATGTTTTCGTTTTCGTTGACGCACCGCGTTGGTTCAGTGACGAGCTGCTCAAGATTAAGATAAGAGAAAAGGTCGAGAACGACACAGCAATTTCACATTGACAGTTTCGTAATAAATGCTGCAGCTCCCTCAGTATTAGTTGAGACTGATCTCGCATTATGGACTGTAAATGATGAGCTATGCGATTATTTTTCAAGAAAAGGATTTGATCAAAATATTTCAAGTGAAGATTTTTCTAAATCCAAACGTTTCATCGATGGTGGTGGCAGGCGATATTTACTAAAAGATTTGTTTAAAGGACCTCTGCTAAACGGAGAAAGAGTGTCTCGAAATTATTTGATATACTCGAAGTCTCTTGGATCATATGTTTTGTGGTTCCTGTCGTTTATTTGACAGTGGGAAAGGTTTATTATCTTCCCATGAAGAATTCAGTGATTGGAAACATTCTTATGATAGAGTAAGTACACACGAAAATAGCTTAGCACATAAAAACTGTTTGTTAATGATAAAACAGCAAGGTATGGCCCAGACAAGAGTTGATTCAAAATTAGTTGAACAGATGGAAGATGAAAAAAAATATTGGAGATGTGTCTTACAGAGAGTTGTGGCTGTAAAAGCACTGGCTACTCGGGGATTATCTTTGGTGGCAAGGGTCAGACAAATTTGGATCAATTCACAACGGAAACTTTATGATGATATTAGAAGAAATTGCTGAATTCGATCCTTTTTTGGCAAAACACATACAAACAACGGTAATACTGGTAAAGGTTACGTGTCTTATTTGTCATTTGCAACTTATGAGAAAGTCATAAAAATTATTGCTGATAGAGTAACCCACTCTATTATAAAAAAACACCCAAAAGGCAAAATATTTTTCCTTTAGTGTTGACTCTACCCCTGATATCACTCATGTGGACCAACTTTCTTTAATTGACAGATTCATCGAAGAAAACGGACAACCCGTTGAACGGTTTTTATGTTTCCTTCCTAACACTGATCACAAATCAGAAGACATGTTGAAGGCAGTCCTTGAGATTTTTAATATCAGCATTAATAATTGCAGAGGTCAATCTTACGATAATGCTAGCAATATGTCTGGATGCTACAAGGGTCTACAGGCAAGAATTAAGGAAATATGCCCTTATGCAATTTATGTACCATGCTCTGCGCATTCTTTAAATTTGAAAGGGTCGTCAGCCGTTCAATGTTGCCAACAGGCTATTCAGTTTTTCGGTTTGTGACAAAACTTATATATTTTCTTCACTGTATAAACACAACGGTCAAAACAGTTACAAGAATTCCTGACAGAGCCTGAGAATGTTTCTCTAAAAAGTGTATCTAAATCTCGATGGTCAGCTAGAGATGATGCCTGCACTAGTCTTAACAATGACTGGAATCAGATTATAGCAGCTCTTCAAAAGATAAAAAATGATTCGTCACAAAAACCTTTGGTCCGCAGTGAGACGACTGTACTGCTGTCGCAAATAGTTACTTTAGAGACTGCCATTATGTCTGAATTGTGGGGCACCATATTGAAACAATTTCATTTAGTCTCGAATCCTCTGCAAGGAGTAGATATTGACCTTGAAGTCGTTGCAGGTCTTTACGAATCATTAATTTTATTTATTGAAAAAAATGTATGAAGCGGCCGGCAAAAGGAAATCTCAGATAAATGAATTAAAAGATTCCAAAAACGCTCTATCAAAAGAAAACTTAGTTGTGATGAATCTGGCGAGGAAGAAGTGCTACTGCATGCAAGTGACCATTTTTTAGTGCATGCATTTCTTACAATTTGTGACCAGCTTTTAAGTGACCTTAGAAGGCGAAAGATGGCTTATGTTAATATCATCTACATATATACTCTGCAATTCACAAAACTGTGGGTGGCAGAGGGTGCTCAGCACCAAACCTAATCTCTTTGTTGTGCATTCCAATCGCTAATGGTACGAGGGAAAAAAGAATTCATATAAGAATCAGTGCGGCACCTTATTTCTCTAATTTTATCTTTCCTGTCATTCCCACCAAATAGGTTGGTGGACGAAATATTTCACTACACTTGAAGGTAAAGTGGGAGTACGCATGTTTACCAATAAGTTTATACGAAACGTGCGTCGTCTATATACCTAGCCCAGTCTGCTAATCAGTTCTGTGACACTTTCATAAGGACTATAGAAAGCGGTCACAAATCCAGCGGCTCTTCTCTGTACTTTATCTATACTCTCAATCAACCCCTTACGAAACGGATCCCAGATGGCACAACAGTAGTCCAAATGTGGACGCACAAGAGATTTGTACGTTTGTTTGTTCATTACAATTATCAAGATTTGTCCTAGGAAACGCAGCCTAGAATTAGCTCTACCTACTAACGTATTAATATGTTAGTCCAATTTCATGTTCCTTTGTACTGTTACTCCAAAAAATTTCATATGATCGACCATATCAATGACAACTGTTTACCTCGTATTTCTGAACAATCGGATTCATTTTATTAGTTATGCTCATTGTCTTACACTTTTTACAATTTAGTGTGAGTTACCACTCAACGCACCATGCCAAAATAACATCCAGATCACGCTGAATTTCTAAGCAATCGGCCAAATTCCTTACTCCCCTATAAATAACCACATCATCAGCAAACAATCTAAAAATGCTTTTCACTTTGTCTCCGAGATCGTTTATAAAAATTAAGAAAAGAAGTGATCCTATAACACTTCTTTGAGGTACACCCGATGTAACATCTAGATTAGAAGGACTTTCTCCTTCAACAACGACATACTGCGATCGACCAGTTAGAAAATCCTTTATCCTTTCACAAAGCTGTTCCGAAATACCTTACGCTCGTAGCTTCCCTAAAAGGCGGTTATGTGACACAGAGTTAAAGGCTTTCTGAAAATCTAAAAAAATTGTATCTACTCGTGAACCTTAATCAATAACTTTCATTACGTCGTGTGTAAATAGGCCCAGCTGTGTTTCACATGATCTTTTCTTCCGAAATCCGTGTTGATTTGTTGTAAGCAAATTATTTTCATCTAGAAAATTGATAATGTTCGAGCATATAATATTCTCCATAACTCTACTACAAACAGATGTTATAAATATGGGACGGTAGTTTCCAGGATCGCTTCGATCACCATTCTTGAAAGTCGGAGTTACTTGCGCTATTTTCCTGTCTGAGTGTACTTATCACTCTTCTAGGGATTTACTGAAGACATCAGACAGAAATGGCCCTATTTCCGCCGCATGCTCTGAAAATACTCTTACTGGAATTCCATCCGCGGCAGGTGCTTCCCCAGGAGCTCTAATTGCTTTATGATACCTGCAGTATCTATTCTTAATGATTCCATCTCCAACTCGACACGACGTGGGAAAACGGGAATGCTATCCTTATATTCGTCAGTAAATGAATTTTTGAATACAGTATTTAGTACGTTAGCTTTATCACGGCTTTCATTAACCTCGGACCCTTCACGAACCAGTGCTGCAATATTGCTGATGGTGCAACTGAATTTTCGAAAATACGACCAAAATTTCTTTGGGTTTTCTGCGAGACTCTTAGAGTATTTGAATGAAAATCGTTGAAGGCCTCACGCATCACGTTCTTCACACGTCCTCTTAACTCAGCCAAGGTTTCTAAATCGCTGCGAGACCTCTTCCTCCTGTAGCGTGCGTGTATCCTCCTTTGTTTTTTGAGTAATCTTTTGACTTCGCATGTGCACCACGGTGGATCATTCTCCCAATTTATTTTCCGCTTCGGTATATGTACTTCCATACCTTCCCTGACTATATGTATAAATCGATGCCACATCTCTTGAACGGTGTCCTTTGTTAACTTTAAGTTATGGTAATTATTCCTCAGGTAGGTCCTTTGAGGCCTTACTGAATCTGTATACAATCTGCCCTTTTCCCCTTTTTCGCTTGGTCATTAATTTGATAGTCGCAATTACCGCTTCGTGATCGGTTATTCGCTGGTCGTTGAAATGTCGGTGAATAATTCTGGCCTATTAGTAACTAGCAAATCTAAAATGTTTTCGCTACCGTTAGGACACCACGTAGGTTCATTAGCTAGCCGCTCGAGATGATTATAGGAGAATAAATCGAGAATTACTTCAGAAGCTGCCTTATCCCTTCTACCAGTAATGTGAACATAATCACGCCAGTCGATACAAGGCAGATTGAAGTCCCCTTCCAGAATCATAGCATGATCCTGAAAACGGCTAGCTATACTGTTAACGTTACTTCTTAATTCCTCGGCGATAGCTATGTCAGAATCGGGTGGACGGTAGAAGGCGCCTATGACGAGTTTTGACCCAGCAACATTGAGTTTAATCCATATGATTTCACAGATAGTATCGACGTCTATTTCATTATATGTGCGAGGTCCTCCTTATCCATTATTTAGACTGCGACAAGAAAGATTGATAGCCCGCTTTACTGGCACTTGGCCCTAATATGCCTTTTTATGGTAGTTGCTATCACCTCGCCGTTTGTATTAATATAAAGTAACTTTTATTGCTAAATCCTCAATCATCTCTCAATTTGCGCAACGGATATTCTAATGCTATGTAAAGACTTTCGCCACATTTTTACTATAATTCACAATTTATTACACTTAAAAATTCACACAAGATACAATGCCTTTACTGAAACAATATTCTGTACATATTTGCATCACGCTAGCCGAAATCAGTTTCTCCACATGTTCACCCTATGCCAGCCAAAAACAGTCTTTCTCGCCATATTGGCTTGTTCCTTCCTCGACAACACAACCATACCGTACTGCCAACTCTCGCAAAATGAAATTACTAAACTAACTTATAATTACCCCGTTCTACACAAACTACTATGCTGCAAGACCTATACTATAAATAAAATATAAATTTATTTACAATCAATTTATAATGTAATAATATAACTCAGTAATGACTGGTGAGTGGGGACCTCACACATGCCCTTACTTTGCCACTAATTAGCACTTTTTTTGTAACCACAAAAGTTGATTATTTGGGGCAAAGTTCAACCCTTTCACCAGGCATTACGCCTTTGTAACAAAAATTACACATTTTCCATTACACCATGGTTCTTTACAATTTCTCACTCAATGTCTTTTGCTATAGTCCAGTAACAGAAGTTTATTTACATTTATAATAGATTACATTGTAAATATTTCTCCTCTCTCACCTTGTACAACTTTAAATCAGTCACATTTCGCAACCCAAACTTCCTTCCTGACTTCGGGTACACTAGAAAATAGGCATTCTTATATGGTTTTCCCTCCGCTCGAAATAGCCCATGGAACACATTAAAGAATTTTTTAATTTCCGCATTTATCTCACAAGACCTCTCTTGCGTCTTCACCAATACCAAATCGTTCAAATTAAATTCAACAGGTTTATGTCTCTGGTCGTGCTTTCTCTTCCTTTCCTCTGCTTTCCTCTTTATTCTCTCCCTTACTTGCTTACAAACGTCTTCCTTAGATACACATTGACTTGCTGGAAAATTAATTACTTCTTTAATCAAATTCGGTTCTTCTATACTTGCATCTCCCCTTTGTAACAGTCAATTATAGCTCTAAATTTGCAAATCCAGTCCATACCCAGAATACAGTTAATGCTGAGCTCGGGTACCACCAAGCAAGCATGCTCCAATGCAACTCCATTTATTTCTAACTCCAATAATATTTGAATTTTCACCCTCTTACTCAGTTTTCCGGTCACCCCACTTACTTGAACTTTACTCACTGGCATTTCGGCAATCTTGTTGTTCTTCACTATTTGGTCATACAACTTGTGTGATATCGCTGTTAATTCACTCCCAGTATCCGCTAGCACTTCGCTCTTCAAACCAAAAACTTTCACCATAAATATTGGATGCCTCACTTCCTCTTCTTCTTCCTTCAAAATTTCCTCTTGTAATAAATCCTTTTCAAACTCTTCTGGAGACCACTTTAACACTTCTAATGTACTCCCATCTCTCAGGTGTAGCTGCTGTAAGTCTACATTCTCTCTACTGAATTGACTTCCATCATCTGTTTTGTATTCATTATTTCCCGCAACTGAGCTTATGTCCTGTCTACCTTCTTCCGAAACTTCAACATTTGCCTCCTCTGACATTTCACTTCCATCTTCATTGCTATTGGCATATTTCCTCACAAGGAAAAATCTCACTCCTTCATATTCTTCACTGTCTAACATTCCACCTGATTCTTCTTCTTTCAGATTATCATCTTCGTCCTCACTACCATTTTCGTCGCTATACTCTTCCTCATCTTCGTCACTTGTTCCAATGCTATCTTCTGTTGCAGTTTCATACATATCTTCCTCAAATTCTTTCGATACAAGCTCATCTGTCAACATCTCTTCTGCTAAAGTGTAATCTCTTACACTGCTACTACATTTCTCTTTGTTATCATGGATTCCCAGATCGATTTCAGCCAATTCTTGAAACATTCCCACCACCTCAGTGGTTCCTTCTCGTCACACACCCCGACATCCAGTTCTTTCGATTTCTCTTGATTTTGCCCCCTGCTGTTGTAGTTTATAATCTGCATATCACATTCGTTGACATTTCTGTGTAAGTCATCAGTTCTCTGGTAGGTGTTGCTGTCATTCCTGTTGTTTCTGTTATTTTGATTCTTTGGTCCTATTCCGACTTCCTCCGCTACTGAGCGGACCGCCCCAGTTGCGGCGCAGAGTTTCCCTCCATTCTATGGGAAACAAGCTGCCTTCCTCCATCTCTTCCTCCTGGTCGGCTACTGTTATGATATGACCCCTGATAGCCATGTCGCCCGTCTTCATTTTCCCTTCTTCCATCTCCAGAATTCCTGTTATACTGTTCCTCTCGGTGATATCCATTTCCCTGACCTCTGTCTCTGGTATAATCGTCCCGTAGATTCATCTGGTTCGACCCGTTATAACTTCGATAGTCATTCCTCTTATCCCCTCTCAGGCTTTGCTCATTCGCACTACTCCAGCGGTCCAACCTTTCAACTATTTCCAAAAAATCTTCTATACTATTCCATTGAACTACTACTAGCTTTTGTTGGACAGCCCTAGGCAATTTTTTCAACAGAACTCCTATTTTTTCATCATCACCGACTTCTTGATCCAGGTAGCACAATTCTTTCATTACTGCTTCACAAAAATTCTTCATGCTACCCTCACGTCTACTATAATAGCGACAATTCCAAAAATCTCTCCTCATATTCCTTTGTTTTCTCTGTGACCAATATTTGTTCAAAAATTCCTCGAAATTATTACATTCTTCAACACTGCCACAGCTCCATACAAAGGCATCCCCTCGTAGCATATTCTTTACATATCTTATCTTATCCAGGTCTGACCACTCACAAGGTAATCCATTCTTATAAGCTCGAGCAAATTCTACCGGACTGCCTTTTCCGGTTTAAAGTTTACTTCCGGTAATTTAACCTGGTTTGTGATGATACCACCAATCCGCATAGCAGTCAAATTTCGCCGTTCTTCTTCACCAAATTTCTTAATTAGATGTTTCACATATTCCTTCACCTCTTCTTTGACTGATTTCATCTGGTCATCCACTTGGTTAAATGCTCCTTTCACTTCCTTATCCATAATCATAAATCTCTCTCCCAGCCGGTAAATTTGTTTGGAGTTGGTTTCAGCTTTTTCTTTTAATTCTTCAATCCCTTTTGCACAGTCCTTTTGGTTTTCATAAATTATCTTATTTTCTTCCCGCATGACTATATGCTCTTCTTGTATTTCCTTCCTATTTTTCTTCACTGCTTCTTCCACCTTTTGTTGCACCAGACACACTACATTATGCTTGGTAGCATCTTCATGCTTCCCAACATAATCATACACCCTTGACATTTCTTTCTCTATTTTTGTGTTGATATCTTCTTTTAATACTTGTCTTACACTCTCTATCTTCCTGTCACATTTTTCTTCCGACTGTTGAATACATCTATCCATTTTCAACAACATATCCTGCCTTAAAATCTGCACTTCCTCTTTAATTTTTTCGGTCAAATTATTACAAGTCTCGGTAATTTTTCTTTCCATTTTTTCTGCGATTTGTTTTGATTCTTCTCTCATATTCTCAGCTGTTTGTTTTGACTCTTCTATCATTTTTTCCAATAAAACAATTAGCATCGACATCTCGCCGCATTTCTGTTTCTGAGCATCAATTTGTTTATTACCCGTCTCTTTTTCTTTAATATTAATTTGATTAACCGGTATTGGTGTTGACATCGCACTAATCATGAAACTCTTTGACTCGACTTCACAAACATCACTATCTTTAACATCTACATCAATACTATCTTTGGTTGAATTCATAACTCCGCTTCCCCCCATGCCGTCACAGAGACTAACGCAGCTAGCTTCAGTTGAATTAAACTCGTTGGTCAAGTTAACTCCACTTCCCTCCCTTTCAGCTGAATGCTCGACAAACCCTGAATCTTCATAGTTACAAACAATACCACCATTATCCCCATCGTAGAAGTATAATGAACAAAGTAATTGAATTTGCAAACTTAATAGAGATGCACGAACCACAAGTAATAATTGGGGTAGAGAGTTGGTTAAAAGAAGAAGTACTAGACAGTGAGGTTTTTCCTGATGGTTACAGAGTGTACCACAGAGATAGAGGAGCAATTGGTGGAGGAGTCTTCATACTAGTTAGCAAAAACTACCACAGTTCACTGGCGTTCATAGATCAAGACCATGAGTTACTTGGGGTAGATTTCTGGGGTAGTAAAAAAGAAAAAATCAGAGTGTTGGCTGTTTACCGCAGTGGAAGAATGACAGAAGAGGATGAGGCTCTTGGGGAGAAATTAAATTCATACTCAGATTTCAGAGGTGAGAATAGAATGATCATCATCGGCGGGGATTTAAATTTACCAGGTGTAAACTGGGAAGGGAATAAGATAAATAACACAAGGGAACAAAGATTTGCAAATATCTTAATAAGGGAAGGAGGATTTACACAAGTGGTTGAGCAAAACACTAGGGGACAAAATATTTTGGATATATTTCTAATTAAGCTCGATGAAAACCTTTTGAGGTATCTTGTAACTGAAGGAATAAGTGATCATGAAGCAGGTTTGATGGATATTAGAGGATTCAGTAAACCAGCAGCCAAAATTGAAGGTGGAAATAGGTACAATTATAAAAAGGCACAGGTTTCAAATTTGAGGAGATATTTCAGAGAACAATTCAGCAAATGGAAGGAAGGCTCAGGTACAGAAGAGTCAAGGTGGGAAGAGTTCAAGGAGATAATAAGAAAGGGGGAAGAAAAATTTATTCCAAAGCAAAAAATAAAGAGAAGTAGAGAACCTATGTACTATAATAGGGATGTGAGGAGGTTAAAGAGGTTGGTAAGAAAAGGAAATAACAGAGTTAAGAGACAGCAGGTTAGTAGGGAATATTTAAAACAAATAAACAAGGACTTAATAACAGCAAAGAAAATGGCTAAAGATGGTTTTATGAAGAGTATTGTCAGTGCAGGGGGACCATTGACTGATGCATCTAAAAATTTCTATGGCTATATCAGGAAACTGAGGGGAAGGGAGGATGTAGAGACACTTATAGATAAGGACGGAGAAGAAGTTACTGAGGATTTGAAAAAGGCAGAGATTTTAAGTAACTGGTTCAGTGAAAGCATTAGGGACAATGAATCAGAAACAGGATGGTCTAATTCGGAGAACGAGCTTAACAACACAATTAGAAATGACGATAGTAAAAAATTTTATATCCATTCTGAGGAAATCATGAAGGAAATAAGAAAGCCGAAAAAAACATAAAGGGGCTGGTGAAGATAATATTACTACAGATATCTTAAAGATAGCCGGATGTGACATTGTACCTTATCTTGAAATATTATTTAAATTGAGTCTAGACACTTGCTGCTTACCACAGGACTGGAAAAGTGCAATAGTAGTACCGGTACATAAGGGAGGGGTGAGAAATAGAGTCGAGAATTACAGGCCAATCAGTTTGACATCAGTGGTAGGTAAATTAATGGAAAGATTGATATGCAACCACATCAGAAATATATGTGAGGAACGTAATTGGTTTACAAGCAGGCAACATAGTTTCAGGCAAGGATATTCATGCGAATCTCAGTTGGTGGGATATATGCAAGACATTTCAGATGAAATGGACAAGGGAGGTCAAATTGATAGTGTAGCACTAGATCTGTCTAAGGCGTTTGACAGAATAAGCCATAAAATGGTAGTAAATAAGGTAAAAACCATTGGAGTGGATAAGAAAGTCATTTGCTGGGTAGAAGAATTTTAGAAGGTAGAAAACAGAAAGTTAGGGTAGGAAATGTAGTATCAAAAGAAGTGGAAGTAAAAATGGGAGTGCCACAGGGTAGCGTATTGGGACCATTGCTATTCATTATTCTAATGAATAATTGTGTTGATTGTTTACTATCTGAAATTAGATTGTTTGCAGATGACATAATGCTGTATAAAAGAATCAAAACGATAGAGGATTGTAAACAGTTGCAGGGTGATCTGGACAGGATATCTAATTTTGTTGGTAGACATGGAATGAAGATAAATGCAAAGAAGAGTCAGCTTATTAGATACACAAATAAAAAACAAAAGGTTAATTATGAATTTAAGGTGGGGAAAGAATTGCTTGCTGAAGACTTGAAATGCAAATATCTTGGAATTACTTTTGATAACAAACTTAATTGGGCAGGACACATAGGACAGGAGGTAGGAAAAGGTTTCAAAGTTCTTCACTTGTATGGAGAGAGTGATGAGGGGATGTACGAGAGAAGTCAAGGAATTGGGTTACAAAACTTTGGTCAGACCATTGCTCGAATATGGTAGTGTAGTATGGGACCCTCATTTTACGTATCAAATACAGGAGTTGGAGAGGGTGCAAAGAAGGGCTGCTAGATTTGTTTCTGGAAATTATCGCAGAATGCAATCAGTGACGGATATGATAAAGGAGCTGGAATGGGTTTCATTGCAAGACAGAAGGAGGATGAGGAGGGTCATGGGAGTGTACAGGGCATATACTGGTGATGAGGCATGGAAAGATATTGCAATAGGTATGAAAAGTAGTGCATGGAAGGGAAAAGATGACCATGACCACAAGCTGGCACTCGATTTCAGGCACAAGGGTGTGGGAATATTCTCTTTTTTAGGTAAGGGTGTCAGGGATTGGAATGAGTTACCAAGAGAAATGATGAATAATTTACCGAAAACTTTGAGGGAATTTAAAGAAAAAATTTGTAGAGGGCAAATGTAGGTGTGTGCAGGATAGGGGGAAGATGGGTGTGTAGGGATATTGCCACCGGAGCGTGTGCTCCATTGCAATTAAATTAAATTAATTAATAATTAATCTTTAGAATTTAATCTATCACTGCAACCCGAGGATTTGCCCTTAATTACTTCCATTTTACTTATTTACAGCCAAATAAAATAATATTACTACTGAAATTCCCCGTTAATTCACCCGCAAAACACAAACATAAAATCACTTCCAAAATTTTCACAACGCCGCTTTCCGACGCAGAAATACTCTTTAATGGGTACAGGAATCCATTTTGGAACACAGACAACCTTTTATGAATTACTTACTTTACACAGAAATGGCCACATCACTGCAAACATAAATTTTACAACACACAAAAAAAATATGCATCAACATAACATTACAAATCACAATGGCTTTTACACATGCATTTATCTTTCAGTTACCAAATTAAATAAAACCCTTCCCACTATTGCTTAAAAAAAATTCTTTATTTGCTTAACTAAGGTCTTCTCAGTATTTAAATCTAATTTGGACAATTTTTTTAATTTCCACAACCATTCTTATGACAAATTAACAGATTTAATTCTTCCGAAATTAACAAATGTTTACTTCTGATGTTCATTCGTTTTCAAACTGTTGCATTTAACTGTTCGTTCTTTAAAGGAACTTAAACCACTTTTTATAAATTCATTACCGGTGTTTTATTTTACGGAAGTCATTGTATCAAATTCTGCTTGCTGCCACTCTTTCGGAAAATTATATTGAATTTCTGTACTTGCCAATGCTGCGATGATCTTCTCGTCTGCTAACCTCTGCTCCAAAAACCGCTGGCTCCCGTCGAAGAATATCCAAGGTCGTTCTTGAATAAATGCAATATATTGCGCTTGCAATATACTTATCCTGGCAGATTCGTCTCTATGCGAGGTTCTCCTTATCCATTATTTAGACTACGACAAGAAAGATTGATAGCCCGCTTTACTGGCACTTGGCCCTAATATGCCTTTTTACGGTAGTTGCTATCACCTCGCCGTTTGTGTTAATATAAAGTAACTTTTATTACTAAATCATCAATCATCTCTCAATTTTTGCAACGGATATTCTAATGCTATGTAAATGACTTTCGCCACACTTTTACTATAATTCACAATTTATTACACTCAAAAATTCACACAAGATACAATGCCTTTACTGAAACAATATTCTGTACATATTTGCATCACGCTAGCCGAAATCAGTTTCTCCACATGTTCACCCTATGCTAACCAAAAACAGTCTTTCTCTCCATATTGCTTGTTCTTTCCTCGACAACACAACCATACCGTACTGCCAACTCTCGCAACATGAAATTACTAAACTAACTTATAATTACCCCGTTCTACACAAACTACTATGCTGGAAGACCTATACTATAAATAAAATATAAATTTATTTACAATCAATTTATAATGTAATAATATAACTCAGTAAGGACTGGTGAGTGGGGACCTCACACATGGGAGGAATTTACCCACAGCTATAAATACCCCACCTCCATGAGAATGTAATCTGTCTTTACGAAAAACGTTCATGCTGTCTTTAAAAGTTTTGGCGGAACTTATTTCCGGTTTTAGCCAACTTTCTGTACCGATAATGATATCCGCCTCTGTGCTACAAATAACGCTTTCAAGTTCTGGTTGTTTGTTATAAACGCTTCTTCAGTTAATTGCGAGTGATTTTAACTGTCGTGACTCTTTTACATTCCTCCTAAATTCCGGTGTTGCATCTGATAGGGTTGCCCTTAACTGTATTACATGTTTTGAGTCTTCCTCCCTCAGCCTAAAAAACCGCCCAGTGCATTCCACACGGCCCCTGCCACCCGTGTAGCCGATTCACATGTGTAGTGCACACCTGACCTATTCAAGGGAACCCTACATGACTCAACCCTATGGCGGCGATCGAGAAATCTGCAGCCAATATCATCACAGAAACGTCGTAGTCTCTGGTTCAGCCCCTCAATACCGCTCTAAACCAGAGATCCACAGTCAACTCTGTCTAGTTAGTTTCGCCGATATCTTGCGACCATTAGCTACAGCCAGTAGCCGGAAGGAAGAGAGGATAACCTCCGACCCAATGCGACGTGAGGCACAATCTGCAGTTGGCTACATCCTGTCCCTTCTATGGCATCCGTGATGGCCTACTCCACATCTCGGATCAGACCACCCGGAATACACACCGAATGGACGTTGGATTTCTTCTCCGAGTAATCCACCATTTCCCTAAGCGGCTCTATAAACCACCTAACATTAGAGCTTCCAACTACCAGAATACGCTTCTGCAATCGCCCAGACCTATTGGGCCGTCATCTCACAGGATGACAATTGTGGGACTGAATCAGCCTCCGACAATACGTCATACCGGTTGTACAGACGAACAAGTTCACTGTCTTGTCCTTTAAGCCTGTCAGACTGCCCCCGTGTGGGGCTTCGAAGTCTGGTAGCCATATGCCAGTCACCGTCAGGTGACCGAGGCACAGTCCCAGCTTTTCAGCCTAGGTTGGAGGTACAATGCTCGACATAGGTGAATCTGTGAGCGGCATGGCAACATCAGGTTCCCCAATACCACATCTGCAGCAACCTTCTACGGCAGCTTCCAGCTGTGTAACTTTCGCTAACACAGCTGCAAGCTATGCGCGCAGATCAGCCACCTCAGCTCGCGTCTGCACACAGCAATCACAGTCCCTAGACATACTGCTTTTTAAAATCGAACAAAAAAAGAAAAATGAACAGAAACTCTAACTAATCTGTACTTCGGATAAACTGCAAAAACTCAGTTACAACACTAATCAAAACTCCACATCGCTAGTGATAAAATATAAAACAAAAATAAGCTACTGACGAAGCGATGTTCAACTGCTAATAACCTCTACTTTCTACAAAAATAAACACTCAGAGACAAAACTAACTAAATCCACACACCACTAAAGATAAAATGTGATGCTAAATCACGCTACTTTACTGAGTGTCCGTCCAACTGCAAGTAACCTCTACTTTCTACAAAAGTAAACACTCAGAGATAAAACTAACTAAATTCACACACCACTAAAGGTAAAATGTGAAGCTAAATCACGCAACTTTACTGAGTGACCGTCCAACTGCAACTAACCTCTACTTTCTACAAAAGTAAACACTCGGAGATAAAACTAACTAAATTCACACACCACTAAAGATAAAATGTGAAGCTAAATCACGCTACTTTACTGAGTGACCGTCCAACTGATACTAACCTCTACTTTCTACAAAAGTAAACACTCAGAGATAAAACTAACTAAATCCACACACCACTAAAGATAAAATCTGAATCTAAATCATGCTACTTTACTTAGTGACCGTCCAACTGCAACTAACCTCTACTTTCTACAAAAGTAAACACTCATAGATAAAACTAACTAATTCTACATTCCACTACAGATAAAATGTGAAGCTAAATCACGCTACTTTACTGAGTGACCGTCCAACTGCAATGACAAGTTTCATTCCTTTTTTAGAGACTTGAGAAAAGAGGAGAAGAAGAAATAAGGAAAAACGCCACATAATTACTACGGCTCTATTCGTAAGATCTTGCGGGTGGTCTGCAAGATGAATGTGTGCTCTTGAAATATTATATACAATCCGAAAAATACAAGAAACAAAGAGCTTGAGACAAATAGGGTTTTTGATACAAGAAAACAAACTGGAAGAGGTGTTTCCTTCCATTGATATTACATTACGTATGTTTACTTGCATGGCAGTGACTAACTGCAGCACAGAGCGTTCTTTCTCCGTGCTGCGACTAATTAAAAGTCACATGCGTTCTCGCTTAAGCGAAGAACGCTTAAATAACTTATCTATCCTTAATATAGAGGCAGATTTGACGAAATAATTGAGCTATGATGATGTTATAGATGATTTTACCAACAGTTTGGCAATTCGCATATGGTTATTTGAATATTGCATATTTAACAAAGTAATTTAACTTTTATTTCTTTCCTTAATTTTGAACATAAGTTTATGCCATTTTTGTTATCAAATTTAAGTATTTAGTTATGTTTGATGTTTTGGAATATTGAAACATCAGAATAATATTTCAGTTTGTCATATGATTTGTAAACATTGAATTAAATAGTCTTTATAAAAATTGAAGGTATATATCAACCCATATTACATAATTGAACATATATATTTATTCACTTTAGTAGTTTGTAATATTTGATTGCACGAGTAATAAATAATCATAGAAACAAAGTATAAGTTTTTATTTGTCAGCTCATTGCATCTTTCACTTTTGCTATTGGGTAAGTTACAGGGGCGCCCAATTATATTCGCCATGGGCGCAAAATTTAGAAATACGTCCCTGGATAAAGGGGCAGCACAATCTAGATCTTTTCCGAATATCTGCTGTGTGTGCACGCCACGTCGACTGTCTCACCGAGGTAGCGGACTGTCCTGGCTCATGGCATGTTTTTCGTATTTCCCTGAAGGTAGTCTGAATTCACTGAGCAATAAGCAGTTTTCGTTGTGCTTATAGTGGGCGGTTGAAACAAATACAGCACTGATATATTTTGTTTGTTTGTTTATTTATTTATTGACATTCGGTTATGTAACCATACAGCCATCACTTGTAACATGATTCATTATCGTTAACTAATAACATGTTTGATTATACTCATTATTATATTGCATCTGTTAATTATCGTTATACTTATGCTACTTACAATTTTGATTATATTGGTAACAATTTTAAATAGAATTTATCTAAACGTAATTAAAGTCTTTCAGGTATAAAGCCGAATCGCAGTAGCAGTTGATACAATTTGTTTTCAAGTCATATTGCAGGTATACGTGAGGCAATACCGACATTGGTATTCATGCGTCTAAATTATTATTTTCTTTTGTTCACATTCGGTTATATGACCATACATCCGTGAATTGTAAGATAATTCATTATGCTTAATTATTGACAGGTTTGATTATACTATTTACAATCTTGCTTATGCTAATTATAGTTGTACTTAGGCTACTTACAATTTTTATTATACTGATGACAATTTTAAGTCATACTTTTCTACTCGTAATCTTTAAGGAATAAAACAGAATCGTTGTAGTCGTTTATACAATTCATTTTATGCTTATTGACATTTTTATTTTTGATGATGAGGTCTTAGATTTCTATATTTCCATTTTTTAGGAATCTAATAAGGCTGTTGTTGGTGATGATAGTTATTTTAATAACTGCAGTTTTCGTTTTAACTGCTACCAGCTAATCGACTTTTTTAAAATAACAGTTATTTGTAGCTGCTTCTTTATTTGCAAGCGCTAAAGGCTCGGTCACACCATGGAGGAAGGAATTATATGGAGGAGAAGTGACGTTAAATCGGTGAAGCAAGCACTAAACTCTCCCGCATGGTGGCAGCACCGGCAGCGACCATATGGCGCTTCCCAACAATTAAGGTGTTCACATTGTGGTAGATGCAGTGATTATTTCATTTAGTATTGTGTATAAGTGTTTAAAAATGCCAGCTTGTGTTGCGTACGGTTGCACAAATAGGCCAGACAGGAAAGAACCTGGAATATCATTTCATAAGTAAGTTGAATTGTAATTATCGTTGTTGAAGTGAGCGGTAGACACCGCAACCTTTGCAGCACGTCTATAAATATTTAGTCATAGCTCTCAATGGGATGACTTTGTTCTCAAATTTTTCTTGGTGTATTGTAGAAAATCAGCAAACCTTGCTATTTTGCACATAATAGACTAGCATTATTTTTTAACGAGTGTTTAAAATGAGATTTAAAGGGGCGTGTTTTACTTCGCGATTCAGTGAATTTACTATTACGATTTCTTTCGTCACGTTGCTGGTTATACTGACAATGGATGATGAAATTAACTGTTATGTGAGAAGCTGTGAGTTTTATTAATTTTTTAAATAGCTATTTCAGGCCATTGACTTAGGTTATTTTTAAAGCTTCATATAAGACTTGTTTCTGTTTGTAAATACGTCTATACCTATTTTTACCGATTTTGAAATCTTTCTCATCTATTTATGTCGAAACAGGTTCATGCAGAAATAAAAATGGGCTTCATAAATAAAGAAGTTATTGGCCTTTGAACAAAATCAATTGGGGAATGTGTTTCTAATTTAGTCTCTTTTTTTTTGTACAACATTCTCTCCCCCCCCCCCCCCCCGTATCTAAATCTAGCTGAGAGATAATTTTTTTACAATTGTCCTAATAAGTAGGGCTGTGAAATTAGACAACACATCTTGATCAAGAGAATGTTCATTAAGGTGACTGAATAAACATTTTATTTCTGGTACCAGCCTACAAAATGTCTGGGTTGCTCATCCCTAGAGTGGGTCCTCTTACTTTTTTTCTGGTCTAGGACACATTTCAGACTAACCACAAGTGGTAGTAATAAAACTGAAATATCCATTCTGCATGTCACCCATGTAATCATTGTGGCTTTGACAGAATTAATTTTTGGTCCAGCCTGCATCCAAACCTAAACCCCTCAATTTGGATGTTGTATATCCCCCAAACTAAGCAAGATATCGAAAACATTCCTTATTATCGAGTTTTTTCGTCGTGTTACATAAGAATCCATCGTTAAATTTGACTTTTGCGAAATTTTTCTTCTGCATTTCAACTCAAGACACCTCACTTTTGAGACAGTATATCTCGAGAACTAGGTGAAATATCGAAAAATTTTACTCTTTATTTTTTATTTGTCTCGTCTTTTTAAATAAAAATTCATCATAAAATTTGACTTTGAATAATTTTTTCTTCTGAATTTCAACCAAAACCATTTCACATTTGAGACAGAATATCTCGAAAACTAAGCAGGATATCAAAAAATTTTATTCTTCATTTTTTATTTGTCTCATCGAGTTACATAATAATCCATCACCAGATTGCGGCGTCACGTTTATCCTAGAGTCCCCTTGAGGTGTTTAACCATACTCCCCGTGTTTGTTGGGAAGCGGTCAAGCCCCCACCACTCCGGCCATGCCCCCCCACTCCTCCGCCGGCCTGCTTCACTCCCATGCGTGGTAAAGGTCTCTTGCGTCGTCTCCATATTATTCCTTCCTCCATGGGTCACACGGGGTGATATTTATCGCTGCGACTAGAATAGCAGCGATTAATCGCTTCGTGTGACAATGTAATCGCTGCGATTTACCCTTCTAGCAGCGATGAAAAATCGCAGCGATGAGAATTAAACATGTTCAATTCTAACATGTTGGTGATTTTTTCGGCCCAAGTCCTTAGTTGCTATGATATGTTATGTTCCAATTCTCATCGCTACTAGCGCGCGATTGTGGCGGTCACGTGACCCTAGTGTGCGCTACACAGCGTTATTGTCGCCTCGTCTGACAGCTCAATCGCTACGTTCAGCGTTTTTTTTATTATTTAATTCCATTTTTTAAATTTTTTTGTCATTATGGAAAACGGGGAAGGAAATGTGACCAAATGGTTGATTTTTATGTTCTTTTATGTTTATCGGAAGGAGTATTGCACACCAATAACAATAAATAAATTAACAGTAATGCGCGAATAAAATCCTTTGAGTAGGTTTTTTAATGAATTGAATGACACTAGACTGATCATTCCATCTGGTGAAAATCTCAGAAAAAATTAAGAACATTAAGGATGCACACAGAAAATAATTTAGCTATGAATAAATACTCCACAGACTTCAGGCTATCAGCACTTGTAACATTAGTTAATTTCTAGTATGGTCTTACATAGAATCGCACCTCTTGTAAGTGTATCTTTTTCATAAGTTGCGGAGCAACTACTTCAAGTATTTTATCAAAATTTCCTTCAGTTAACCGTTGAATATTTCTGTAGTCTTGTGGATCCTAGTTCTATCAGAAGAAACGCAGAAGCCTCAGCTTTTTCTATTCGTCTAATCCAGTAGCGGACCCATTTTCTTTTCTTTTTAAAATCTAATTTAACAAATGTTTACTCAACACAGCATTAGCCAAAAGAATCAATCGTCTCAGAACTATACGACGCGGTTTGTACGATATAATAACCAACGAATGAGGTTGATACATTACTTCTCTAGCCTACCTAATCGCTCAAACCAATCGCTCCGTGTGACCAGCTAATAGCTGCTATTAATCGCGGCGAATGATCGTCGCGATTAGTAGCAGCGACAAATATCGCCCCGTGTGACCGAGCCTTAAATGGCTATACCTGTGGCAGCTGGTTAGGGAGAGACTGGTTAGGTCTGTGGATTTAGCCGGGTTGGAATGTTAATTTTATTTTTATTAAAAAATCCAAGTATGGTTTTACATATATGAAATTGCTGAAGCGATATTGTTAATTTGGAGTTGAAGAAGCTATGTAGTAAATATAGATTCATATCCAGTTATGCCTTTGATAATGCGTATAAGTGGGTCAGGTGAAAGTTTTGGTGAAAGCCAAACGTTATTCCGCTGATGAGGCGGATACATGCTATAATTTTAAATCATTGAAAATGTTTGCAAGATTGTCTTTTTACCCAACATTATTATACAATGTGGTGATGGAGAAATTTACGAAACGGCGATGGTATGATAGAATCGACGAAACCGTGATTTTAGGAGCATTACCTTTCAAATGGATGACAACGAGAGTAATAAAGCCGTTGTTTGTTTTGAACTTAAAACCGTATAATTTATTGAATAACTTATTATTTTTTTAATAAATTTCAGTTAATTGAAGAAGAAAACATCAAAGGCGTTGTGTCAATGAATGAAGATTATGAGCTGATGTTACTGTCAAATAAAAGAGAAGTGAGTTTGGTTTAGCGCATCGAGTGGTGTGACATTAGTAAATATCCATTTAACAAAAATGTAATCTGTTGATCTTTTCAGGACTGGAATAAGTGGGGGATAAAATTTATTCAGCTTGCAACTACAGATATATTTGAAGCGCCTTGTCAGAAGAAACTTTCATTTGGAGTAGAATTCATCAACAGCTTCAGAGAAAGTGGTGGGACTGTATATGTCCACTGCAAAGCGGGCCGTACGAGAAGTGCTACACTTGTTGGATGCTACCTGATGATGGTATGTCCTACAGCAAACTGTAGTTAGTACTCAGTTTTGTAAATATTGTTATAAAGCCATGTTTATACTTCTGAAGCACTTCATTTAGTTGATTTCTGATTTATTTCTGGAACATGATACTGCTACAACAATTTTGCATCACACGGAACATTAGGCAGCTATCAAAGAATTACGTATGTTTGCTTTTACAGAAATTTTTCTTCTGGTCTGGGCTATATTTCAACTGCAATGGCCAGGAAGGAAACAAAATAGTTTTGGTTGATATGATCCCTGTACCCATAGTAAAGTTATAGCAGCATATTGATCTAGTATTAAACTGATTTTCCATCAACTGAAAATAAGTTATAGGAAGATGGAATGAAAAGGCATCCTTTAAGATCACCTCTTGATTTAGCACACTTTGTGTAGTTTACATGACCAGTCTTGCTTTATACATTTTTTCCCATACCTCAATAATTAAATTGGGTGTTGTCAGTGTATATAAAGTTTTTAGGGTATTATCTAACAGGCAATACCGCTTACTTCGCGCTGTTAACGTGTCGTCATAGTGACGTCACATTCACATACAGTCAATTTTTGTGACTATTCGGCCGCCGGTAAGCGGCCGCAGACGTCCTATAACACATCAAACACTGAACATCTGGTTGTGTTATCAGACATCTGCGGCCGCTTACCAGCAGCCGCCTGCATCTGATCCACCTTCGGGATATCAGTTTATGTTGATAATGTACAGCTTTAAATTATATACACAAAAATTATAGACACAAAAATTGACTGTACGTGGACGTGACGACACATTAACAGCGCGAAGCGAGCGGTATTACCTGTTAGATAAAACTCAGTTTTGAGTAATACAGAACCATGAGATACAATACAATACATTCATTTTCCATTGATCCCAATATAAGAGACTGGCTCTGTGGGATGTGGAAAGTTGTCAATTTACAGATAAACAGTTGCATAACAAAATAATACATACACCACAAGCTGTACAGTCATAGCATACATGGTACCGTAAACAATTGCATAACAAAGTAATACATAGGCCTTCACCAGGAGGTGTACAGTCGTAGCATAAATTAAATTAATTATGTAAACTACATTTAAACAGGCTACTGGCAGTTATTTTGTAGATACATTAGAAATAAATTCTTCGACAGGGTAGAAGGAGTTGTCAATTAAAAATTCTTTCAATTTTTTCCTGAATCTGTTCTTATCATCTGCTAGATATTTAACATGTGTTGGGAGCTTACTGAAGATATGTATCCCTGAATATCGGACCCCTTTTTGAACAAATGACAGTAATAGTGCAATCACTGGTACTCATCAAGGAGTTGTAGTTTTCGTTTGAAAACTGTTGCACATGTTCGTTTGGTGATACTATTTAACCCTTTCCCCCCTGACGGTACTTATAAGTACCACTGTATTTACCACCATATAATTCGACAATACCAGTATCCACTGCATTGTTAAGCCTGTTGATGTATTGTTGTATGATTAAGTCAGACAATGACAACATTTATTTTTAAATTCTGCATGAAATTGCCGAGAAATTAATTTTCTAACTTGGGGCTTGACAGCATACTGACCAAAGTAACAAGTGGTACATTACAATGAATTTTTAGATGATAATTTACTTGGTAAGTGTCAATTTCTGTTATTACTTTTTTATTTTGAACATTTAACCTTATTTTTTTTACCTATAAAATATGTTTTTCTAGTTTCTTTACTAAATAATCTAGAAAAACCAACGTGGACTTATAAGTACCATCAGGGAGTTCTGGGTGGTTTTATACAGATTATTGGTCAATAGATTTAGCAAGTATACAATTGGTTTTATCATTGTGTTAGATATTTTCAAATTGATATTTTTATGAAATACGCTCTGATTGAAGCTCTTCTCTTAGAAGTTTATAATTTATCAGCTCTTTTCTTAGAAGTTTATAATTTATCAAGGCAAAAATGACGAAATGACTGGAATGTTCTCAGATTACTCATTAGGTCAAAGAGTGGTCTTAGAATTGACTGAAAAAAATGGAGCAATGACGATGTTATCTAGTATTATCATTATTTTTCATCAGTTTCATTATTAAAAAACTGAAACAACTTTTGCTGTGGTAGAATCAGACCATACTGCAAGGGACTTTCTAACAATCTGCTGATGGAAAACAAAAAAGAGGAGATTGTGACAATGAATTTACAAACCTAGGTATTTGCTACTAGAAATGGAAGGATAAAAAGGTCATACATTTAGTATCAAATTTTCATGGCAGCGGTGAAACTCCACTAAACTGGTTGGGGTCAATGGCAACTTCAACAGATGGTCCCTCTCTCGGGTTGGATTGGTGACCTGGTGGATCTTGGACCAGAGGGCCTCTCTGGCCGGTCATCGGGGGCCACCTCCAACAGTAGGTCCCATAGCATTTTGCCCATCCTGCCACCCTGTTGTTACACCACTAGTTATATACGAAGAAAAAGATGGATTGAAGTCGACAATTTCATGCTCAGGAGTCGTCAAGGATAACAATACCTTCATGTGTGGGGTTGATACTGCTGATCAGCTGATGACTTTGTGCAATTCTGACAGAAGATTACCAAAATCATGGTAAAGATTGTTTTTGGGAATTCTGGATGTTGTATTTGTCAATGCCTATAACATAAATGGTCTGATATTGGAAAAAAAGTCTGTAAAATATTTTAGAAGATCCTTTGCTCAAGGTATGAATAGGTCATTTATATATATTTCACCAAGCCCTCATCCATTCAAACAACACAAGTCATACTATTCTACAATGAGAGATGTAAGATTGGGAAACAGAGGTATACACTGTCCCTAAATTGTAAAAATCAGATGAAGATGTGAAGTATGTAGAATGAAGAAAATACAGTCAAAACATCATTCCAAATGTTGCACCACAATGTCTTTTGTGTCTGAATGAGCAAAAAGATTTTTTTTTTTTTTTTTTTTTTTTTTTTTTAATATCATGAGGCAAACATTTCATACTAATATGAACATAATTGATTTCAATTGCTATTTCTGTACATCCTGTGATACACTAAGTCCCTGACGGTACTTATAAGTACCGGCTTAGTAATTAGGACTTAGAGTTCCAAAAAAAATTTGAAAAAAATGTGTGTTTAATTTCAAGTACCTTTATACAAATATGTTATTGAAATTATAAATTTCCCTTTTTTTCCAATAGCCGGTAGGAAAGGGTTAATATATGTTGCTCTTAGAGGTGTAAACTGTATAGATACCTCACAAACTTCACTTGAAAAGTACCGTAACGCTATACCGCGATCTGGTCAGAATCCCCCTCCCCCCCCCCAACCACACCCATAAGATGATGTGAGATTTTGATGGGATAGCCTCCCCCCCTTGCTGACTGGCCTTTTTTTTTTTTCAAGAGTTTAAAAAGAAGACATGAGATTTCTGTCGACCCCCCCCCCCCACCTCCCTTTGGTGAGATTTTGTCAGACCCCCCACATGTAATTAATAGATACCCCCTTACTACACAAATTTCACACGAAAACTACCAATAAGTGGTCTGAAATTTTTTAACACATTCCTTGGATGAGATTGTCTACCTCATTCACTGCTGGTCAGTTGAGGAGGTGTTGATAATTAATGCTGCACCATAGAAATGGATTTTCCCCATAAGCTGACTTACTTTTTATAACAAATATGATTTAAAAGTGGTAATGAAATGAGATGATGTGTATCATACTAATTAATATTTAGGCTTTTCCTGGTGGAATATTTAACAATTCATCAGTGCGTGATAGGCACTAGAGCAGTGATGTCAAAGATAAGGCCCGCGATCGCAATGTGACACAGAAAGAAGAATCATGTTTTTTAGAGCTTTTAGACTTCACTCGATTCTTCTACAGATGTTTTAAAATGCGCACACTACATTTATAAGTAATTTCAAGGGCAGCGCGTGCCTAGACAAGTGAGAGAGAGAGAGACAGTAACACCATCTCTTAGCAACATGCGGAATCTTCCACGCGCTTCAAGTCTAGACTAGAACCTTCCTTATCGATATAAAAGTAGTGCGTCGGCGCGATGTGAGTCAGTTGAGTCGATTGTGAAGGTATTGTGCATTTGTTTGTGTCATGCTCGTGTGATATCCATAATTGTTACGATTTTGGCATAATGTCACAAAAACGTGAAGTTGATAGTGAGTGCAGAGTTTTTCAATCTAAATGGGTAATTGCATATTTTTTCATAGAATGGAAAGGTGTTTGATTTGCAATCAAACAGTTGCTGTTTGTAAGAAGTTTAACTTGAAGAGACACTATGATACGAATCATAAATCAAAATTCGATTGTTACACTGAAAAAATAAGAATGGACACATTGTCATCTTTAAAATCTAAACTTCAAGGTCAACAATCGATGTTTACTAAAACTAATACTGAGAGCGAAGATGCCCTGAAATCAAGTTTTATTATTGCATTAGAAATCGCGAAGAGATCAAAACATTTCACTGATGGTGATTTTATTAAAGACTGTATGTTGAAAGTTGCCGTTATTTCATTTCCATCTGAAAAGTCAATAATTCAAAATATTTCGCTGTTAACAAACACTGTTGCTTCAAGAATAAATGATTTATCTCAAAATTTGGTTCTTCAATTGAAGGAGGAAATTAAGGAACTTACAAACTTTTCACTAGCTGTTGACGAGAGCACTGACACTGTTGATACAGCTCACCTTGCTGTTTTTATACGAGGTATTAACAGTAACTTTGAAATAACTGAAGAACTATTAAAGTGCGTTCCATTGACAGGTACTACAACAGCAAATGATACTTATTCTGCAATTGAGCATTTGATAACAGAATATGAACTTGACTGGAATATATTTAGCAGTACAACTATGGATGGCGCTCCTGCCATGGCTGGCAAATATTTGGGCGTTGTAACTAAATTAAAACAGAAAACATCAGGGAATTTTGTGGGATTTCACTGTATAATTCGTCAGGAATCATTGGCATCCAAACATTTAAAAATGGACCATGTCATGCAACCTATAATTAAAATAGTAAATTTTGTAAGGAGCAGAAGACTAAATCACCGACAGTTCAGGCAGTTTTTACAAGCTTTGGACGAAAAGTTTTTTGATGTCCCTTATTTCACCAAAGTTCGTTGGCTCAGTCGAGGAGTAGTTTTAGAAAGATTTTTTGCATTACGTAACCCTATTCAAGCTTTCATGTTGGAAAAAGGCAACCCAGTTGATTATGACAATGACTGGTGGGTTGATTGTGCCTTTTTGGTAGATATGAATAAACACTTGACTGATCTGAATGTAAAGTTACAGGGTAAAAATCTGATTGTCACTCAAATGTATTCATGCATTTAAAACATAGTTGAGGCTGTGGGAAAATCAGGTAAAAAATCAAACTTTGGATCATTTCCCTCATTTAAAATCATTTGGCACAGTGAACTAAAAAAAATTGGATCTATATTCTCAACTTCTGCAAAATCTGACCATGGAATTCAACAATCGTTTTGAAGACTTCCACAAAATGAATGAAATGGAATTCCCAATTTTCATCAATCCATTCAGTTTTGAAGCTTCACAGGCACCAGTTCATTTGCAAATGGAGTTGATAGATCTTCAATCGGACAGTATTTTGAAAGAATAATTTAAAGAGGTTAACGCTCTTACATTACACAATATTTCAAGAGTTTGGATAACTACCCGGAATTAAAAAAGCATGCAGCACGCATTCTGTGCGTTTTTGGTAGCACCAATTTATGTGAGCAGATCTTTTCTGCCATGAAAATAAATAACAACAAACATCGCACAAGACTTACGAATGAAGATCTCTAATCAATTCTTAAAATAATTACATCAAATATGATACCTGACATCAAAGAGCTTGTCAAAAACAAGAGAAATCGGGTACCTGGATCCTTGAGCTCAAAATAATTACCCTCTTTTATAACTTTGATATGATTTTTAACAACCATATATTATATACTATACAATTAAATAAATAAAATTTTATAATAATTCAGTACATTTTTTTATTTGAATCTGGCCCTCCTACACATTCTAAATTTAATAAACGGCCCTCTGCAAAATTGAGTTTGACACCTATGCACTAGAGGTAAAATTATTTTCTAAATGCCACAATATGCACTTGGGCGTGATGTATAAAAATGAATAATAATGAAAATAGTGACTAAATGCATTATTTTTGTATGATATATTGTTAAATATTTAATATAAAAATTGTTTAAAATTGGTTACAGTCATATTATTACTACAAACAATATTTGCAACAAACACTCCTGTTTAGTGACCAGGAAATTGTTCCTTTGTTGTGGGCCACTTTTATGATAGCAAATATGTTGCCTCTTGCAGGTCGTGCAATCCAAAATATCATGGGCACCTTGGGCAAGAATGAATTAATCACGGTCATAACTAATACCGCTCATGTACTCGTCTGAAGACTCAGCCAACAAATTTGCAATTTCATCATCTGTTAGAGGCTTATTAGATTGCATATTTCTTCTTTTGGGGTGTGAAGGCCCTGCAAAACAATCGTCTCTACAACTCGTATTACAAGTTTTTTTTGGGTAACTAACAAAGCTATAAATTTGAAACCACTTGCCTTTATAACTTGCTTGTAACTTTTACTACATGCATATACCAGCAGGGACACTTAAAACATAATGCAGACTGAAGAAGAGATTAAATATTGAGGCGCGGGTCTTCACGCACGATTGCATGGCTGGCTACTGAGACATCACTCTACACCAGGCGCTAGCTTGAGATAGGCTCTTTAGCATTTAAACCTCACCAAGCACTTGTGCACAGTCGGCAGCGAATGTGTTAAGAATATGTGGATATTATTGCAAACAAGTATACACATACCATAAAACTTTATTCAAGATTGATATAATGTTAAATTGTAGTGATCTCCAGCAGCCATATTGTTAAGTCCAAAGATAATGCATACATGCAACATACAGTGAAATATATCCACATGTTGTAAGAGTCCAAGACGTCAATATCCTTGGCATTTATCTAAGGTGGTTGCAATAGTTTTAACATAATTTGTGGTTAGATTGAAAAAGTGCCAATATACTGGTTACAGTATAATGTGTGAGATCAGTATTACCAGTGGCATCTATGGAAAGGTTTAAATACAGTCTGAACCAGTAGGACAATTGGTGCTCCCTGTTGTAGCATAATGCACTAGAAATTTTATTGTTAATATTGATTGAGGTTGTGTATGTCTCAATTTGACATCCATCGATAGCTTATTGTTTAATAATAGGACAGCATTTTGTGAAGTTTATGCTAATTTGAATTCAATTACGATGGAGCGCATGCTCTGATTACAGTTTCTGTAGTCATTTAATTATCCCTTTCTTGTAATTCTTAAACATTGGCATGATGTATTCAAGTGTTTCAGCATCCATCTACTTTTGAAATTATGAATTTTAAATTCCTTCATCATTTTTGGTAAATTATTTATCATTTCCCTAGGTAATTTATTCCAATTCTTTAGACCCTCACACACAAACAAAAAATTTCCCACACCTTTATGCATGAAATTGAATGCCAGCTTGTGACTATGGTCATCCTTCCCTTTCCATACACTATTTACTCATAACTCTTCGACTAAGATTCCTGCAAGCTCAATCACCAAAATATGCCTTGTACACTCCCAGCACTTTCTGCACCCTCGTGGCTTCCCCAGATCACTCCAAGCGAATGCCATGTTGCTTCTTACAAAAGGCCATGGCCAAATTCCTTCCCGTTCCTTGTCCCCAGTCCCATCCCACCTCTAACGACCTTGACTTTGGTTAGCCGTAAAGCCATAAGTTGAAAAAAGTCTTCACCCTCCTCCTGTCCTTTAATGACTCCCAATCCAACAAGCCATCTCCTTTATAGGGTCCTGTGGTAATTTCCGCAAACAAATCTAACTGCTCTTTGCATGCTCTCAAACTCTTGTCTTCAATATCCAAAAGGTGGGTCCCAAAAAGAGGAGGTGAAGAAATAACTTTATAATTATTTAGAATTTAAAATTTTATTTAAATACTGTATGTATTCACGTTCGTTTGGGCAAACTAGGACTGGGTTAAGTCTTTGTTTAGTTTGAATTTTTCTGTAGATGTGCTGAATTTTGTGTAAAAGGGGGGGGGGGAATAAGCTCTATATATGTTGCAATGTAAATATCACCTCTGTTAATCTCCGCTTTAAAACTTGTGGAATAAACCGGTTGTTAGCCCTAGAGGGGACCTACAGTTTAACGTGGAATCCGAACCATGGAACGCCCTGGCATAGTTCGTGTGATCAAACACAACCCTCAAAATTCCTGCCCCTACCAGGATGCGAACCCGTGACCGGAGCAGTGATCATTTTGAAAGTAAGTGCCTTAACCACTGAGCTACCAGACCACTTTATTAAAATAATATAATAATGTTTCATCACAAATTCCACATTAAAAAAAAAATTGTGATAGAGCACTTACTCTTTTGGCAATTTCACTACATTTGTGTTTAATTTTGAAAATATGATTACTAAGGCAAAATAAATGTTTATTAGCTTATATTACTGAAATTTTGAATTGAAAAATTTGGAAAAAAGCCTTATCATGCTAAATGACTTTTATTTCAAATTTAATATTTATTGGCATTTACTACTGAAATTTCAGATTGAAAATATGTGTATTGAAATGGCAGAATGATTTATTTTAATTTTCAAATTATGAAATTTTGATACTACAAATAATTTGAAAATAAAAAAAATGGTATTTCATAGTTTTAAGTTTCCACTTCTGTTGGCAGCACCCAAATGACTGCCAACTATTCCCCCTCTCCCCCTCCCTGGATAATCTAGGGAGAGTAAGTGATGATCAGCAAAAGCCACGTCAGGCTTTATGGAGGGACGGGGGTTCACAGGATGTCAAAATGGCGCCATGTGGTTTATGGACACTCACTTCAATTCATTCTTGGTCACTTGTTTTACCCATTATCCCTTTTCCTTGCTTCCTGTGTAAAGTCTTATTTTTCCCCCCGCAGGGGCCTGGTACGGGTTTGGCGAACCCGCGGTGCCTGAGCTGGAAACTTGTGAGCGCCACAAGTTTCCCACACCGTAAACTCCTTCCATGCTTCAACGATCACCGTATGGTGTGGCAGTGGAACGTTGTATGCCTAGGAGAACGGGGATCTTGGCTTCATCGCGCGGACTGTACTAACCTCTATAAAAAAAAAACCTCAACCTCAAGGTCAGCCACATGCTGAGGAGGTGAATGGGTGGAGAGGGAATTCACTCGCTACCGTGCAACCTCAGGGGCACCTGCGCACCCCTGTTGTATTAGCACTTCTATTTAAAATGGTTTTACTTGTAGGACCAAAACGAAGTCGTCCACTAAAACCAAAAAACCCTGCGGTACGGGTGTGCCGCAGGCTAAACCCAATACACCCAGTACAAAGAAACGGGCCAGGGTTGATAGCCCTCCCGCTTCGGAAGACCATAGCAACAAGAAAGTCTGTTCCATAGCGAATGCTTTCGTTGTGATGCAGAGGGTAGAGGGGACATTTAAATAAAAAGTGTCCCCTTTTTATATTAATAAAGGACTCCAAGGATTGGTTGGTACCTGGAGATCAGTTAAAAAGCTGAGGAACGGGACGCTGCTGCTGGAAACAACCATCAGTAGGCAGGCATCCCAACTCCTTAACTGTGAGCTCAGAGAGTTCGCCGTTAAAAGCGAACTCCACAAATCCCTGAATTCTTCGAAAGACGTCGTTACCTGCCGTGACTTTATGGATTTAGGAACTGAGGAACTCGTTAAGGAGTGGGAGGATCAGCAAGTGGTCGAGGTGCGTCAGATTACAAGGACTGCCACCTTCGTCCTGTGGATACATAAACTTGAACGTCCGTCCGTATGTTCCGGACCCAATGCGCTGCTTCCAGTGCCAGAGGTTTGGACATACGCCGTCCCACCTGTGGTAGATGCGGCAAGGGGGCACACGAACCGGGTGTCACTTGCACGCTCCCGCAGGTGTGTGTCAACTGCTCCTGGGCGCATCCTGCCTGGAGTAGGGAGTGTCAAGTGTATCTTGAGGAGCGCAAGATACAGGAGTTGAAGACCAAAGAGCGGATACCGTATGCAGAAGCAAAGAAGGCGAAATCGCTCGCTGCTCCAATATTTGGAAGTAGCTTTGCCAAAATGGTCTCGACGCCCGTCAGGAAAGAAAGTGTTGCTACGCAGACATCCTTTACAGACATGGGCACAAGCACTACGTGCTCATGTCAGTGCAAATGTGGTGCGAAATCCACGAAGGTCATGACACCCAAGACCGCGGATGTCGGTAGTGAACACATCTGCAACCTCGACCAATCCAGCAGCAGCAACAAAGACTCCACCAGCATCAACGCCAGCTATTGAGATAATAGCACCTCCTATTCCACCACGTGCTACTACCAGTGGAAATAGACGTGACCAGAAAATCCGAGGTCCAAAGTTTAGAATGACGGATCCGAACCAATTTGTTAAGTCCCCCTCTTCTTCTCCTCCCATACTGCCCATCGGTGGGGAGAGTAAGGGTAAGAAGCAGAGGAAGAAGAAGAAAAAGGATGGGGAGGATTTTCAGGAGTCCTCTGGGTCGGAGATGTCTGTCACCGTTTCTGGACAGGAAGACACGAAGATGCTGGTGGACGAGTCTGGTCCCGTTCCTCGGCATGATGTGACCGATGACCCATCCGATCCGGGGCGGATGAGGTTAAATAGGTAAGGATGGCTCCCATACTTCAGTGGAACATCAACGGTTTTACAGCTCACAAAGAGGAGTTTCACCTTTTAGCACGGTGTGATCCTTTGTGTCTCTGTCTCCAAGAGACACATTTCAGACCAACACATCAACCTGTGCTAAGAGGATATGACGTTTACTATAAGGACGATACCGAGTGTGATCCAGCGAAGGGAGGAGTGGCAGTGTTTGTCGAAACACTGTCCACTCCAAACCTATTGCTCTCACCTCTGATCTACAAGCAGTGGCAGTGAGGTTACACGGTCCTATTAAACTGACCGTATGCTCCATTTATCTACCACCAAATGCGCCCGTCGAGTACGACGAACTTACCGAATTATTGCGGCAGCTTACTCGGCCATTCCTCCTCGTAGGAGACTTCAACGCACATAGTGCGTTGTGGGGCTCGAATACCGACTGCCCCAGAGGCCAAGTGGTTGGTAGATTGATGGAGCAGGAAAACATTTGTATTCTGAATACAGGACAAATGATACACTTCACCACTGCTTCCGGGTCATCCTCTGCCATTGACCTTTCTTTGTGTTCTCCTTCAATTGCAGACTCCATGCATTGGGAGGTGGATCGCGACTTTCATGGTAGCGACTTTCATGGTAGCGACCACTTCACTATTTGGATGCACGTTGAGTGTGAACGGGGAGGCACCAATAACCGACACAAATAGAACGTCAGCGGTGCATATTGGCAACTCTTTTGCTGTTCTGTATTACTGCAGCCTCGCCATACTATACAGGAAAAGGTGAACCACCTAACTGAAGTGATTCACCATTCAACTGACGTTTCCATGCCGAAATGCTCCAGAACACTGTGAAGGACGCCCGTCCCCTAGTGGAACGACGAATGTCGCTCCGCTATTCGGGGTCGCAGACGGGCGTTGCGGCATTTAGGTTGTTCCCAACACCTGACAACCTGGCAGCGTTCCGTATAGCCAGAGCTAAGGCGCGTCGTGTTATTAAGGAGAGCAAGAAAAGGTCATGGCAGAACTTTGTGAGCACTATAAATCGTTCCACACCTTCGTCGAAAGTATGGGAGTCTATCCGACGTATATCTGGAAGGCACTCCCGCCCACCAGTGTCTGGATTACTGGATCGCGGGCGTGTAATTAGCGACGAATGAAGCATAGCACAGCTGATGGCGGAGAATTTTGCCGCTATCACCTCTTCCACCAATTTTAACCCTCGGTTCCGGCAACGCAAGATTGCTGCCGAGAGGCGCGTGCTGTGCTTCGATTCGTTGAATACAGAGGCCTACAACTGCCCATTTACATTTTGGGAGCTGGAGTCAGTGTTGAATAACGCTAACGACACTGCTCCAGGGCCTGATAAGATCCAGTACCAGATGCTGAGGCATCTATGTAAAGATGCTAAGGAGTACCTTCTGGATATTTTTAACGATATATGGACCGGAGGACACTTCCCCGACTCGTGGAAAGAAGCAACATTAATTCCCATTTTAAAACCAGGGAAAGACAAATTGTTACCAGGTAGCTATCGTAGTATTGTCCTAACAAGCTGCTTGGGGAAGACACTGGAGAGGATGGTCAATCGCCGCCTCATCTGGTGTCTTGAATCCCGTAATCTGCTGAGCCGCTTTCAGTATGGATTCAGGAAATTCCATTCCACCTTGGACAACCTGATCCTCCTGGAGGCGGCAATACAGGATGCGTTTATCCACAGTCAACACCTTGTGGGTGTCTTTTTCGATCTCGAAAAGGCCTACGATACTACCTGGCGGCATGTTATTTTAAAACAGTTGCACGAATGGGGTAACCCACCGCGTTTTTTAAAGTCATTTTTATTTGGTCGTTGCTTCCGGTACCGAGTCGGTAGGGAAGTGTCAGATCTTTTTATTCAGGAAAACAGTGTCCTTCAGGGATCAGTTTTAAGTGTTACACTTTTTGCCATTGCTATTAATAGCATTGCAGCCATTATAAGGAGTCCCATAAGGTACTCCTTATATGTGGACGACTTTTTAATATTTATTGCATCATCCAGCCTGAGAAGCGCAAAGCGGCAGTTGCAGCTCGCGTTGAACAGACTGGACGAATGGTCAGTGCACACCGGTTTTTGTTTCTCTGCCGAGAAAACCCGAAGTGTACTTTTTACTCATAGCAGAAGTCTTTTAGCAGAACCCCACCTTACCCTGAGGAACACCGTTTTACATTTTACTGATACCGTTCGTTTTCTGGGCCTCAATCTAGACGCAAAGCTCTGCTGGCTGCCACATCTTAAAGATGTAAGAGCCAGAGCCTTGAAAGCTTTAAACGTTTTAAAATGTCTCTGTGGCAGGTTGTGGGGCGCCGACCGCTCCTGCCTGCAACAGTTTTATCGAGCCTTTGTACGGTCGCGGTTGGAATACGGGTGCATTGTATACGATTCGGATATCTTCGGATATTGGATAGTGTCCACCATGCAGGAATTCGGCTCGCCAGGGTGGTTATCGCACTAGCCCAATACCCATCATTTGTGCTGAGTCTGGTGAACCGCCGCTTTCCATCCGGCGGCATCTCCTCATGGTGCGACACTATGTACATGTTGCCACAACTCCTGGCTACATCCCAACTACGAGCGGCTCTATACCAATTGGCATAGAGCCACTAAACCGTTCAGCTACCATACAAAGGCTATTTTAGAACAATACGGATTCGAGCTTCCCACTTTTTATCACCAGGGTGGGTGTAAATCTCCTCCCTGGCTTTTAAAGAGGAGCAGAACGATTTTAGAAATGTCAAGCTTCAACAAGCTGTCTACCGCTGACAGTGTTTTTACCAGAGTTTTTAGTGACATTTCAAACCAGTATCAGGATTTTACCCCGGTGTATACGGATGGGTCTAAGCAGGCTAACGGAGTTGGCTGCTCCGTAGTGTTCCCTCGAGTGACTTACACACACAAGCTGGATAGCATGTGCAGTGTTTATACTGCCGAGTGCCATGACCTGTTAAAGTCGCTCCAGCATATGAAGTTAAGTCGTTATCGGAAATATATCATATGTTGTGATTCCCTCAGCTGTATTCAAGCCTTAGTTAACATGTACCCAGCAGATCGTCTAGTCCAGGACATCCAGGACGTCCTCCTTTCCCTCCAATCTTCTGGAAAGGAGGTCATATTCTGCTGGGTCCTGGTCATGTGGGAATCAGGGGAAACGAGGCAGCTGATGAAGCTGCCAAAATAGCCTGCTACAAGGTCAGAATTGACTTTGATCCCGTCCCAAAGTCTGGCCTTGCCTCGGCGGGGAAAAGATTGGTTTTTGACGTTTGGCAGAGGCAGTGGCTGGAGGTAGAGCATAATAAGCTCCGGCTGGTCAAACCGACCGTTCAGCCGTGGAGCAGCTCCTTCCAGCGGGCGAAGAGGGATGATCTTCTCCTCACTCGCCTCCGTGTAGGGCACTGTTGTAACGGTGTCGTCTGATGGATACGTTGTCTGTGTTTGTCAGGATGGGCGTTCGCCAGTATTACTTACTTGGGGCGAGTCTGCTGCGGCTCCCGTCCTTGGTACTTCCGTCTCGGCTTGGGCTACCTTACTTAGGCTATGTACCTGAACCTGGATCTTACTGACTTGCACTAATGAAAGACGCTAAGTGCGTACATAGATTTATTCTTTCACTGCGGGCTGTTACATTTGTCCATTGGCCACGAGCAGGACTCCAAGCACTTGGTAATATAAAAGATTGATGGACTTACATTGGTATGGCAGATCAGCTGACTAGCGGGCAGAGCTGGCCTTCGTTCCCATCTCGATGTTTAACGCAGCATAGTGGCTGCTTAGTCACTCCAACTTGGCTTGACCGACTTCCCCGACTTCTCCCCCCCGAGCCTCGGTGAGCTCGCGCTTATATTTCGTCAGTTGTGTACTCTGTCCCAGTTCTAAGGGCAATCAACTGACAGCTAGCGTATCTCGAAGCTTCTACACGAGCCCAGTTTCCATAACTATTGCTCGCCGACCTGGATTTATTGCTGAGCTGTCTTGCGACATCCCATGCCAGGCGCTTACGGCCAGTGAGTGCCGCCGCTCATACATTATCATTATAAATATTTTCACATCTCCCCAAATATACTATAATTATTAAAACGGTCCACTACAATCTCTCCCTCCTTAATCGAAGACCAGCTTTGTCCCCAAAGCTTACTACTTCCCTCCATTGTTGAGGTTACTCACTAACTAGTCCTAGTATACATGTTATGTGCTTGGATTCTTGCTTCGGGCTTACAAAGTTATAGCAACATTCTTTTATAATCGCAAATGCTTTATGGTGTGGCGTCCAATCCTGCATAACAACAAAATCAATTCTCGTTAAGAATCATAAGTATAAAAGACAAGGCAATAAAAGAGAAAAATAATCATTTGACAAAAACAATAGAACATCAATGACAAAATTACAGTTCCGATTTAGTTGTGCAGTTTTCGGTGTCCTTAGCACTATTCTTGCCAGAAGATGTTAGTGTCATTACAATTTATTCTGCGGTTGGTATGAGTCTTTCAATATCAAATCTTGTTAATTTTTATACTATACCATTTGTAAATTAACAGTATCCCAATTATTACAATAGATAATGATACAATAGTTGTTAAAATCACAGTGGTTACCATGGTTTTGTGCCTTGATTGTAATTAAATTTGAGTTTCTATGGCTGCTATTGATTGATTATATTTAATTGAATCCCTTGGTTGTTGCAAGTGTTTTGATAATTCTGTGCTCAAGATTGCGGGATTTGTTTGATTTAATTCCACTAATTTCGGACTAGGGTATGTTTCTTTACTGAAAGTAGGTAACACGTATTTTTGACACGACAAATAGACATGAATAATGGTTTTGTGCAACACTGGTATCTCATCGTCAAATGAGGTGAGATTTTGAAAAGATACATCAATAGGTTAAATCCAGTATCCAGCTGCCGACTGTACTCCCATAATTCTCTGAAATTTATCTGAGCCACAATGGACCAAACTAATGGCGAATGAATAACATTATCTTGCTTGACAAACATTATACCACTCTTAAGGGGTGTGACTTGATAACATTGTATTGGGACCCTGCCCAGTGAAAGAATTAGTACTACTATTAAACCCTTAAAACGCAACATTATTCTTCTAATAACACCCTTGGAGAAATTATCTACTAAAGATTACACACTGACTGTTACTACACGATACTACTAATTCAACTAAAAGATAAAGTTCTTACTGCCTAAAATATTTTCACCACAGTCTTAATTCTAAAAAGGTCTGTAATTAATGTTTTGATACTTAAAGATTACAACGATGTGCTGGTCACTGCTACGCAAGCATTGTCAGCGCAGCCCCTCGCTGTGTCGACATACGTCACGCCGCGTGGTCAGCAACACACTTCGCCGCTCGACCTACGGAAAATCACACCACAGCGAATTCTGCACATCGGTGTTTACATGACACAACAGCTGTGTCGGACAACAATAAACACACAACTTGCTATTGTAAACACAGCACTTGACACAGTTTTTTAACTTGCACTTAGGTTCACTCAAAAAAAAATGATTCTCTTGAATAGAATTCAACACAGATTCGTTGAGTCGAAACCAACCCAGTTTACAAGGTTTCATTAAAATTTTAATTCATAATTCTGGTCTAACTTTAAATTGCTTTACTTATTGACATTAAAATTCTTACTTTGCAATTACTATTCCACTTCCTCCTTGGCAGCACCTTTGCAGGGTTAAAACAATCATTATTTACAGATTATTTCCCAGGTAACTACTCTTTATTTCTTAAGTTATCTGAATGATTCTGTTGCAGTGATGTGTCCCTTTCCCACTTTCTTTTGGTGGTATTACGTGTTTCCCTTTTACTCATTTGCTTGTTACCCTCAAATAACATGTGATTACATTGTAATTGGATTTGCCCTTCGCGCGAGATTAAAAGCGTTATCTTATTTGCTTCTGTTAAGGAACTCCCATTTGAACTGTTTTATCGATTCTCCTTTTAAAGATCCTTATCCATATTTCATACTTAAAGGATTAATTACAGATTATCCCATAATTTGCTATCATCATACGTGAATGAGTTAACACTACTACCCAAATAGTGATACACTGACATTAGAACCATACTGAGTGAATTAACTCGAGGATAATTTTCTAGAAATAAACATGTGTTTAGGATTGTGAACAAGTAACAGAGACCTATAATATAAATGAATGTAATCTTTCTCGGCGTTGTTGATTTATAACCGTTTCTCGGGAACCAAACTGAGTGATGTTGTTATTAATGCACCTATAATGCTGGTTTGTTCTTCCAAAATTCAAATTGACCTACTATGTCATTTAAAGAGATCATTTTTCACTCCACCTGCCCTATTACTTTAATACTACCCCGGGTTTATTTTACGTTCCTTGAGACAACCTGCACTCAGGACCCGTCGCTTCATAGGTACAGCCGTATTCTCTTTTTGACCGTCCTATTAACCAACAATACTCTTCATACCTGCAGCGTAAAGTATGAAAAACACGTCTTCACATGACATCGTATGCCTAATTTTCCATATGCCAAAGAAATCAATGAAAAATCTATTTTCTAATTAACAAGGATTTAATACAATGCAGACTTACGCAAAAGGATGTAATTACAGAAGAAATTACGTTTAACAGAGAAAGAAAGACAAACAAAATGGTATGGCAGAGATGCAAAACATTTTACATTACTTCTACGTTCATCGTACCAAATGTTATACTTTTTCTTAGTAATTTAGCTTGCTCGGACTTAGAATATTATCCTTTAGTGACTTAGTAGTTAATTCCATGTTATTGTGGCTTAGCATTCGTTAGACTTAACTTTTACGCTTCATTATACTCCTCGTGGCTTTACTGTTTATAACTCTTGTGGCTGGTTCTAAACTTTATTTCTTCCCTGGTGCTCATTACAATATTAACACCACATTAATTCCCACAAAAAATAATCCCAAAAGGTGAGTTACTTTGATCGCTCCTATCCACCCCTGGGTATTATATTTCTGATCACATCAACAAAAATCTTTTACTCCCTGCTGCATTCCCTTACAGCCTTAAGGGTATCACAAATCATTCCCTGCTACAGCCTTACGGGTTACCACACATTCCCTGCTGAGCCTTACGGGTATCACATTATCATTATTACCACAATTACACATTTAATCACTTAATCCACATGCATGTCTTACTTCAACACTTTTATGACCATATTTATTCAATTGCTACATTTACATCTCAATATTCGCGAATTTACTACCGATAGAAGACTACTGACTCACATCGCCTGAACGATGAAGAACACGTCTCCGTATCATTAATGCATTATTTTTATCTTTCTTAAGAACTTCCTAGGGCTATTAGACAATCACGCAACTCCGATTCCTACATCCTTCACACTATTCCTCTGTGAACGAGCTTGACCTTGGACGGGTCGTATAGCAGAACACACATTCCCGACTCCTCATACTGGCGTATTTGTTAGGCGGTTTGGATCCGTATTGCGGTAACTATTTTAGGTGCGCATTTCCAAAACAATCACCTGAATCCTCGTATGGCCCTTAAAACGATCGCAAAGGATACACTCGCGTGATTTGCACTAAGCAACCGTTGAATACTCCAAGTACGTATACTCAATCCATCGAAAATTTACGCTACGGTCTGCCCTTCGATAATATTTGCCACATTCTTCGAAATTCTGCCACGTTTATACAATATTTCGCCACAATGCTTTACATAGGATATTATGCCACTACAATGAATTTCACACACATTACTATTTCAGGTTTCTTTTACATTTAATTGCAATCATTACTTTACTGTATAAAATCTCCAATTTTAGTCCTACCACAAATCTTAAACCACAACTATGCACAAGTATGCCTAAACTTTCATAGAGAGTCCGTGAAACAATGAAATTACTCCGCGCGTATTTTTATTGCACCCGAGGGACTGGTAGACATCTCTTACATTATTTAACACAAAAATAACATTACTACACATCAATATAGAATTTTGCATGAAATATTTAATTTACTTTTTATTTCAAATACTGTTTCTCACTGTTTCTCACATCCGATTTTATCTAGTAAGCGAATTTTGATTCTTAGCAGCACTTAAATTTCTCTCTTATTCTACATCACTTCTAATACGATTCCCATTAAGCCATTCCATTTCCCCTTCGAATTTACAAAGTGCGCATCTATTTCCCGTTTCAACTTTACAGTGCGTTGCCACCGTAAGCAACTGAGATTTTACACATTGTATACTTCTATTCGTCAGTTAATAAATTTAATTGAAGGTTATTCACAGGCAATAAGATTCAAGTTTTTGTGCAACACTAGTCGCATGCTAAACATCTTTTAACATAACATAGAATTTCATATTACATTTCAACCCCATTTTATACTATTTTAGCAGATGTACACGACAATCCAAATAGCCGACATTCAAGGATTCTTAATTTAATATCTGAAAACATGCTAAAAACGTTAATCGATCACGAAAATCCCAAATGTTTTCCCCATGATTTCCCGAAAAAGTGATGCCACGGGATAAAAGTGCACTAACTAACTGCAAATTTCAAGTATAAATCTTACACAGCTTCCTGTCCGTTCTATTCTGAGACATACTGGGTTAGTTTCCACTCACCGAGTCTATCACCACCGTCGTCCAAAGCTGCTATCACTCGTCGTCGACCGCCGCCACAGGTCCGCCGCTCCGCGCTCGAACTGCAGTGCTCGCCGCTGGCCGGTGACCCTCCCGTCGTCTCGCGTCAGCAAGGCTCCGCTCCTCCGCTGCGTCACCGCTCCCATTTTCTGGAACAGCTGACTACTGCGTAACGTATTTGCGCCGACCTCCTTCTTCACCCGACCCGCTAGCACAGCCGTTTTACTTTCTTTAACCAATGCCATCATTTTAAATGCCCAATAAAAATTAAGTTCTTGTCTTCATAGTTTACTGTATACAATTTCAGTGATCTTCTGTAGCCAAAGAGATTACCTTCGCCACCAAGCAGTTTTAAGTTACTTAATTTTCCGTCTTCTTCCTTTCCTTGCTCTAAATTTTTCTGACACCCGGTTGCGGTGTCTTTTTACCCTCTTTCATCTCTTCCTGGCTCCAATTTTTTCTGGCACCAATTGTAAAAGTGATGTCAGCTGGATTCGATCATCTCCACTCTGATCACCAAGTTGTAGCGGTGATGTCAGATGGATAAGTGCATTTGTGTTTGTCAGGATGGGCGTTCGCCAGTATTACTTACTTGGGGCGAGTCTGCTGCGGCTCCCGTCCTTGGTACTTCCGTCTTGGCTTGGGCTACCTTACTTAGGCTATGTACCTGAACCTGGATCTTACTGACTTGCACTAATGAAAGACGCTAAGTGCGTACATAGATTTATTCTTTCACTGCGGGCTGTTACATTTGTCCATTGGCCACGAGCAGGACTCCAAGCACTTGGTAATATAAAAGATTGATGGACTTACATTGGTATGGCAGATCAGCTGACTAGCGGGCAGAGCTGGCCTTCGTTCCCATCTCGATGTTTAACGCAGCATAGTGGCTGCTTAGTCACTCCAACTTGGCTTGACCGACTTCCCCGACTTCTCCCCCCGAGCCTCGGTGAGCTCGCGCTTATATTTCGTCAGTTGCGTACTCTGTCCCAGTTCTAAGGGCAATCAACTGACAGCTAGCGTATCTCGAAGCTTCTACACGAGCCCAGTTTCCATAACTATTGCTCGCCGACCTGGATTTATTGCTGAGCTGTCTTGCGACATCCCATGCCAGGCGCTTACGGCCAGTGAGTGCCGCCGCTCATACATTATCATTATAAATATTTTCACATCTCCCCAAATATACTATAATTATTAAAACGGTCCACTACACTGTCCTCTGACTCACAGCTTTCTTTTCCGCCGGGAGGACACACCCGAATGTGATGCTTGTGGCGTACCTTTGACAGTGCACCACATTTTAATAGATTGTGTATCTTTTATAGACTTTATGGCAGACGTTGGCCTGGCCAATGATCTGCCCCTGATTTTAAATAATTAGACCAGCAATGTGGGCAAGGTTCTAAAGTTCTGTGTATCTGCCGGCCTAATATCTAAAATTTTAGGCAGGTCGGCCTAGTTTTATAGTGGATGGGAGGCCCCTTTACGGCCAACCATCCATGTGCTTTGTTCTAATTTTTATTTTGTTTTAAGTCCCTTCGCGCTGGCCTTCTTACAGCCAGCGAGATATGCAGTGTTTTTAAGTCTTCTGTGAACTTGTTTGGCTCCTCTACAGCCACCCAGGTGTACAACAGTCTTAGTTCCAGGTGGCCCCTGTAGCGCTGCATCTTATTTTTGTGATTTGTTTTATGTGCTGTCTGTAGGGTCGATCCCTTTACAGTCGACCATGCAGACAGTACTTTTATTATGAATTTTAACCACAGCCTTTGCTGGTCATTGTTAGGGTGCTAATGACCTCGTTGTCGACGCGCCCTAAAGCCACAACAACAACAACATTATTTTTTCCCCCTTGAATCTCTCTGCCAGACAACTATAATGTCTTCAGCATTTCATGGGTGTTCCAATCCATCACCTCCAGATTGGTCAGGTAGCTCAGTAGTAAAGGCACTTGCTTTCAAAAGTTCGTGGTCTGGCCCCCTGTTCAAATCCTGATTGGGCCAGGAACTTTTAAGCATTGTGTTTTATCATGAGCGATGCCAGGAAGTTCTGTGGTTCGGATTCCACATAAAACTTTAGGTCTGGCCACAGCAGAGGTGGATGCACGGCAAAATCAAACTTTGTCATGCAGGTGGTTGAACAATCCTTCAGGACCTCCTGGCCAACCAGTTGTTGTTTCTAAGATATTCTCATATTATGTAGCATTTTGCGATTCACGTTCTTCTTTATTTGGGCCAGAGGTTTGTCTGACAGTTCTGTTGTGTCCTAAACAGACATAACTGGTCAGCACCATTATGTATGCATCACAGTGGTGTTTATCTGTCTGTGCTATGTATTTTGATTGTCTGCAGAAAAGTAAATGTTGAATGATATTGTTTTAGATTGTTTTTATTCATATAACATAAATCAAAGTATGGTTGGTGTAAATTGAATTTTCTTTGAGAGAAAACATCTATTATTGGATTGCAGGCAGGTTGCAGGGATTAAAAATAGAAATGTACTGTTACTTAGAGTGGTTGGCATAAATTAGGTTACATTGCATTCTGTGATGGGTGCATGTCTCTAGGAAGAAAGTTGGCTCTGCTTTTTTTATATCAGTGTGTGCCTAATAAGGTGACAGTTTTGCTAGATATACTAACAATGAATACTGCATTCTTTTGTAAAGTATTTGATTGGGCTTGTATTTAGTGGAGGAGAGGGGAGGAGGGTGGCGGAGGATGAAGCTGTGTGCTGTCTCATATACTGGTTGGCCTAAGTATGTGGTTTAATTTTATCTTTTGTGACTTTACACTTCATTGATTCGAGGTCATTGGGGAAAAGGAACAGGAAAGAATTAAGCCATGGCCTGTTATCGTAACCATCCCAGCATTCATCTTGAGTGATTTTGGAAAACCAGAATTGTGATTGCTGGATGGTGATTTGAACCCAGATCAAAATGTTATTTTTGACTCGACAGACCTGGTGTATAGTTTCAGGTGTGGATTACTTGTAAGGATAATGGTAGCCAACAATAAGTGATGGTGTCAATGTGTCACTGCTCAGTTGGTGCTATAGTTGCACGGTGTTGCTGATCTGGAGTTTGGCATGTGATAGAACTGTTGGTATTGATGTCACTAGCCCTGCACTGTCATTGCTGATCCTCTTACACCCTTGTGACCGAGCGTGGTGGTGTAACGGATAGCGTTCTGGCCTCGCATTTGGGAGGACGGTGGTTCGAATCCCCGTCCGGGTATCCAAATTTGGGTTTTCCATGGTTTCCCAAATCACTCCAGGCAAATGCCGGGATGCTTCCTTAAAAAGGCCATGGCCGAATTCCTTCTACATTCCTTGCCCCCATCCTTTCCCGTCTCTAAAGACCTCACTGTTGAGAGACGTAAAGCAGTTAAAAAAAAATACACCCTTGCCATTCCTGTCTGGGCTGCAATTGTTGACGTACTATTTGCAATGGGAAGTGTACTTCTGCCAAGGCTGCTACCTTTTATTTGTCTTTCTGGTTTTTTTTTTTTTTTTTTTTTTTTTTTTTTTTTTTTTTTTTTTTTTTTTGGTGGGTCTATACTTATGGTTTTTGTTTCTGGGGATTCATGCTATGACTTTGCACCTTGGTTAGTGGCAGTTCTTTTCCCTATTATGGTTGCTATTCACCTTTGTCTAATACCTGTCCTTCTGTTTTATGTGTGTGTTGTCTTTTATCCTTCCAAAAGATATATCTGTGAGGTTTAGAAGCAGCTCAATAGTAACGTCAGGTTTGAATGCCTGAGAAGCTGTTTTTCAATAAAAAAATTATTTTTATGGTATTTGGTTCACTGAATGAAATATTTCATTGCTTTGTGAGAAGCAGTTCTACGTTGTTTGTGGCTGAACAAGTTTTTAATTAGTTCATTTTTACTTTAATTGCGATGGAGTGCATGCTCTTCCCCTACACATCCATTTTCACCTTTACTGTACGCTCTTTCTTTTGCACTCTACAAATTTGTTATTGGGGCTTAAGGAAGTGCCAATGACAGGGTCATTAGTGCCCACAAATTTCAACCTTAATTTTTTCATCCTTATTGGTAAATCATTCATCACTTCTCATGGTAATTTATTCCCCCTTACCTGAAAAAGAAAATCTTCCAACACCCTTGTTCCTTGTGAAATAGAGTGCCAGCTTGTGATCATGGTAGTCTTTTTCCCTTCCATACTTTACTCCTAATTCTTACACCAATATCTTTCCATGCCACATCACCAATATACATGCCTTGTACACTCCCATGACTTTCTTCACCCTCCTCCTGTCTTCCAGTGAATTTCATTTCAGCTCTTTTATCATGTCAGTTACTGATTGTGTACTGCAGGAATTTCCATGACAGGCCTAGCAGCCCTTCTTTGCACCTCCTCGTACACCTGTACTTGATACCAAAAATTTGGGTCCCAAGCAACACCACCATATTAAAACAATGGTACGAACAAACTTTTGTAAACCAGTTCCTTTACTTCTCTAGTACATCCCCTCATCACTCTCTCCAAGTGACGGATTTTGATACCTTTCCCTGCTACCTGTCCAATGTGTCCTGCCCAGTTGAGCTTATTATCAAATGCTATGCCAAGATATTTACATTTGAAGTCTTCATATAAGCAGTTCTTTCCCCACCTTATAATCATAATCAAACTTTCTCCCAATGTAAATATTTGGTGTGGTATGTACAGTGGTGGACTGGCTGTTTTTGTTTCACTCTGCCACCCCCGTCACCTTTATGGACATGTGTCATTTGAGCAGTAGATTGCATAAATTATACTCCAGCTGGTTATTTACAAGTATTTACATTTATCTACTTAATCGATCACCGAGCGTGCTGGTGTAACGGTTAGCGTTCTGGCCTCGCATTTGGGAGGACGCCGCACAGTGTGTTATTTTCTATATCTAGAGGGACAAAAGTCAATTTTGACACTAGTCTACACAGGCAAAATAGTTATTTATATTTAAAGTAGACAAACTATATTATTAGGAACAAAGGTTTATTTTCCACGAATCTGCGCCTAGCAATAGAAAAAATAGTTTGAAAATGGGCTTCCTGTGACCGACCGATCAAGTGATCCGTTCAGCTGCACCATTCGACTGAGTTTGGTCGATGATTACTCTGTGTTTCTGTTTGGTATTAGTAATTTGTGTGTTGCTATTGCTTTTGGTGAGTTTTAAGATAAGTTTACGCATGATTTTTCCGTAATACATTTTAAAACTGAATCATGAGCATCATTAAAACAGAGCGAGATTATTTTTGATAAAAAAACATCTACAGAGCCAGTTTCATTTTGAGTTTTAGTTCATTATACCACATTATACCAAGCTATTCCTATATTTATTTGAAAGAGCTCCTTATTAACTACAAGAATTACCTTCATTTGTTTGCGCATGTTTGCGACACCCATACAACTTTTCTTCATTTTCAGAATGATTGCTCAAATTTCACGTAGAGAATTTTTCAACGTATGGTTTTCTGACGCAAAACAATCAACGATAGATGCTTTGTTACAGTTTGTATTGAAATAACTAGGTGACACATCGTTTTCAGATGACATTATACGGAGTTTGAAAGCTACCATCAGAATTGATTCTCTAAAAATTGAGCAAAGATGGTCTAAAACGGGAAGAAATAGAGACCACTTCATAAACACATATTCTAAGTGGTTAGAAGGGAACATATCATTACTTGATATTGTCACCAAAACTGCACTGCCTGGGACGAGTTTGGGCTCATATGGAAGACCACGAAAATACTTTGAGAGTTTAAGTATTAAAACAAATAGACGGCGAATCAAGCATCTCCTTGAAACGGCAAGTCAAGAAGAAATTTCGATGGCAACCGAAGTACATCTTTGCAAGTCAGGAAAACGAGATTCTACAGCAATTGTGAAAGAGCTTTGTCTTTTTTCCCCTAGAAGAGGCACTAATATGGAGAAAGCGCGGAAGTGTTTAGAGACCTCAAAACCAGCTGGACTATCAGAGGACCAAGCTCTCGCTTTAATGGTTGATGTGGATCTCTCGACACACTAATATAAAACAATACGCCTGCAATCAAAATGTATTAACAGGAAAATGTATCCACCTTATTGTAAAGTAAAAATGGCAAGACAATCATGCAATCCCAGTGGTATTAATTTCACTGAAACACACACATAAATTAGACTGCAGTCCCTTCTGGATCACACGATTGTGCAAAGTGCAAGAAGAGGTCCTGAAGGCTATGACTGACATGATGATTCTGACATCATTGTAAAATGGGGTTGTGATGGTGCTGAACAAAATAAGTACAAACAAAAATTTTCGGAAGAAAATTGCAGTGATGAAGGTTTATTCAGCATATCAATGGTGCCCATTCAAATCTATGCAGAAGATGACCAAAGCAGGAAAAAAATTGTGTGGCAAAACCCTTCACCTTCTTCGACCAGACATTGTCGTCCCATTAAATTTGTGTTTGCCAAGGAAAACTAGGTGAATAAAGACAAAGCTCTTTCACAATTGCTGCAGAATCTCTTTTTCCTGGCTTGCGAAGTTGCACTTTGTTTGCCATCGAAATTTCTTACTGACTTGCCATTTCAAGGAGATGCTTGTTTTGATATTTGAACTCTCAAAGTATTTTTGTGGTCTTCCATATGAGCCCGAACTCATCCTAGGCAGTGCAGTTTTGGTGACAATATCAGGTAATGAAACGTTTCCATCTAACAACTTAGAATATGTATTTAGGAAGCGGTCTCTATGTCTTCCCGTTTTAGACCATCTTTGCTCAATTTTTAGAGAATCAATCCTGATGGTAGCTTTTAAACTCTTTATAATGTCATTTAAAAACGATGTGTCAACCAAGTTATTTCAATACAAACTGTAATAAAGCATCTGTCCTTGATTGTTTTGCGTCAGAAAACCATACGTTGAAAAATTCTCTACGTGAAATTTGAGCAGTCATTCTGAAAATGAAGAAAAGTTGTATGGGTGTCGCAAACATGTGTAAACAAATGAAGGTAATAGCTTGGTATAATGTGGTATAATGAACTAAAACTCAAAATACAAAATATGAGCTTTATTTCAATCGTTCGTTCACATGAGCGATTCCAAGGAAATGATTCACAGTTACTGACAATTCTGTAATGCATTAACATTATACACTCAAAGTTTAACAAAACATCAACACAACGAAAAATTAACAAATGATAAAAATATAAAAAATCCGTAGATATTTTAACAAAATCTGAAAATCCTAACTTATCATAAAAATCCATAGATCTACGGATAGATGACTACCAGCCAACCAGCTTTCGTCCCTATGTGGTAATCCTGGCTTGATTACTCATTGATTGTTTGCAAAATGCCGAGTGTTTTGTCCTACTGAGAGATTCCTTGCGTTGCAAGTGTATGCATTCCTTCACTCAAGCCTGTTTACATCTGCTGTCGCAACTGACCTAGCTTCTATAGCACTCTGTGATAGTTGCAACAATTGCCTATAAATCCCTAAACCAGTGGTTCACCACACCTTCCCATCCAGGGTTAAGACTGTTCCACTCAGTCTTTTAACCTAGGTCATATTCCTATTTCATTATCTACTACTATTCATGTTATTTTATATAATTTTTCTTCCGTTTCTTATATTTACATGCGTTGCAGATAAGGTGTAATGGCTGTTGATCTCGCTGTATGTTGTAGTTCTGCATTTTTCGCTTGTCTCTTGGTGCGATGCCCGCTGCTAACACTCCATCAGCAAGGGTGCTCCGCCTTGCCGTGACGTTTGACTCATCACTGCTGCTCGCGCTGTGAGCTAGTTCTCTGCCTACCTGTTGACACACTCAAAACCGTTTGTCACACAATGTTTTACCCACCGTAGCAAAATTCCTTCTTGGACTGGTTCTGAGGCCTTCGATAGCCTAATTCTTCAGACTGCTGCTGTGGTAATGTCATTTCCCCCGTATGCCGCTTCAATTCTCCATCCGAAACACTTATTTACTCCTTCTATAACTGTTAAAAATTTCTCTTTAATAGACATTAAACTCATCTCCTCCATAAAAATCCCGCGATACTGGTTCCTTAAGCATAATTTTCTCTTTCCAGCACATACAATTTCTGATATCTGCTTCCTTTCACAAATAATAGCAAACAATTTAGACATCCAAACAACAGTTATTTCGTCATTAACACATCATTTTCAGTGTCCACAGCACTTAACAAATGAATTCTTTCGTTATTGCAAGTTTCGATCTTCTGCGAAATTCCTTCCTGGTTCAAAATATGTTATGACATTCTCTGTATGTGTTAACTGTTGTTCAGTATTCCTTGCTACTAGCTTCACTATTGATCTGGCACTTTCACCGCAGTGTGATCGTATGGGTTCGTTCCTCTCCTTTGCCATAAGCAAGTGCGTTGTTTTGCTGTGTTGTGCGTTACTGTCCTAAGAACACTCCTGCTGTAATAAGCAATTGTATTGCCTCACTGCATTCTGTTGCGGTTGAACAAAGCCTGTGTAATGCTTCGTGATCTACGACACCTCATGCATCATCTGTCCGCTATGCACGTGTGTCACTCAAGCTGCCGTCTTACTGCAATGCTTGCATTTGCATTCTTGCTGTAAACATTTTCTCTATGCTTGTTAGTAACTCCGGTTTGCAGGGTTCTCACGAACCATGGGGAGCTGATTCTTTTCTTTTCAGAATACTTGCTGTAATCACTTCCACTGTATGTATCGTGTAAATTTGCTTTTTCTGGCAACTGTGCCTCACTATTTGTTTTCTGATCCTGCAACTTCTCATAGTCTCTGCTTTTCTTTATTATTATTTCCTCTTGCACTAATCTCTCACCTTCTTTCTTCAGTACACTGGCGAATTCCCGCTCAGCTTTGCTTTCTTGTATTATTTCTTCTTGCAACAATAGTTTATTTATTCAAATCCTTTATTAACAATGACAAATTCATCTTGCTGCTGCTTTCTTTTATTATTTCTGCCTGTGATCCTCCTGCTGATTATTCACTTTCTTTTCGAGTATTTCATCCCATTTCTCATTTTCTCTCTTCCCTTCATCTCTGGCCTTTATTTGTGTTTCTCCCAACAAATCTACTTCCCAATGGAAGACATCTTGATATGCTGCACATAATTCTTTTGACACTTGCTTTTCCTGTTCTGCCATGTGCTCCATGCTTAGTCCTTTTGCTTGGACGACACCATAATATGTTGCACATTTCTCTTGTTCACCGTATTTCTTTGCCCCTCCTCTTGGGTAATCACTTGTCATGTAAATCGAACATCCTTGTACATCCACTACTACTTTGTCATAATTGACTTTTGCCTCCCACTTCTTCAACCAGTCTTGACAAATAATTCCATGATATGGATATCTCCTCCCTCTGAGACCACTTGCATTTGCTGCTTCATTCTTAACTCCTTTCCTGCAGTCAGTGGAACCATTAATGCACCTCCTGAGGGAATGGTTCTCCCAGAGATTCCTTTGATCCTGGCGCCATTCGTCATTTTACAATGCTGATTTTCTCTTACACACTGCTGTGAGAAGTGACAACTCTGCTCCTGAGTCCAAAAGTAGCTTAAATAGGTGGTATTTGCTTTCTTTGCATTCTAACTCAATGTAATCATTTCTATTACTACTCTTCACTCTTTTCAAATTCCTGTACTTGCTCTATCCATGGGCACACATACACTCTTGTGTGGTGCCTCCATATCCACCATTCACTACAATACCTTGCATCTTTCCATTCATCTTCCTGCCTTCTGTTTGTTTTTGCTTTTTCTGCCGTGCAGTGACTTCACGTGGTCTTACTACGCCTCGGCCTCCTTTCCAGTAGCACCGACGCCTCCATTCTGGCTTTGTGCTAACTCCTCAAGTAATCGCCTGCTCTCTACACTGTCTTGCTGTATGCCCAGACCTTCCACACAGCTGGAAATCCTTGCTGATCCTTCGGATTCCTGGATTCCAATATTCTTTCCTCCTCCTCTGTGCACTTCGACATGCCACCTTCGGCAACTTCCCTAGTGCTGTTGTTTCTCTTTGGCCGATATAATTTGATTTAGGCAATCTTGACAATTTCAATTAAAGATAGCTCCGTTTCTCTGGCTCTGAGCACTGCAATGATTTTTTCATTGACTAACCCTCGGACGAATGTTGTGCATGCAAGGGAACGTGTTAATTTCAGTGCTTCTGCTAATTCACTCCCTTTTAAATTTCTCTTAGTTGCTTCGTGTAATTCATGTACCATGCCATCCAAACGGCTGGCTCAATCTGCGACAGATTCTCCTGCTTTCTGCCGACTTGCAAACATACTTATTGCATAACGATCAAACATCAACTTTGGTTTGTAATTTTCTACCAGCACTGCTCGTACCTACTTCCAATCTTTTACTTTTTCACGTAGTAAAATCCACAAAAGGAATCAAGAGATAATTCTAATGCTTCTGATATGCTCACTCATGATTTCTCTGTTTTTACTACATTTTCACCTTCCATGGTGTCTGTGTATCCCACACTCGTAGCCATCGCTGCAATGCCTGCAACTCACTTTTCTGCCGAGTTGCTGTAGTGCTGATAGTAATTTTGCTGCTGTCCTCAATTCCACAACTGCTGCAATGTGTGATGCTGAAGCTGCTTGCTACTGTGCCAACATGCCTTTCCCGTTTCTGTAGCACTGTCTTTATGGGTGGTACTTTCTTCCTTATTTTTCTTTATTTTATTCTCATTAGACACAAGCTCGCTGGAGTATTTCGTCTACCCTCGCCTCCAGCACTTTCTCTTGATGGAAGATGCCACACCTGGACACCAATTTAAATTCTAATACTGTGTGGTCTGGCTGTTTTTTTCCGCCCTTTCACTTCAGAGAGGAAGCTTTATATGTGGATAGGACCTCTATGTCATGTGAGCAGTAGATTGCATAAATGATACTCCAGCTGGTTATATACAAGTATTTACAGCTATTCACTTATGTTTATGATAACCATTCAACAACCCTTTAGACCATTCAACAACCCTTTAGCTGCCATCTCCTGCCCCCGTCGGCGGCACCGTCTTCATCCTTCTTCCAGCTCAAGGCACCGGCCGCTCAGATTGGCCTCGTTCCGGCGATGTTTCCCAGGTTTTGATCACCTCTACCAACTACCTTTCCCTACGAGGGGATGACTAGTAGCGAACCAGCTGTCGCCCCTATGCAGTCGTCCTGGCTTGATTACTCGTCGATTGCTTGCAAAATGCCAAGTGTTCTGTCCTACTGAGAGGCTCCTTGCCTTGCAAGTGTATACATTCCTTCGCTCCCGCCTGTTTACATTTGCTGTCGAACTGACCTAATTTCTGTAGCATTCTGTGATAGTTGCTACAATTCCCTGTTAATCCCTAAAACTGTTGGTTCATCACAGTACCAACAGCATTGTATTATTCAAAATTGAAACTGATATTCTTCATCATTCAGTAATTTATTTCTAATGGTTGTGATGCCACTGGATTTCTTACTGTATGTGTCCCATTGTTGACTGCACATTGACTGTAAATTAGGAGGTCAAATTTTTCATATGTGCAACTTTGATAGAAAATCTTACTTCAGCTCAGAACTCTTTATCTAGTAAAAAAAATACCATGTGGATAATGTTTTGGGCAACAGCTAGTATATACATAAACACATTGAGAGAGAGCCTAATAGTAGCAGGTCAAGACATGTAGATGTGGTCAGAAAGTGGCACGTACAATTATTATTAATTTGGATAGAATTTATGCCTTGGAGCAAATTCTTTATCATCCAGCTGTATGCACTTTTTTTATTTTAATTTATTTTGCTGTTCAGGACCTCCATCTGTAACTTATTCTAGTCCCTAACTTATTTTCACATAAATTAAAAGTTTATACTTCCTTGTGCTTGAAATAAAGTGTTAATTTTGGTCGTAATACTCTTTCCTGTCAAATTCATTGTAATCTTAATAGACAGCATTGTTATCTGCAAAACACCAAAGTCTTGTTTCATAACCAGACAACAGAATTATTAGAATGTTGAACAGCAAGATCTGAAGGACCTGTAGCAGGACAGTTTGAGGTGGGTTTGGAGAAATTTGGTACAATCAATTTATTTTTCTCTTTTTTTTTTTTTACAGAAAAATAAATGGAATCCAGAAGCAGCTGTCACATTTATGAGAACCAAACGCCCTCATATTCTACTTCATAACAAACAATGGGATGCATTGAGGCAATACCATGAGAACAATATACTGAAGAAATAACTAATTCAAAATAGTAAAAATTATTTAACTTTTTAAACTTACATTACATCAAGTTTATATATACACAGGTTTACAGATATGATGTTAAATAATTGAATATGAAGTGAGAAAATATTTATTTTACCATATCATATTGATATGGCTATCTCAACCTCTCAAATTCAATTAAGAACTTAGAATATCGTGTATGGTGTTCAACTGTGAAGAATTTTTGTAAACAGATATTTATTTATTTTTGTAATAAAATTGATATATTCTACAAACCATTCACCCAAATATTTATTTTGTTCCCTGTAAATCACTTGTAAAAAGAGGATTTTAATTAAATAGTTAATTCTTTTTCTTGCAGCAATTGTATTCATGATGTTCACTGTGCATCCTTCCCTATCTGCTTCTATTAATTATCCTCTTAAAATTTTGTATTAAAAAAACATGTATATGTGTACATTTTTAACATTTGCCATCTTGTTACTTATTATTAGATGACTGATATCATATTTAACAATACTCTTTTCAGAATTGTACATGAAAGGTTTGGAAAGTGTATTTCCTGCAGTATTTGTTTCTAGGTAAAAAAGGATTGTTGCTTTTTCCAGTAGAATTGAGGAATACTTTTGCTGTTACATAATTGTTTTGTTTTGCCATGTGACGCCGCCTGGTGCTTCACCTTCTGCACGTTTAAGACTGCTGCATGCCGAAATATTGCACTCAATATTTCGGCCTACAGCAGCCTTAAACGTGCAGAAGGTGAAGCGCCAGGTTTTCTTTTATAATTTGAGTGTTAAATTCCTCCCCCATTCACTTTTCCACTTACAAATTTTAATTTCCTTAAGCGTTTTTGGTAAATTATTCTTCACTTCACTTGGTAATTTGTTCCAATCCCTGACACCCATACAAACAAAAGAACATTTTCCCACTCCCTTATGCATGAGATCAAGTGTCAGCTGTTGGTCATGGTCCCCTTCCATGCCCTATTCCTAATTCTTTGACCACTATTCCTTCAAGCCCCATCGCCAACATATACCCTCCTCCTTTCCTCCAATGACTCCCAATCAGCACCTTTATCATATCAGTTACTTACTGAGTTCTGTTATTATTTGTACATACAAATTTAGCTGCTCTTCTTTGCACTCCCTCCAACACCTGTATTTGATAGCCAAAATGTGGGTCTAAACTACAGCACTATATTCAACCAATGATCTGACCAAAGTTTTGTAACCAAATTCCCTAACTTCTCTGCTACATCCTTTCATCATCCTCTCCAGTAAATGAACGATGTTGTAACCTTTCTTTACCACCTGCCCAACGTGCTCTGCTCAGCTAAGTTTGTTATCAAATGTTGTGCCAAGATATTTATACTTCAAGCCTTCAACAACCAATTCTGACTCAACCCTATAATAATAATTAACCCTTAGTTTTTTTATCTGTGTACCTAATAATCTGACTTTTCTTGGCATTTATCTTCATTCTATGCTGACCAACCCGTTCAGATATTCTATCCAGGTCACCCTGCAGCTGTTCAGTCTTCACCTGTTTGGTTCCTATTGTATACCATTATATCATCTGCAAAATACCTAGACTCTAACCGTAATCCATCAACACAGTCATTCATTAGAATTATGAACAGCAATGGTCCCAATACACTACCCTATGGCACTCCCATATTTACTTCCACCTTTTTTGATAATGTATTTCCTACTCTTAACACTTTGCTTTCAGGCTTTTAAGAATTCATCTACCCAACAAGTAAATTTTTCATCCAACCCAATAGATTTGAGTTTATTTAAAACCATTTTATGGCTCACTCTGTCAAACACCTTAGAAATATCTAGTGCCACACTATCAACTTGGCCTCCCTTGTCCAATTCATCCGAAATATCTTGCGTATAGTCCACCATCTGGGATTCAGATGAATATCCTTGCCTAAGCCATGTTGTCGATCGAAAACCAGTTTCTTTCCTCACAGACATTTCTGATGTAGTTTCAAATCAATCTCTCCAACATTTTGCCTATCACTGATTTCAAACTAATTGGCCTGTAATTTTCAACTCTATTTGTAACCCCTCCTTTATAAACTGGTACTACTCTCACTCTTTTCCAATCATCTATTAAGCAGCAAGCCTCCAAACTAATTTTAAATAAAATTTCAAGGTAAGGTATAATACACAGACGGAAAAAAAAATCCCAACACCAAGAAAAAATTATTGTAGAGTAATGAAATTTGGACAATGCATTTGTCAAGTTAACATGTTTAATTGATTAAATTTTCAAGATCACAGGTTAATTTAAGCTCAAGAAAATGCATTTCAAATGTGAAATACTGTTAAATTAATAGCCGGTGTAACCTCCAGAATTTTGAATGCAAGCCTGCAAACGTGAATGCATTGTGTCATACAGGTTTCGAATGTCACTTTGTGGTATGGAGTTCCAAGCTTGTTGTACTTGTGCTGTCAATACTGGGACGGTCAGTGCTGGCTGTGGATGATGCTGGAGTTGTCGTCCAATGATATCCCATACGTGTTCAATTGGAGACAGATCTGGTGATCTCGCAGGCCAAGGTAACATGTCGACACTCTGTAGAGCACGTTGCGAGACAACAGCGGTATGAGGGCGAGCGTTATCCTGTTGAAAAACTCCCCCTTGAATGCTGTTCATGAATGGCAGCACTACAGGTTGAATTACCAGACTGATGTACAAATTTGCAGTCAGTGTGTTTGGTATAACCACAAGAGTGCTCCTGCTGTCATAGGAAATTGCTCCCCAGACCATGACTCCAGGTGTAGGTCCAGTGTGTCTAGGCCGCAGACAGTTTGGTTGCAGGCGTTCCCCTGGCCTCCTTCTGACCAACACTCGGCCATCACTGGCACCAAGGCAGAACCTGCTTTCATCAGAAAACACAACAGATCTCCACTCCGTCCTCCAATGAGCTCTGGCTTGACACCACTGGAGTCGCAAACGGCGATGGCTTGTAGTCAGTGGAATGCACGCTACAGGGCGCCTGGCTCGGAGCTGTCCTTGAAGTAACCGATTTCTAACAGTTCGTTGTGTCACTGTGGTACCAACTGCAGCTCGAATTTCTGTAGTGCTGCCATTCATGAACAGCATTCAAGGGGGAGTTTTTCAACAGGATAACGCTCGCCCTCATACCGCTGTTGTCTCGCAACGTGCTCTACAGAGTGTCGACATGTTACCTTGGCCTGCGAGATCACCAGATCTGTCTCCAATTGAACACGTATGGGATATCATTGGACGACAACTCCAGCATCATCCACAGCCAGCACTGACCGTCCCAGTATTGACAGCACAAGTACAACAAGCATGGAACTCCATACCACAAAGTGACATTCGAAACCTGTATGACACAATGCATTCACGTTTGCAGGCTTGCATTCAAAATTCTGGAGGTTACACCGGCTATTAATTTAACAGTATTTCACATTTGAAATGCATTTTCTTGAGCTTAAATTAACCTGTGATCTTGAAAATTTAATCAATTAAACATGTTAACTTGACAAATGCATTGTCCAAATTTCATTACTCTACAATAATTTTTTCTTGGTGTTGGGATTTTTTTTTCCGTCTGTGTATTGTATCCAACAATCTTTAATAAATCTGTAGTAATATTACGTGTTTTTAGCTTTCTGAGATCCTTAATAATTTCCTGAGATTTTATTTCAAATTTTGTGGTTTCCTTTTAGGAAAACTCTCCTCTGATTCATTCCCTGCCATCACAGGATGACTGTCCCTAGTTGTTTCACTAAACCAGTCACTAAATATCTCTGCAATTTTAAAATTCTCAGTGACTTCAACTCTATTCTTATCTACAATAGTCTGAATACCTTCTCTTCCCCCCAGTTTTCTAATATAGCCATAAAAGTTTCTAGATGCATCGTTCATTGGTCCTCCTGCATCAATATTATTATTCATAAACCCATCCTTTGTTTTTCTCTTTGCTCTTATTAATTGCTTGCTTAGTTTTTTTAAGTAATCCCTACTGCCATTCTGTCTCTTAACTCTGTTGTGTTTGTCTCACTAGCCTCCTTAACCTTCTGACTTCCCTATTGTAGTATGTAGGTTCTGTACTTCCCTTTATTTTCTGCTTTGGGATAAACATTTCCTTGCTCTTTTTATTATATCCTTAAACTTGTTCCATTTTGCCTCCACTGTACTTGTGCAATCTTTCTATTTGCTGAACCTATCCCTGAAATACCTCTTGTATTCTAAAGTCTGTGCCTTTTTGTAACTATACCTTTTCCCCCCTTCTATTTTGGCCACTGGTTTACTGAATCCCCTAATATTAATCAGTACCGCACAGTAGTCACTTATTCCTTCAGTTACTTGACACCCTAGAAGATTTTCATCAGGTTTTATTAGAAAGATATCCAACATGTTTGGTTCACTCATATTTTGCTCTACTACTTGTTTAAAACCTCCTTCCCTTAAGGTGGGTACACACTATGCAAACGCATAAGGCCGAATCAATGTGGCTGAATCTGTGCGGCGTTTGTTAAGAACTTACTTGTCCACATTACAAGAAAGGAATGCATGGTTTGTCATTCTTTCATGTTCGAGGATTTATGCGGTAAAATATTTTTATACCCACTATAAAAATGGCGGTAGAAGATGACTTACTCATTAGGGAGTGTGCATAAACCATGTAGCTCCATTTTGGCCTCCTGTGAACCCCCCCTCCCCCTCATGAGCCCTACGTGGCTTTTGCCTCTACCTCCCCCCCCCCCCTTTTCCCTCATAGCATGTAGCTTTCTTCCCTTTTGATTCCAGAAGACATGTTGTACTGTTTTTCTGTTGTCAGATGATTGTAAATTACATACGAAGGCAACTAACTGAGGCAAATAAATATTCACATGCTGTTGTGAGTTCCGTTCCTCATTTTAACTGTAAAAAAATGTTATGAAAGGAAAGCTACATCATGGCCTGACATGGAACCCCTATCCCTCCCCTTATGTAGCCCAGCGTAGCCTTCCAACCAATCCCCCCTCCCCCCCTGGATCGAGCCACGTAGTTTGTGCACGCTCCATTACTAGTGTGTCCTACATTATCTATCTATCTATATATATATAAAGATGAATGTTTGTTTGTTCTTTATACAAATCCACAGTTCTAATCAAATTTCGATGAAAGTTTGCACACTTATCCTTTGAAACAAGGAGAAAAGTGCTGTCTACATTTGGTTGAATTTTTTTTATTTTTATAAATGATACATGTTGTCTTATAATTACTGAACGCCGATAAACAAACGCGTAGGATGTGTAGGTCTCTGTACTGCCTTTCCTTATAGTGGTCTAGTAGCTCAGTGGTTACTGCTGTTTGGATCGTGGTCTCCGGTTCAAATCTCCGTGGAGGCAAAGATTTTTAAAAATTGTTTTTGGTTGTGAGACACACCTGGACCTTTGCTTATTCGGATAGAATGTTAAACTATAGATATCACAAATTTAGGGGTTCAATGCGAGGCAAATCATAGGTAGTCTTGCAATGCTGTAGGTGTACACTTTTTTTACGTTATAATGATCACTCAGGGGTTGTTCGCAGTCAGTGTGTGTGTGTGTGTGATTTGCAGTAATAATACTATAAATGCTGAAGTAAGTCTCTTTCTTTTTGTTACGTTTTGATGACTAAATGGCTATACCGATATTGATGGAATTTGACAAGAAATTCTGTAGGAAGGAGACAGGACTTTTTTTCCGGTATGATTAACAGTTGTAGTCACGAAATTTTGAGAACTTATCGAATGCTGACAGAAATATGTTGGAAGATTCTCTTCAAGAGAGATGTTCGACGGTAGAATGATATAGTGATAGATTTCCTGTCATATTATGCCAATTCAGTGGTGTTTGGGACCTATCCTTCGTTACCAACAACTTTCTATATCAATTCTGGCAAAGAAGTTCTTAATCCACGCGTACGAAGTCGCGGATGTCAGCTACTTATTTATAAGGGAGATAAGTAATGAAACATGAAGACGCAGATCACATTGACTGTGGTGCATCACTTCTTTGTTCGAAAGTAGAAATGTGTACGGACTATGGAGGGACAGACTTGATAGACGATCTTACAGCTGAAATTGGACATGCACTTTTTGAAAGTTTCTGCAGAATGAAGTCGACCGACTTTGAAAAGTTATTGCAGCAGATTGGTCCGAAGATTTCAAAACGCGAGTGTTTTCTCTATCCCTTGATGCAAATTAATCACGCAAAAATAACATGTCTTTAAAAGGAAACCATGTCGATTTATACAGGGCCAGCGCTAGGATACATTTGACCCGCCCCTAACACCTGCCCTGGATTTATATATGACATCAGCTACAAAGTCTGTTTTAAATGAATTTTCTTGTCTTTGGACATTCACGCCTGAAGGTTCCCAGTTGAGATTTCTTTAACGTCTTTTGAGTCACATTTCTTAATATCACTAATTTCGTTTCAGGCATCATGTTTTCTTATTTCATTTTTGTAATCATTAGGAACAAGGTTAGTTGTATAATTCTGTTAACCTTAAGGGATCCGAGATAGACCACTTCATGTTCCATATAAAACAACTAAAGTGTTCTTCTTGGCGTACACACTATAACTAAGCCGAAAACGTGTGGTCCGCATTTTGATTTGATGTACCACATCCCGAGCGCAGGCAAACGAAGGCGGTCAATGTTCATTCGCCTTCGTTTTCACGTACACACTGAGTGAACGTATGCGTTCGCTCGTGTGCAGTCGCCTAGGGAGTACCAACCTTTACTAAGGTATTTTAAAATCTGTTCCCTTGTGTTATCTCCCACCCAGTTGACACCTGGTAAATTTAAATCCCCTCCAATAATAACCATTCTATGCTCACCGTTTAACAATGAATTTAGTTTATCTCCAAGAATCTCATCTTCATCATTCAATTTTCCACTACAGTAATTAGCCAATACCCTGATTTTTTTTTTCATCACCCCAATCTACCCCTTGTACCTGCATGGAGGAAGGAATAATATGGAGACGACGCAAGAGACCTTTACCACGCATGGGAGTGAAGCAGGCCGGCGGAGGAGTGGGGGGGCATGGCCGGAGTGGTGGGGGCTTGACCGCTTCCCAACAAACACGGGGAATATGTTTAAACACCTCAAGGGGACTCTAGGATAAACGTGACGCCGCAATCTGGTGATGGATTATTATGTAACTCGATGAGACAAATAAAAATGAAGAATAAAATTTTTGATATCCTGCTTAGTTTTCGAGATATTCTGTCTCAAATGTGAAATGGTTTTGGTTGAAATTCAGAAGAAAAAATTATTCAAAGTCAAATTTTATGATGAATTTTTATTTAAAAAGACGAGACAAATAAAAAATAAAGAGTAAAATTTTTCGATATTTCACCTAGTTCTCGAGATATACTGTCTCAAAAGTGAGGTGTCTTGAGTTGAAATGCAGAAGAAAAATTTCGCAAAAGTCAAATTTAATGATGGATTCTTATGTAACACGACGAAAAAACTCGATAATAAGGAATAAATGTTTTCGATATCTTGCTTAGTTTGGGGATATACAACATCCAAATTGAGGGGTTTAGGTTTGGATGCAGGCTGGACCAAAAATTAATTCTGTCAAAGCCACAATGATTACATGGTTGACATGCAGAATGGATATTTCAGTTTTATTACTACCACTTGTGGTAGTCTGAAATGTGTCCCTAGACCAGAAAAAAAAGTAAGAGGACCCACTCTAGTGATGAGCAACCCAGACATTTTGTAGGCTGGTACCAGAAATAAAATGTTTATTCAGTCACCTTAATGAACATTCTCTTGATCAAGATGTGTTGTCTAATTTCACAGCCCTACTTATTAGGACAATTGTAAAAAAAAATATCTCTCAGTTTGATTTAGACACGGGGGGGGGGGGGGGGGAGAGAATGTTGTACAAAAAAAAAGAGAGACTAAATTAGAAACACATTCCCCAAATTGATTTTGTTCAAAGGCCAATAACTTCTTTATTTATGAAGCCCATTTTTATTTCTGCATGAACCTGTTTCGACATAAATAGATGAGAAAGATTTCAAAATCGGTAAAAATAGGTATAGACGTATTTACAAACAGAAACAAGTCTTATATGAAGCTTTAAAAATAACCTAAGTCAATGGCCTGAAATTGCTATTTAAAAATTAATAAAACTCACAGCTTCTCACATAACAGTTAATTTCATCATCCATTGTCAGTATAATCAGCAAACGTGACGAAAGAAATCGTAATAGTAAATTCACTGAATCGCGAAGTAAAACACGCCCCTTTAAATCTCATTTTAACACTCGTTAAAAAATAATGCTAGTCTATTATGTACAAAATAGCAAGTTTGCTGATTTTCTACACTAAACCAAGAAAAATTTGAGAACAAAGTCATCCCATTGAGAGCTATGACTAAATATTTATAGACGTGCTGCAAAGTTTGCGGTGTCTACACTCACTTCAACAACGATAATTACAATTCAACTTACTTATGAAATGATATTCCAGGTTCTTTCCTGTCTGGCCTATTTGTGCAACCGTACGCAACACAAGCTGGCATTTTTCAACACTTATACACAATACTAAATGAAATAATCACTGCATCTACCACAATGTGAATACCTTAATTGTTGGGAAGCGCCATATGGTCGCTGCCGGTGCTGCCACCATGCGGGAGAGTTTTAGTGCTTGCTTCACCGATTTAACGTCACTTTCTCCTCCATATAATTCCTTCCTCCATGTTGTACCTCATGGTCATTATCTATGAAACACTAGAGAACAATAGTAATCTTTGTTAACCAGTATGAGTCATGGAGGAAGGAAATATATGGAGGAGAAGTGACGTTAAATTTGTGAAGCAGGCTCTAAACTCTCGCGCAAGTTGCGGCAGCGGCGATATTGCGAATCAAAACAAATGCGATGTTCACTTTGTGTTTGATGCTGTGATTATTTCATTTTGTAATGTGTATAAGTGTTTTATAATTGCCATCTTGTGTAGCATACGGTTGCACAAATAGGCAAGAGAGGAAATAATATGGAATATCATTTCACAAGTAAGTTGAATTCTAATTATCGTTGTTGAAGTGGGCGGTACGTTTTACAAACTTCGGTGCCTGTCTATAAATATTTAGTCATAGCTCTCAGTGGGATGACTTTGTTCTCAAATTTTTATTGGTGTAGTGTAGAAAATCAGCATACCTTGCCAATTTGCACATAATAGACTAGCATTACTTTTAAACGAGTGTTGAAAATGAGATTTAAAGGCGTGTGTTTTACATCGCGATTCAGTGAATTTAGTATTGTGCTTTCTTTCGTCACGTTCCAGTTTATACTGACAATGTATGATCAGGGTCGGCGTTAGGGGGAGGGGGTAAGCGGGTCAAAAGTACCCGGGCCCCGCCGGCTGATGGTGGGCCCGAACCGACTATTGGGGCCCTCAGGCCATGAAGCCAAGAATACGCTCATTGTCGCCTGGCCATTTTGTGGAGCTAAAAAAAAAAAAAAAAAAAAAAAAAAGTAGCCCATTTTACTCCGGGCCCGAAATTCCTAGCGCCGGCCCCTGTGTATGATGATATTAAATGTGTTAAATTATGCTATGGAATCTGATGAAGCAAACGATTTTGTTACTGCAAATACAGTTTGCGATTCAAATATGCGTGTGTGGGTATGTCTACATAGTTTGATTCTGTAGCGGCAATTTAATGGAGATTGTGGTTAGGTCTAAATGCAGTCTGTACCAGAATGGTTTTGTTGTTCCATAAGGGACAAAGAATTTATCTATTACTGTTAGTAATTTCATGAGAACCAAGCTAGTGACAAAACGTATATCCCGATGGAAACTACTTCTAGCCATTCCTAACTAAGCTTACGATTTATGTTAACAAGATAACTATTTTTATTCTGGTCTAGGCCGCATTTCAACCTAACCAAAAGTGGTAGTAAAAAAACTGAAATATCCATTCTGCATGTAATTCATTGTAGCTTTGACAGAATTAATTTTTGGTCCAGGCCGCATTATCAACCCAATCCCAGTATATCCCGAAAACTGAGCAAGATATCGAAAAATTTTATTGTTTATTTTCGATTTGTCTCGTCGTGTTACATAAGAATCGATCATTAAATTTGACTTTTGCGAAATTTTCTTCTCCATTTCAATTCAAGACACCTCACTTTTGATACAGTATATCTCGAGAACTAGGCGAGATATCGAAAATTTTATTCTTTATTTTTCATTTGTCTCGTCTTTTTAAATAAGAATCCATCATCAAATTTGACTTTGACCAATTTTTTCTTCTGAATTTCAACCAAAACCATTTCACATTTGAGACAGAATATCTCGAAAACTAAGCAGGATATCAAAAAAATTATTCTTCATTTTTTATTTGCTCATCGAGTTACATAATAATCCATCACCAGATTGCGGCGTCACGTTTATCCTAGAGTCCCCTTGAGGTTTCTGTACATATTCCCCGTGTCTGTATGGAAGCGGCCATATCCCCCTCCCCCCCCCACACCTCCTCCGCCCGGCTTCACTTCAATGCGTGGTGAAGGTCTCTTGCGTCGTCTCTATATATTTCGTTCCTTCATGGTATGAGTACCCCTCCACCAATTGCTTCTCTGTCTCTGCAGTACACTCTGTAACTTTCAGGGAAAACCTCGTTGTCTAGTACTTCTTTTAACCAAGACTTCATCCCTATAATCAATTGCGGTTTATGTGTCTCTATTAAGTTTGGAAATTCTATCACTTTGTTCATTATATTTCTACAGTTCACCAATGACACCCTTATTTTTGGCTTTGTGGTATTTTCAGCATCAACCTTTGTCTTTCCAGTTGAACCCAACTCTGTTATTGTTTCAATAGCTTCATCTATTTCTTTAGCATTTGTATTTTTTCCCATAGTGCATCTACAACCAGTATCCCTTTTATCACTTATTTTTATCCCTCACCAACAGCCCCTAACCTAAAAAAGTCACAGTCCTTATCCCATCTTAACAGGAAGTGGGCTCCCTTATAGCTTTAGCTAACAACTCAGAAAGTACTCGCTTCCCTCTTCTATTTAGGTGTAGATCATGCCTAGTAAAACCCCACCTTCCAATGGCGTTTATAGACATAATCTCCAAAACAGATCTAATGCCTCTTCCAATTATCGTCTCTGTTTCCACGTTTGCCCGCCTCACAGCGTGGTTCAACTATCATTACTCCATCGTCCTTAGTGAAATTCCTGCAAAGTGAACCTATATCCTCTATTACCTGACCTTATGTTGCACTGGATTTGATAAAGATTGTGACCTGGTAACCTCTGCCTAATTGATCCTGAAGAAGAGGACTTATGATTACTACCTAGCAGCAGAACCTTTTTCTTCCTATTTTTTCGTTCTCCACCTATATTCCTATAGGCATGTTGTACCTTACCTACTCTTACATCTACACGAGGATCTCCCCCATCTGACTCTGGTAACTGTCAAACCTATTTCTCCCCACAATTTCAGGACTCTCTAACTTCTTCATCCTGTTAACCATATTTCCCCTACGACTTGTTACCCGTTTCCATCCATCCTTTTCAACTTTCTCACTAAACCCAACATTTCTACTTTCAGCGTCCAAAGGCAGACCCTCCATAAACGATAAAGTTAAACTCAGTGATGAACAGATTGTAGGGATACAGTTGGACTCCTTTACAAACAGTGTATTTGTAAAAATGATAAATGAGAAATGTTGTGAAAAAGTAACTGTGGAAAATGTAGGGAATCTGAAATTCCACCACGCTGATGGAAATGTTAGTGAAGTTAAACTAACAAACGCGGGTATGGGCACGAAGTACGTAAGAATATTAAATCTTCCTTTTGAGATATCAAACGAGTCCATACTGCACGCTGTTAAACCATTTGGAACCGTGATAGAGATAACAGATGATAAATGGGGCGGAAACATTCATTTTAAAAAAAGCAAATGGAGTGCGCATAGTAAAGATCGAAATCACAAGACACATTCCGTCATATATTAATGTAAGTGGTTTACGCGCACTAGCGATTTACGAAGGACAACCTCGAACTTCCTCGTTGTGTAGCTCCACGGATCATGTCCGAGTTAACTGCCCTCGTAAACAAGCGGTTGTGCTGCCACTAACGTATGCTAGGGAGCTAGACGTACAGTGGCGCAGACACACCAGAAAGAAGACCAATCTGAACTTCTGCAGCAGTTTCCTCCACTACCGAAAGCGGAATGCTTACGTCCGATGACAGAAGCGATGCAGCAGGAAATTGATAATACACAACATAATGCATCAACTCATTCCCACCAGCGCAATGAAACACAAAGTATTAAGATGAACAAGTCTCATATTATGGACCATTATTATGCAGCAACCCCACAAAACACAAATGCTGATGATCTACAAGATGTGAATGAAGAAATACTAGTGGATTGTGAGGAATCTGAAAATGGGAAAGGCGAACAGATGGTCACGTCGGACATACAGTCTACAGCTGATGAGATGGAGTCGCAGTGCCCACATCAGTCAAGATCCAAAGAAAACATCGAGGGAGGAAGCGACCGGAGGCAAATGTAAAACAAACAAGAGACAGTTCAACTGAGACGGAAATATTAGAAAAAGTGAGAGCTAGGGGAAAGAAATTAAAGAAGAAGCTAAGTGATAAGAGCGCGGTATCTCCTGTGCTAATATCACTTCCTGATCCACATAAGCGAACGGATGGAGATACAGAGAAAGCAATCAATAACTTCAAATGGGCAGAAGACCAACCGCAAGAAAACCAGACAGAGGACATGCACGTAGATTGGAACGGCAGGTCAGTGCTATATAATTGTGATGTGTAACAGTTTATTGGTTAAACTACCACCAATGAAACAGGGAGATTTGCGCCGATAGTACGATGCAAACGTATACAGTGGCAACACAAAATATAAATTCGATTACCTGCCCTCTTAAAGTGAAAATGCTGCAAGATTATGTTAGAATCGCAAATATCGACATTCTACTGCTGCAAGCAGTTACAGACGTAAACCTAGACAGTATCTCTGGCTACAGTTTTATAAGTAAAGTTGGTGGTGATATCAGCCTTGCAACAGCAATCTTAACCAAACTCGGTATTGAAACCTCAGAAGTAATAAGGTCAGAAGACGGAAGAACTATATCTTGCACGATAGACAGTACTAGAATAATAAACGTATTCGCTCCCTCAGGTAATCAAAGAGCCAAGAGGGCGGATAAACAATTTAACTTTACACATTGGAACGAACACCCGACAAACTATTTTAGGAGGAGACTTCAACTGCGTTTTACATCAGAAAGATCAGACGCCCAACTTCAACAGCATCGAATTGGAATATAATCAACAATTTCAAATTACTAGACACATGGGAAGTAATAAACGGAGATACTGCAGGTTTCACATACACGACTGGGAAATCTGCATCAAGATTAGACCGCATATACATCAGTCAAGAGCTGAAGAGTGAACTACAAACAACAGAACGGTGGCCGGTTGAATTTCAGACCATGTTGCCTACCAGTGCAAAATAAACCTAGCTAGAAAATATATTCACGGGGAGAGGATACTGGAAACTAAATAATCAATACTAGAACATCAAGAACTACAACAGAACTTCGCAGATACATGGCAACAATGCTGTAACCAAACACGGAGATTTCAGTCAACTATAGAGTGGTGGATAAAATTGGCGAAACCCAAGATCCAACGAATGTTGAAGACCTATAGCACCGAATTGAAAAAGTGGCACACAGCAAAAAGAAGAATTTTACTATCTTTGTTTACGAGATTTATATAAAAAGGTAGAAACAGAAAGAAAATATCTCCTCGAGATCAAGAAAATCAAGGCAAAAATAATAGCGATAAAGAGGAGACAACTCGAAGGAATCAAAATCAGAAGCAGAGTACATGACACTTTATCCTCTGAAGATGCTTCAATTTATCATCTAGTGCAAGAAAAGCGCAGAGCGAGGAGACATTTAATTACAGAACTGAGGACAGAAGAAGAAGTCCACAAAACCCAAGATGCAATAGAACAACAAGCTTACAAGTATTATAAGCACCTGTTTAAAAAGTAGATAGTACCACAGACCCAGACAGAATATTAGCTTCTATAGAACAGCAATGAAGACCGAATAGACCTTAACAGGTTAATTGACGAGGAAGAAGCTTATGCAGCAATCCAAAGAAGCCCCAAAAACAAAGCTCCTGGACCAGATGGCTAGGAATCGAATTCTACGCAACATTCTGGAGACAGTTGAAAGATAAACTCATACAAATTTACAATGAAATTATGGAACAAAAAACTTTTCCTGAGGAATTTGTTGCCGGCCTAACAGTATTAGTCCCCAAAAATGTGACTGCTAATAATATGAAGAGCTTTAGACCAATAACTTACTGAACAGTGATTATAAAATATTCGCACACAGAATAAAAGATAAAATACATAAGGTGATAAAAACCCACCAGGCTGCTGTTGGATATAACAGATCAATTGTCCAACTACTGTCAGAATACCGTGACGTCATAGGCTATATGAACACAAGTAACTCAGAGGGTGCTATCCTCTCACTTGATCTCGATCGAGCCTTTGATAGAGTTAACCATAACTTTCTGAAACAAACGATGATAAAGATGGGATTTGGGGAAGAGATAGGCAAATATGTCAAACATGTAAATAATTTACTAAACAAGGCGACAACAAAAATAATCGTCAACGGGATGATGAGCGGACTTATACGAATTAGGCGATCAATAAGACAAGGATGTCCTCTGTCTATGATCTTATTTGCAATTGCCCTTGAGCCACTATTGATAAATTTAACAAAAACATTAACAGGGCTTGACACAGGAATTGGTAAAGTGATATGTACGGGCTTATCCTGATGATGTCGTAGTTTTTGCAAAAGATACAAGAGATATTGAATTCACAAAACAAACCATCGATAGTTACAGTCAATGCTCTGGGGCAGTATTAAATAAGAAAAAATCAAAAATCATGAATATTGGAGTCGGTTTGAGATCCAATCAACCCTCCTGGCTGGAGGAAAACTGGGAAATCAACCTCCTGCGAATTAAATTCCAAAAATGCCTGCAAAAAAGTGCGACAGTAAATTGGAGGAACCTATTACCCAAAATTAGAGCTTGCCTGCAACATCACTCAGTGAGGAATCTTAATATGATACAGAGAGTGCAACTAATCAACACATTTATCCTTGGGAAGCTATGATACACTTCGCAAGTATTTCTAGTTTCTATGCCCTTAGCACGCAGCATTATGTCTGCGGTCGGATATTTTATACACAGAGAAGAAATCTTTAAAATTAAAGTAGAAACACTGACTCTAGCTAAATAAAGAGGGGGACTTGGCCTTGTTAATGTATATAAGAAGAGCAAAGCTCTTTTCGTTGAAAATATGCTGCAGGCAAAAAGCAGGAATGCGCAAGGTATTACAGCGCATTTGATCGACCTATACAAGCCGCATAGCATGACACACCCATCAGCATAGTCGGAATACCAAACCAGCTGAAATATTTACAACTCTTCTACCTGGAACTCAGCTACCTGAAGCTCCGTCACAAAAATAACCGGCCTTTAACAACCAAAATAATATACGATATTATGAAGGCAAATATCCACAACCCAGTGTTACAGACATCCGTACATTCAATCTGGTACAAGTTACTCAATGAGACAATAGTCACTAACACCAAACTAAATAGAATCCATCTCCTAGAAACGGATAGATGTAACCACTGTCAAATGGCAGATACTCTACCCCATAGGATTACCTGCCACCGTGTCAAAGACATTTGGAACTGCACTAGGCGCATCGCAGCAAATATATTAGATGACAGAATGAGAAGGATAATGTTGTTGTTGAGGGTTTTAGGGCGCGTCGACATCTAGGTCATTAGCGCCCTAGAGAAGGATAACTCATGAATTTTTACTGAAACCAGATATGACATCCACTTCACAAAATAAAAGAGACGCCCTAATATGGCTAATGGGAAACACCATTTATTATATATTCTCTCAAAAGAATGTAAATATAGAGGACTACTGGCTCCAACTTATTGTAGACTACCATAAATTCAAGAAGAGGAGAAAAAAAAATGAGAAAACTCCTCTCGCAAACTATTTAGAGAAAATTATTCCATTTAAATAAATAAATAAAAGAAGAATGACTACATAAATCGGAACTAGAGGACAGCACTGAAAGAATGTTCCTGGTGATTAAGTTGATGTAACTGTTTCAATATTGAAATAAATGTAACAAGTCTTAAACAAGTCCGTCACGAAATATAAGAATAACATTTTAATTTAAATTCAGAGAACACTAAGAAGAAAAGAAAGTAAAATTTATTTCTTGGTATGGCCAAAAGTGAAAAAAAAAATTTAGTTGAAACCTCAGCGAAGGAAGACGGCGACATCTAGACGATGCATCTGAAGCTGGCTCCTCTGCATCGGATACGAAGGGACACTTCCCGGAAACAAGAACAGACACCACCTAGTGACAGTAGTATGTTTAATTTTGTCTCTGCACTCCTCAAACGTCTGAGTGATGTTTTGATAAAACTGAGGTGTGTAAAAAACTTAAAAAAATGACAATAAATAACTTGATAAAAAATATAAATAAACGAAAAGCAACTAAAAAAAAAGATAGCTATTGGCTGGAAAATGATGACGTCATGGGCCGGCCTTCACTTGCAAAACATTGACCAGAGATACTATTACAAGAAATTCGAGGTTTTCTCCACAATTTAATACCTAAGCACCAAATTAAGTTTGATTTTAATAGCATTTCAAAGTTAAAAAAAACATACGTATAAACTTTACTGTTAAAAAAACATGGAACTACTTTCCAGTAAGATGTCGGACTTTTATGACCAAAGTTTATAAACGTGCTAGCCATTAAATGAGCGCTATGCTTACCTTTTTATATAGATTTAAAGGATATTGACTATATAACGCGATGTAAAACACATTAATTCACTTGATTTTTGCCTTTAGTTGCAGCATTTAGTATTTAAAACACATGAATAAAATATTTTCTTCCTCTTCTTTCAACAATGATATTCTTGCCGTTAATGAACAGCAAGCAGAGATTTTAGAATATGCAGTGTTTAATACCCATGGAGGAAGGAATATATGGAGACGACGCAAAGAGACCTTCACCACGCACTGGACTGAAACCAGGTAGAGAAGTGGGGTGGGGAGGCCGCCATATTGCTCGGCCATAGAAATACGGGAACAGGCACAAAAACTTCACGGAAATCATAATACAACGGTGGCACCGCAATTTGATGATGGATTATTATGTAACTCGACGATACAAATCGAAAATAAAGAATAAAATTATTCGATATCTCGCTTAGTTCGCGTGATATATTGTCTCTAAATGTTTGTTAGGTTATGATGCAGACTGGACCAAAAGATAATTTTGCTGCACTTGCAGATTGGGTGTTTAATTTTTTTTACTAATCCTTGTAGTTAGGTTGAAACGCGGCCTGGACCAGAATAAAAAGTCACCAATGGCACAAGAAACTATACCTGTAACTAATTTTTGATAGTTGATATCTAGAGAACTAAGGGAGATATCAAAAAATCAGTAATTGATAAGAAAGATTTCAAAATCTAGAAAAATAGTTGTAGACATATTTACAAACAGAAACAAGTCATATCTGAAATTTTAAAAATAGCCTAAGTCAATGTTTAGAACTTTTAAAAAAAAAATTAACACTTCAAAAAACCTCGTAGTTTCTGAGCTTACTTAGAAGATATTGTACTGTTAGTGGACTATATAATTTTGCTAGAAAAATCAGTGCATTCATAAATCAGAAGCTAACAACTAATAATAAATAAATTGTTCGTTATCTTCTGGTACACACAGCATTTCAAGCTGTCAACATTTCCGTTAATATTGCCGCTACAAAATCAAACTAAGTAGACACATCTAAACACAAGAAATGCATCGCGAACTACATTTCGGCCTAAAACGTTTATTTCATCACGTTTAGTAGTTCCCACAGCACAAATTATCACAATTAATTTCATCGTACACTTTCAGTGTCAACTTAAACTTTAGTAAAGCATGTAGAATACCATATTCACTGTGTCGCGATATAAAGTTGAACGGCTTAAATTAAACTTTCAGTACTTGTCTACAATAAGGCTAGCTTTTCAGGTGCAATGTAGTAACATATGCTAATTGTCTACACTACACCAACAAAATTTGAGAACGATATCATCCTGTTGAGAGCAATGAATAAATTTATAGCGACAGACCCTAATGTTGCAGTTACCTATCAGATATATCAAAAACGATAATTACAATGTGACTTACTTATGAAAAGTTATTCCAGGTTGTTTCCTATCTAGTCTGTTTGTGCAATCATATGTAACACAACTTGGCATTATAGAAAACTTAAGAATATTAGAAAATGAAATGTTCACAGCAGCATACACAGTGCAAACAGCCCAATGTTTTGGGGTTCTTATGGCCACCACGCATGCGCAGTAGGAGACGAGGTTGTTTTTTATGAGGTTTCACCGATTTGGCGTTATTTCGTCTCCATATATTCCTTCCTCCATGTTAATACCTAAGTAACTGAAAACGTGGTACTACTTTTCAGTAACATGTCGACTTGAAGATAGTTGAATTACCCATGATCTCTGCAATAACAGCGGACGTGTTAGCTATTAAATGATCAGGCTTAGATTTTAATATACATTTAAATCATTGAGGATATGACTACTTATACGCGATGTGAATCTCTTTAATTCAGTTAATTTTTTAGCTTTTTAGATAGAGCATTTAGTATTAACAACACGTAAATATAATATTTTCTGCCTTTTATTATATGAAGGAAATACAGGTCATACTTTATTTAACCAATTTAAAACATTAAAAGCAGCTTTTCATTTATTTCTAGCAATTTAACAACTATATTCTTGCAAATGGAATATTTATTCGTAGCATTTCAATCTTAAAAAAATATAGAGAAATCTTATGGCTGAAAAAAACGTGGAACTACTTTTCAATAATATGTTGACTTTAAGAAACTTAAATTACTCATGGTATAGGTTATTTAACATGGAAAACGAACTTCAGGTATGTGACCTAAACAAGTATTTTGACAATTCAGTTCTCTGGCGTTGCTTAACTATTAAACAACAGTCATAACCTGAGATCTGTAATAAAATCTGTGGCCAGAGTTTACATTATGCTATAATTACTTATTTCATTAGTGTTCTTTCTTTGTGTATGAACCTCTTCTTTTACTTTCCACAATCGTGTAATCCTGTGATCCATAAGAGGTTGCAGCTTAATTTCCGCGTGCGTTTCAGTGATATTAATGTCACTGGGATAGCATGATTTTTTTTGTTGCCATTTTTACTCTTTAATAAGGTGGATACATTTCCTTGTTGGTTCCTGTCGTATTGTGTTATACTGGTGTGTTGAGAGATTCGCATCAACCATTAAAGCGAGAGCTTGGTCCTCCGATAGGCCAACTGGTTTTGAGGTCTGTAAACACTTCCACGCTTTTTTCATATCAGTGTCTCTTTTAGGAGAATAGAGAGAAAACTCTTTTACAATCTCTTTTCCTGACTTGCGAATCAGTACTTCGCTTGCCATCGATATCTTTTTCCGACTTGCCGTTTCAGGGAGTTTAATTTAATTTAATTGCAATGGAGCACAGGCTCCGTTGGCAATTTCCCTACACACTCATCTTCCCCCTATCCTGCACCTACGTGCATTTGCCCTCTACAAATTATATCTTTAAATTCTTTCAAAGTTTTCGGTAAATTATTCATCATTTCTCTTGGTAATTCATTCCAATCCCTGACACCCTTACCTAAAAAAGAGAATCTTCCCACACCCTTGTGCCTGAAATTGAGTGCCAGCTTGTGGTCATGGTCATCTTTTCCCTCCATGCACTACTTTTCATACCTATTGCAATATCTTTCCATGCCTCATCGCCAGTATATGCCCTGTAAACTCCCATGACCCTCCTCATCCTCCTCCTGTCTTGCAATGAATCCCATTCCAGCTGCTTTATCATATCCGTCACTGATTGCATTCTGCGATAATTTCCAGAAACAAACCTAGCAGCCCTTTTTTGCACCCTCTCCAACTGCTGTATTTGATACATAAAATGAGGGTCCCATACTACACTACCATATTCGAGCAATGATCTGACCAAAGTTTTGTAACCCAATTCCTTGACTTCTCTGGTACATCCCGTCATCACTCTCTCCAACAAGTGCAGAATTTTAAAACCTTTTCCTACCACATGTCCAATGTGTCCTGGCCAGTAGAGCTTGTTATCAAATGTGATGCCAAAATGTTTACATTTCAAGTCTAAAGCAAACAATTCTTTCCCCACCTTATATTCATAATTAACGTTTTATTTTTTTATTTGTGTATCTAATAAGCTGACTGTTCTTTGCATTTATCTTCATCCCATGTTTACCAACCCAACTAGAAATCCTGTCCAGATCACCCTGCAACTGTTTACAATCCTCTATTGTTTTGATTCTTTTATATAGCATTATGTCATCTGCGTACAATTTAATTTCAGATAGTAAACAATCAACACAATTATTCATTAGAATAATGAATAGCAATGGCCAATACACCACCCTGCGGCACTCCCATTTTTTATTTCCACTTCTTTTGATACTACATTTCCTACACTAACTTTCTGTTTTCTACCTTCTAAAAATTCTTCTACCCAGCAAATCACTTTGTCATCCACTCCAATGGTTTTTACCTTATTTACTACCATTTTATGGCTTACTCTGTCAAACGCCTTAGACAGATCTAGTGCTACACTATCAATTTGGCCTCCCTTGTCCATTTCATCTGAAATATCTTGCATATATCCCACCAACTGAGATTCGCATGAATGTCCTTGCCTGAAACCATGTTGCCTGCTTGAAAACCACTTACTTTCCTCACATATATTTCTGATGTGGTTGCATATCATTCTTTCCATTAATTTACCTACCACTGATGTCAAACTGACTGGCCTGTAATTCTCAACTCTATTTCTTACCCCTCCCTTATGTACCGGTACTACTATTGCACTTTTCCAGTCCTGTGGTAAGCAGCAAGTGTCTAGACTCAATTTAAATAATATTTCAAGATAAGGTACAATGTCACATCCGGCTATCTTTAAGATATCTGTAGTAAATTTATCTTCACCAGCCCCTTTTTTTCAGCTTTCTTATTTCCTTCATAATTTCCTCAGGATGGATATCAAATTTTTTACTATCGTCATTTCAAATTGTGTTGTTAAGCTCGTTCTCCGAATTAGACCCTCCTGTTTCTGATTCATTGTCCCTAATGCTTTCACTGAACCAGTTACTTAAAATCTCTGCCTTTTTCAAATCGTCAGTAACTTCTTCTCCATCCTTACCTATAAGTGTCTCTACACCCTCCCTTCCCCTCAATTTCCTGATATAGCCCTACAAATTTCTAGATGCATCAGTCAATGGTCCTCCTGCACTGACAATACTCATCATAAACCCATCTTTAGCCATTTTCTTTGCTGTTATTAAGTCCTTGTTTAGTTGTTTTAAATATTCCCTACTACCCTTGTAGCATATCCACTATCCCCGAATATATATTTAGATGTATATATGTTATAATATTAAAATAAATGTATGAATATGCATTGTAAGCAATTGTATTTATGCTCACGGAAATCACAGACGATACTAAGCATGTAAAAAAGGGTAGTATAAGTGATGCTAACATCTATGGTTTAGAGCAGTGTTTCCCAACGTGGGGCCCACGCCCCACAAGGGGGCAATTTGTTTTTTTTAGGGGGGCAATTTAGAAATTGACTTGATACGACTTTACCGCTTTCTCTTTGGGTTATTTAAACGCAATGCCAGATATGGTTACAAAATATAGCAAAAAACCAAATTCTTAAAAGGATCACACTAAATTGCCATAATAAATGTTTATTATAAATCTTTTGAATTTGAATTTTAGTATTTCATTATATGTTTTTTAAATTTTACTTACTGTGTTCTATGATAAGATTAAAGTGTTTTCATTCAAAAACCATCCTATATCAGTTTCTTTAATAACAAATAATTTTTTTATTAAAAATTATGTATGAGGGGCAAAAAAATGTTGAAAGTGGGACATGACCCAAAAAACGTTGGGAAACACTGGTTTAGAGTGTGTGCAGAGGTATGGAGTGTCTCTGGCCGTTTACGGGTGTGAGAGGTCGTGCGCCAAAGTGGTGGTGGCGATCTAATATTTTGTATTATGCCAGATGAATCAGTAATTGTTTCTTAATATACAGAACGAGTGTATTTTCAATTGTAGTTTTGTGCCTCGTGTAAAAATAAAGTTATTAAGAGCAGTAATCGAACTTTAATCAATTAAATAGCAAATTATTTATTGTATGAAGTTAAGACGTCTTATTTGGATAGTAAGAACCTTTGAATGGAACTAAGTAGCTCCTCTGTCCGCGTACGTGGGTTGAATGGCGGTATTTAAAGGCCAAACCGTCTAAAAACCAGTGGACTTTAATTAGTAATACAAATTAATAATATAGAGGAGTATTACATTTGGTGACCCTGCCAGGATGATTCAGTGGTATGATGGTACCAATTACGGATGGTAATTGCTAATTAACATAGCATTCGGGACACCTGGAAATCTTCTGATTTCTACAACGTCGCTGCAGTCAACAGTGGCGAGGAACTTCAGACGACAGCAGTTTCGCAGATTGGCAAGTACAAAATTCCAAATTTAATTCACGGGATAACAGCAGCAATCGACAATCACATTGCAGAAAGAAGAGCAGTTGTAAAATTTTGAACAGTAAAAAGTTAAATTTCAAATTAGTGAAATTAATTCTAAAAGTTGTTTGTTTGAAAGAACAGTGGAACAAGAAAAGTAGTTGTCGTTTGGTTAAAAAAAAAAAATATATTGCTATTAAGAATTGTAAAAGAAAAAGTTATGATTGAAGGTCTAAAGTTTGTTGTAAATTGCAGTAGTTTGTTTAGAGTAGTTAGCGTCTGTGGATTTCCAATGAGAAGCAAGTAATAATAAAGAAATTAAAAAAAGGGGGGGAAAACATTTCTTAATTAGAATTAAAAAAAAAATCTGTAATGTATCTATATGTTTGATTTTATTTCAGTCCGGAGGAGAGCAGAATTTAAATACTATTTTGTTTCTGTGAACTGTAAATTTTCAGCTGATACGAGAAATTACTAGAATTGGTGGTGATTTGAATGCTGAATTGTTTGTCTTTGTTGTGTGTTGCTTAACGGCGTTGTTGAAAGCGGCGTTGGCTCATTGTTGATTGGTGACCTTGGAGTTGTGAATTGTTGTCTGACGGAATTCTTCCTATTAACTGGAGTGTAATATAATTTTGTTTCTTCTATTTTGAATTTTCAAATGTCTTTGAATATGGAAGACAGTTGTGGTAGGTTAGTCCGGGCGGAAGATAATACGGAATTGGTGGAATCAGACGGTAATAATTCAGGAATTTTGATCGAAAGTTCGGGAACAGTAAGTTTTGATGGAAAATATGAAAATCGTATGGGGATACGTGAAAAGAGTAAATTTGTGCAAGCCGAATTGAGCAGTAGTCCGGTTGTTAATGGGGATGACAATGAATTTGGCAGTCGTTTTGCAATTAATGACATTAGTAGCGGTAGTGAGGATAATGTGCAAGTTGAAGGAACGAGTGTATTTAATGGGGGGCAGAACCCAGTAGAAAGAATAATTTCACCAGAACCGAATCAGTCTGAAAACACTCGGGAAGGGTCTGCAAATTTTAATATGCTGCTAACCGCCATATTAGATGCTAGCCGAAAACAAGAAACCGCCATATTAGATGCTAGCCGAAAACAAGAAACCGCCATGCAAAATTTGGAAGAAAGAATTACTGGAAACTTAATCAGATGGTAGTACAGGTCCATGAAAGAATTGAAAATGTAACAGAGCAGATGAACGTAAAATTCGAAACAATTGAAAGCAAAATGTTGAAAATTGAAAATAATATGCGACAAAAAATTGTGGAAGAGATACATCATAACGTAATTCCAATGGTAACTCGAAGTGTGGCAGAAAGCGAAAGGTTATTTAAAGAAAAATTAGAAAACGTAAAAAAAAAAATCAAGAGAATGTTAAGAATGAGATGGGGAAGATTCTGGAAGGTCAGAAACAAGATACAAGGAGTAGAACGGCAGGTCGTTGAACATTCCAGTAGAACAGTATGTATAGAGCAACAATTTGAAGAATTGTCGGACGGGGTCGCGCAAATACGCGAAGATATGATCAGCATAAAAGGAAATCTAGAAGAGGTCAAAAAACAGCCTAATATTATTGTGAGCGGCGGATCGAATGCTTGTCAATTATCGTTACCCGAAACTATATTTGAACCGAGCGGAAATGTTCATCCCGCTGATTTTGTTAAAATTTATGCTAGAACTTTGCCCATAGAATGGTCAGAGGTTGATAAAATGCAATACGTACACAGAAAAATGAAGAGCGAAGCTTTTTCGTGGGGGTGTGAAATTCTAGAGAACTGTCATAATTTTAATGAGTTTCTCCAAATGTTCCGAGATAAGTACTGGTCTCAGAGACGACAACGAAAAGTAAAAAGTGAGTTTTACAACTGCAAGCGTTACCACAGGACAGATGGGAGTATGAGAAATTTTTGTGAGAAAATGCAGACAGAATTACGGCATCTAGATCAGCCTATCGGAGAAGTTGAACAAATGGAAGTGCTATTACAAAAGTTGCCAAGACAAGTCCAGGAAAAATTAATTGCAACTCAGTGGGACAAGATGGAAGATTTTTTAGACATACTAGAGAGGATAGACAGATACCAAGAAGCTTGTGAAAACAACACAGAACGAAACAAAATGTTCGACCGGAGCGCGGATAAGACGAAAGATTATCGACACAACGATAGGTGGGATAACGGTTCACCGAGAGGACGTGACATATACGGAAGAAGTGGGAGGCAAATGTACGAGCAAGAAAGAGGAAATCGGCATTTTGACAAGAATGTGGCCAATAATAATAAATACTGTAATCAGAACTATAGTAGTAACTACGCATCAGGTGAACGCCATGATTACAGACAGCAGCCTAAACAAATGATGCATATGAGAAAAACAGAAAAAGTACAGGATGAGAAAAAGGAAGAGGCGGAAAACTACAAACCGCGACTGTGAAGGTCCGCATGGAAGCGAATATCGGAACTTATGGACCAAATAATGTTGAAATAAAAGAGAATGAAGAAGAGCATTTATTTGAGTACCGCAAATCATACAGCAAAGATGAATATCTACAATGGTGGAAATGTTTCAACGAGATAGAGAATGAGAAATGCGATGTCGCGACATTAAAGCAAGGGGGTGGAAGTCATAGATTTGGCTAACATCGATGTACAGGATGAAGAAGATATGAAAAGAATACCGGAGGAGGAGTAAATAGTGCGGAGGCGCAATGTAAAGCTGCAATGGATTTGTTCGACGAAGGAAATTGTGAGAATGAAGATAATGAGCTAGTGTTTAGCATTAACGAAACCGGAGAAATTGTTCCTAGCAGTGATAACGAAGAGGAAAGGGAATCTGAAAGCAGTGAAGAAGAAAATGAAGAAATTGAAGTCAGAATATTTTTTATAAGGAAATATGATGAATCGGAGATTAAAGGTACATCACGGGTAAGAGCGAAAACAGTTGAAGCACCAGGTAGCTATCAAAATGCGAATATAGCCCCTTTACGAACACGTACCGACGTAGCTTGTTATTCTACCGCCGACGGAGAAGAGCAAAGTAAAGAACAAAAAGCTTTATTATCTTGTACAGTTGAGGACAGCCAGTGCCAAGTGAGCTCGGATGATTTCAAAAAGAGTTATCTATCTAAAATGAACCACCAGGAAGAAATAGAATGGTCGCATCAGGAAATAGTAGATGATTTGTTACAAGAAGACATCGGAAAAGCTCTAGAGAATGAAATAAGACAACCTTTGATAAGTCTAAAAATATTTGGAGTGCAAAGTCAAGCGCTTTTAGATACCGGGTGTGATTTGACGGCGATTTCGGAAGTTATCTACGAGCGCATAACCAAAGATCGAAGAGTCGAAGAAATGCCAGTAAATTATTTACAAGTCATGGGAGCCACTGGAAAATTAAGTAAACGTTTGAAGAAGCAAATTTGGATGGAATTGGAGATAGACGGAGTACAGATAGAACATCGATGTATAGTAATTCCGGACCTAAACATGAATTGTATACTGGGTATGGACTTGCTACAAAAGTATCAAGTGGTTGTTGATTGTGGTGAAGGAAGAATACAATTAAACAAGGAGGGAAAAGAGTATAATATTAAATTTGGAAAAGAAATGGTAAATGCCGCAGGAATAGTGGGGAACGTGAAAATACGAATGATGCAGCTGATGTGTGAAGAAGAAAGAGAAGAAGAATTTGGAAACAGCAGTGTGTATGAAGGGAATGATGACCTTGCAACTAAAGATATTATAAGAAGTAAAGTGAGTGAAATATGTGAGATTACGTGGGAACAGAAAGAACAGCTGCGTACATTATTACAACGTAACGCCGACAGGTTTTCGAATTGTCCGGGCACTGTTAAAGATTTTGAATGCAAACTAAAAATAAAACCGCATACTCCATTCTTTGTGAAACCTTACCCAGTACCATTTGTCAAGAAAAATGCAGTGGAGCGGGAAATAAATAGGATGCTACAATGGGGAATAATTGAGAGGAGTGATAGTTCTTATAATAACCCACTAATTGTTGTTGGAAATAAGGACGGATCTGTTCGATTAGTTTTAGATGCAAGAACGCTGAATCGTATTGTTGAAAAAGAGACTGACAGGCCAGAAAATTTAGAAGAGACGTTGCAAAATTCTACGGCGTAACATATATGACGAGTTTAGATTTGACAGCCGGCTATTGGCAAGTTCCGCTAGCCAAAGAATCGAGAAAATATACAGCTTTTTTTTATGGAGGAAGATGTTACCAATATTGCGTGGTTCCATTTGGAATTAATATATCAGTTTCCGTGTTCATTAGAGCCCTGGACCAAGTTTTGGGAGAGGAATTATTGAGCAGGTTAACCATTTACGTGGATGATATATTAATCAGTGCGTCAAGTTGGGAAGAACATTGTAAAATCTTAGAAGACGTATTAGTAGTATTAAGAATAGGAGGAATGACCCTGAAATTGCAAAAATGCGAATTTGTCAAGAGAGAAATTAAATTTTTGGGACATACGATAAATGCAAATGGAATAATGCCAGATTCAGATAAGATACAAGCAATAGCAAAGTTTCCGATACCTCAGAACAAAAAAGAGCTCAAATCATTTTTCGGACTGTGTGGATTTTATAGAAAATTTGTGAAAGACCAATCGTTTAATGATCCGCACTTAAATGCCCTACGAAAGAAGAATGCAGTGTGGGTATGGACTAGAGAATGTCAAATTGCCTTTGAAAAGCTCAAGCAAAAGTTAGTAAATAGCGAAATCCTTTACCACCCAAATATGAAACTACCGTTTTGCATGTAGTCTGACAGCTCTGAATACGGACTTGGAATTCATCTGTTTCGAATAGAAAATGTTAATGGCCGAGAAGAGCGCAAGTCAGTTGCATTTGCAAGTTGTATACTAAATAAACATGAGAGGTCCTATGGGATCACTGAAAAAGAGGCCTTAAGTATCGTGTGGGGCTTCCAAAAATTTAGATATTATTTATGGGGCCATCACATTATCATTTATGCTGACCATAAAGCTTTAACATTTCTCCATGAATGTAAATTATTACATGGAAGACTTACGAGATGGGCATTGTTTATGCAGCAATACGATTATGAGATACGATACATCAATGGTAGCGACAACACTGTGGCCGATGCATTGTCGAGACTTGTTAGTACTGAGGAGGTACCAAATTCAGAGAGGGTATTTAAAATTCTTTACATGAAAGGGGTTCCGCAAGAAAGGAATGTGAAGGAGTTGTGTAAAGACATGCGAAGAAGACAAAATGAAGACTAGTGTCTTAAGATGGTAAAGCAAAATCTAGGTAATAAAAACTGCGAGAAATTGAAGAAATACTATACTTTGTATGAAGGAATTTTATTTCGTAGAAGGGAAGAATCGAGTGAAGATTGGAAATTGTGCTGGCCGCACCAGTATGTTGATTTAATAATTGATTATACCCATTAAAGCTACGGTCATTATGGAGTTGAAAAATGTTACCAAAAGTTACGATAAGTTGTTATATTCGACAATATGCGGAAGCGAGTAGCACGACGCTTGGCGTTTTGTGACCTGTGCTAGCGCACGAAAGTATCGGTGACGACAAGTAAGAATCTGATGCAAAACATATTGCCCACCGACGTGTTGGATCTTGTCGCAGTAGATTTATACAGGCCGCTACCTAAATCAAGAGGCGGATTTGCTTACCTATTTGTATGCTTTGATGTATTTTCAAAATTTGTAAAGTTATACCCGATAAAGAAAGCTACTGGTAAGGCACTTGTGTGTAAACTAGTAAGAGATTATTTCGTGAATCTCGGACGGCCGCTATCTTTGCTTTCTGACAATGGTAGTCAGTTTTTGTTAAACAGTTGGTCTTCTTGCATGAAAGATAATAATATAAAGCATATCCGAATATCGAGTTATCACCCATCCAGTAATCCTTGTGAAAGACAAATGAAAGAACTTGGACGATTGTTTCGGGCGTACTGTAGCCAGAAACACACACGATGGATAGAATATGTGAAAGAATTCGAAAATTTGATAAACAGTATTCCAAGTGAAAGCACCAGATACACTCCATCCCGCATCATGTTCAATAAAGATCCTCCAGATTTTATAAGAGAAAGTGTTAAATTTCCTGTCGCTACCACTCTTGATCGACAAGAGCTTCTAAATCAAGTCAGAGAAAGAATGAGAAAGAAGGCGGATGAAAGAAAGAGAAGGTATGATAAAAGAATCCAACCTACCGAGTTCAATTTGAATGATTTAGTTTTGGTGAAAACAAAATATAAGTCCAGTAATATCAATTCGGAGATTAAGAAATTTTTCAAAGTTTATTTTGGACCTTTCGGTATAATTTCTAAGCCTCATTCTAGTGTATATTTACTTGCATATCCTAAATCAAATAAAAAACTGGGTTTGCGAAACATAGTAGACTTGAAACTGTACAAAACTAAAGATAGTGTATAAAAATTGTTGTATGGAGTTGATATAGAGTAATGTACTAACTGACAGAGCAAGTAAAAGACCTTTAGTTGGAAGTAAATTCGATTCAAATGTGAAAATTAAGTGTGGAAGTTCTTTTTTGTATATATTCAGGGATTGGTAGCCCTGGAAGAAGACCCCAGAATGAGGGTCGAAACGTCGGTTTCAAGAAACATGACGCGGCGCCACCCGGACAGCCAAGAATCAACTGACTCTGGCCGCGGAAGCCTACGATTACAATAGGGTGTGTGCTCACCGCAAAGAGTTGGTCGTTGACCTCAGTCAGCTGTTGGTAGCTTTAATTGTAACGGACCATGTACAGTTCATGAAAAAGAAGAAGGTGTAAAATGTGAAATGTAAAAAAAAGTAAAATTAATAGGGAAATATTCAATTGGTGTACACAATAACATTTGGTGTTGTGTGAAAAGGTTGTTCAATCAATGTGTCAGAAAATAACGCTAAAAATTTTAACTGACAAGTTAATATGGACAGATAGTAATGACTTCTCGGCAAAGTGAAATACATGCCAGGCATTAAATTTAATTTGCCTCGTAGTGGGGGCAGGTGTAGCATATCCGCTATCCCCGAATATATATTTAGATGTGTATATGTTATAATATTAAAATAAATGTATGAATATGCATTGTAAGCAATTGTATTTATGCTCACGGAAATCACAGACGATACTAAGCATGTAAAAAAGGGTAGTATAAGTGATGCTAACATCTATGGTTTAGAGTGTGTGCAGAGGTGTGGAGTGTCTCTGGCCGTGAACGGGTGTGAGAGGTCGTGCGCCAAAGTGGTGGCGGCGATCTAATATTTTGTATTATGCCAGATGAATCAGTAATTGTTTCTTAATATACAGAACGAGTGTATTTTCAATTGTAGTTTTATGCCTCGTGTAAAAATAAAGTTATTAAGAGCAGTAATCGAACTTTAATCAATAAAATAGCAAATTATTTATTGTATGAAGTTAAGACGTCTTATTTGGATAGTAAGAACCTTTGAATGGAACTAAGTAGCTCCTCTGTCCGCGTACGTGGGTTGAATGGCGGTATTTAAGGGCCAAACCGTCTAAAAACCTGTGGACTTTAATTAGTAATACAAATTAATAATATAGAGGAGTATTACACCCTGCTGTCTCTTAACTCTGTTATGTTCTTTTCTTACCAACCTCTTTAACCTCCTCACTTCCCGATTATAGTACATAGGTTCTCTACTTCTCTTTATTTTTTGCTTTGGAATAAATTTTTCTTCCCCCTTTCTTATCATCTCCTTGAACTCTTCCCACCTTGACTCTACTGTACCTGAGCCTTCCTTCCATTTGCTGAATTGTTCTCTGAAATATCTCTTCCAATTTGAAACATGTGCCTTTTTATAATTGTACCAATTTCTTCAGTTTTGGCTGCTGGATTACTGAATCCTCTAATATCCATCAGAACTGCTTCATGATCACTTATTCCTTCAGTTACTTGATACCTCAAAAGGTTTTCATCGGGCTTAATTAGAAATATATCCAAAATATTTTGTCCCATAATGTTTTGCTCCACCACTTGTGTAAATCCTCCTTCCCTTATTAAGATATTTGCAAATCTTTGTTCCCTTGTGTTATTTATCTTATTCCCATCCCAGTTTACACCTGGTAAATTTAAATCCCCGCCGATGATGATCATTCTATTCTCACCTCTGAAATCTGAGTATGAATTTAATTTCTCCCCAAGAGCCTCATCCTCTTCTGTCATTCTTCCACTGCGGTAAACAGCCAACACTCTGATTTTTTCTTTTTTATTACCCCAGAAATCTACCCCAAGTAACTCATGGTCTTGATCTATGAACGCCAGTGAACTGTGGTAGTTTTTGCTAACTAGTATGAAGACTCCTCCACCAATTGCTCCTCTATCTCTGCGGTACACTCTGTAACCATCAGGAAAAACCTCACTGTCTAGTACTTCTTCTTTTAACCAACTCTCTACCCCAATTTTTACTTGTGGTTCGTGCATCTCTATTAAGTTTGCAAATTCGATTACTTTGTTCATTATACTTCTACAGTTTACCATTAACAACCTTACTACTGGCTTTACATTTTCAGAATTTATCTCCTCTTTCCCAATTTTACCGCAGTCAGTTATTGTTTCAGCCATTTTATCTATTTCTTTAATATCTGTGACTTTCCTCATCGCGAATCTGCAATCAGTATCAATTTGATAATCTATTTCTGTCCCTTCACCAGCAGCCCCTAACCTAAAAAAGGCACAGTCCTGACCCCACCATCACTGGAAACGGGCTCCCTCACTGCTTTAGCTACCAACTCAGAAAGTACTCCCTTCCTCCTTCTATTTAGGTGTAGGCCATGCCTAGTGAAACCCCACCTACCAATGGTGTTCACAGGCACAACCTCCAACACAGAACTAATGCCTTTCCCAAGTAGGACTTCCGTTTCCATATTAACCCGCCTCACAGCATAGTTCAATTGTGGCCGGTCATGGTGACTTAGGACCTGCATGAGCTCCACCCTGGTATGCTGTGCATCCTTCACCACCTTCCTCAGGTCACTCTCTATACTATAACTCGCGTTTCTATCAATACTATTTCCCGCACCTCCCACTATCACTACTCTATCATCCTTAGTGAATCTCCTACAAAGGGAACCTATATCCTCTATTACCTGGCCTAATGTTGCACTAGGTTTGAAAAAACTTGTGATCTGATATCCTGTACCTATCTGATCCTGCAGAAGAGGGCCTACACCTCTCCCATGGCTACTACCTAACAGCAGAACCCTTTTTTTCCTATTCTTGCCCTGCACGCCCTTATTCCTAAAGGTCTGCTGCATCTTACCTACTCCTACTCCTACATCTACATGAGGCTCTTCTCCTCCTGACTCTGCTGTGCCTGTGCAGTCTGAGCCTCCAAAGGCTGAACCTCCAGGCAACCACAGACCACGCCTGCAGAGGCCGAGCCTCCACAGGACGAGCCTCAAGAACCCTGATCCTTTCACGCAACTCTCTAATCGTTTCGCCCATCTGCCACATCCTATCATCCCTAAGACACAGTGAACAAAACCATGGAAGAGCCTCATTTATTTCCCCCGTTTCCTCTTCCCCACATGCCCTGTGAAACCACTTCTTACACCAACTACAACCCATCCCCTTCGCAACGTACCTACGACAGGCGCCACAGTTTCCAGTCATGATTTTCCCAAATACTTCAACCATCTTCTAAACTAACCTTAAATTTATTTGATAAAGTAGTCTTATAAAGTTTTTTAACATTTTTTACTAAATATGATAGGCGCTATACTCGACTAACTGTTGAATTGTTATATATATTTAATTTGATTGAAGTTTTATGAAAAACGACTAGGTAATTAAACTACTTAAGAACCAATGAATAAAACTTAAGCTAATGGATTTCGAAACAAACTTAAGATGGTAGGTGCTAATGTGGATAACAACTATTTTGTTACTTATGAAAGTTTGAAAAAAAAGAAAGGTAGGAAATTTTTTATAAATATATATATATATTAGATGTCAATTAAACACTATTAAATTTCAGACAGAACAGGTTAATTATTAGAAAGTACGTTTTTGTTATCGTAAACTTGATTTCGATATCGATAGTCGAACTTAACGATGATGTAACCTATGTGAGTAACTAAATGCTATATATGAATACTTATGTTTATTATTTCCAGTTGATTTTATTACTATTCCGGAACTAATTAATTAAGAAACTGTGTTATTTTAAACCTAATAAAGCCTTAATATAGGACAATACAGAGAACTTTAGAAATCGAAATTCAAACTAGTGATTTGAACTATTTTTTACGGTATATAAGAAATTTAACACTACAAAATAACTTAAACTACTATTTTTACCTATGCTATTGTATTATAGTAATCTAACTTTCAAGCTTATGCTAAGTTTAATTCAATAAAACGTGCAATAACTAGCAATAACATTAACAACAATGACGCGAAATTTAAAAAAATCTTATTTATGGTGTAATCTTAAATAATTCTTCTTGCTAGCAATAATTCTAAGAGTTTAGATGATAATTAAAGATTTTAAAATAATTTAGTCTACAAAAATTTAGCTGATGAATGCAAAATCGCAGTTTGATGAGCAGCTCTCGACAGACACAGCCAGAGAGTTGCTTGATTCGCCGTCTTTTTGTTTTAGTACTTGAACTCTCATAGTATTTTTGTGGTCTTTCATACAAGCCGAGACTCATTCCAAGCAGTGCAATTTTGGTGACAATTACAGGTATCGAAACGGTTCCTTCTAACCACTTCAGAATTTGTGTTCAGGAAGCGGTCACTATATCTTCCAGACTTAGACGATTTTTGTTCGATTTTTTGATAAAAACTTCTGATAGTAGCTTTTAAACTCCTTATTATGTCATCTGGAAACGATGTGTCACCAAGTTCTTGCAATATAAAATGTAAAAAAAGTATCTGTTCTTCATTGTTTCACGTTAGCAAACCATACGTTGAAAAATCCTCTGCGAGAAATTTGTGCAGTCATTCTGAAAATACAGAAAAGTTGTATGGGTGTCGCAAACTTGTGCAAACAAGTGAAGATATTTCCTGTAGCTAATAAGTAGCTCTTTCAAACATATTATAATGCGGTATAATGAACTAGAACTTCAAACTTGCTCAGTAGTTTTTTCTTAGTAAAAATACACTTGCTCTGTTTTAATGATGCTCATGATTAAGTATTAAAACAGTTTGAACTACAGTTTGAAATACTTAAATACGGAAAAATCATGCGTAAACTAACCTTGAGACTCACCAAAAGCAATAACAACACACAAATCACTACTAGCACACTGAAACAAAGCGTATTCATAGACCAAACTCAGTCGAAGGCAATAGTTCAAACTGTTTTTTCTATTGTTAGGCGTGAAATCGTGGAAGAAAAACCATTGTTCCTAATAATATGGTTTATCTACTTTGAATACAAATAATTATTTTACCTGCTTAGAACAGTGTCAAAATTGACTTATGTCCCTCTATATTTAGTAAATATTACACTGTGCGTTTGTTTGGGAAACTACTAAAGATTTAACGAGTATTAGTTAGAAACGTAATTATTGGTTTAAACGATGATGAATCGTTTACTGAAACCATGCAATGACGAATTGAAGACTGTTCTTGCAAATTGGAGCGATCGGTCGATTGAAGTAAATCAGAAAAGATAGTTTGGTTGGAAGCTGCAATAAAAGAGAAGGGAGAAGATCCAGAATCTTTCGACTTAACTGAGTATTTAAAAGTACAGGTAGTGGGTACTAATGAAACTGACGATACAAACCTTAAGCAACTAAGCCAGTACCTTATCTGTATGAAATCTGACATGCAAGAATTGAAATCTGGTATTGAAGACTTAATATCTGAAACGGGAATGGAAGAAACACAGTTGCAAGAAAACATCACGGAGTTAACTTCAGATCTACAGGAAGAAAATACGGGGCAAACATCTGCTTTGCATGACGAAGTTGTTCCGAAAACTTTCAGCCTAGGGAAAGGGTTAGGTAATGCCACAGTGGAGTTTGATGTTTTGAAGCAACCATTGGAGCAGACAACATTGGATAGTGGTAAAATTGTTGGTCAGCAGTTCGAGACAGTGGCAATGTACATTTGGCCCGACACGGAAAAAGAAAACTGCGTTGATTTTGGCACTGAGAGGAAAGCCTGCCGATATTGTTCAATACATCTCAGCACAAAGAACTGATGACTACAAGTATCTAGTACTGGTTCGGGGATGATCATATTAAAATGGTCTATAGGAGCTACTTAAGAAGCCGCGTTCACCGACCTGGAGAGTCTACCGAACGATTAGCCATACGCTGCTATCCCAGATATCATCAACAAATACTAAGCAAGTTGATTTGTGACGACTATTCTGCTGCGATTAGGGACCCTGATGTCAAACAGTCCGTTCTGACCTACGTCAAGACCGATCCGAGGGAACTTCTCGCACACGCGATGATGGTCGAAGGGGCCAAGAAGATGTCGATACCAGAACGTCGACTACATAAGGCGGTTACTGAGAGTCAGGTAAGCAACATCGTGAAAGGTTTAAGTGCATGAACTGTTCCAAGCCCAAGTGAACTATTAGGGAGAGAAGGGAAATCCGAAATCCGAAATCGGGAAACGGACGGGAGCTAGTTGAAGGGGCCGAAAACTAGCTCTTACTAAGAAGGCCTACCCTACATTTATTTCAATTGCCCGCATCCAGAAATGTGGAGGCAGCCTACTCATGTCAGGACTAATAATGAAACGTAAGTGCGTAATTACTGACGATACGCGTACATCTACATCCACTCTCAAGCGAGAGACATGGAACGAGGAAGCAGTGTACCCGAAAACAAAACTTACGGTGAGAACAGACACAGGGTAGTCAGTACTGATCCTTGGAGAGACTAACGCCGGCATACATCTGGAAGTGGTAAATTTTGCAAATAGATTCGATGACTGGTAAAAACCATTGGAGTGGATGAGAAAGTGATTTGCTGGGTAGAAGAATTTTTAGAAGGTAGAAAACAGAAAGTTAGTGTAGGAAATGTAGTATCAGAAGAAGTGGAAGTAAAAATGAGTGTGCTAAAGGGTAGCGTATTGGGACCGTTGCTATTCATTATTCTAATGAATAATTGTGTTGATTGTTTACTATCTGAAATTAGATTGTTTGCAGATGACATAATGCTGTATAAAATAATCAAAACGATAGAGGTTTGTAAACAGTTGCAGGGTGATCTGAAAGGATATCTAGTTGGGTTGGTAATCATGGGATGAAGATAAATGCAAAGAAGAGTCAGCTTATTAGATACACAAATAAAAAAACCAAGGTTAATTATGAATATAAGGTGGGGAAAGAATTGCTTGCTGAATACTTGAAATGTAAATATCTTGGCATTACTTTTGATAACTTGGGCAGGACACATAGGACAGGTGGTAGCAAAAGGTTTCAAAGTTCTGCACTTGTTGGAGAGAGTGATGACGGGATGTACGGGAGAAGTAAAGGAATTGGGTTACTAAACTTTGGTCAGACCATTGCTCAAATATGGTAGTGTAGTATGGGACCCTCATTTTACGTATCAAATACAGGAGTTGGAGAGGGTGCAAAAAAGGGCTGCTAGATTTGTGGGAGTGTACAGGGCATATACTGGCGATGAGGCATGGAAAGATATTGCAATAGGTATGAAAAGTAGTGCATGGAAGGGAAAAGATGACCATGACCACTAGCTGGCATTCGATTTCAGGCACAAGGGTGTGTCAGGGTTTGGAATGAGTTACCAAGAGAAATGATGAATAATTTACCGAAAACTTTGAAAGAATTTAAAGATAAAATTTGTAGAGGGCAAATGTAGGTGGGTGCAGGATAGGGGGAAGATGGATGTGTAGAGAAATTGCCACCGGAGCCTGTGCTCCATTGCAATTAAATTAAATTAAATTAATTAATAATAAACTGCATTTTGGGCTTGCATTTCTTAAGCGTGGTTGGTGTATTACTTGGTCTTCAGGAAAGAGTTATAAAGTGTGATAACTAGGATTTTGTTTTGTGTGTGGGACAGTGTAGTTAACGACGTGGTAACGAATAGAGTTGTGATTCAGAATTAGTGTGTCTAGTGGAACTTAAGAATTGTGAAGACTGTGTGCAGAAAATTGAATCAGTGTATCGCCAGTCACCCAATGGATTAGTTGTTGGGAAGAATTTGTTAATAGCCAGAAAAAATGAAACAGTGGCATTAAGAATTGTGAATGTGAATGATCACGAAGAACTTCTTGAGAGTAGTTGTTGGTAAAAGTGAGTCAGTGTCTGCTTGAGTGAAATTTCGTTATGTCATCCCTCCAAAGCCAAGCGGAAATGGAGGAGGGTTTTTCTAAGTTGTTGACTAGAACGCAGAAAGATGAGGCTCAAGCTTTATTGAGCAAATATTGCGATATATTTTCTCAACATAATGATGATTGTGGCCGAACGAGTGTTATTGTGTTACTCGAAGAGAGTACTGGTTGAAGTTATAAAGCATTTCCATAAATTCCTTTATGGACATAAATTAATATTACGAACAGATGGCGCTGCTTTAACGTGGTTTCTGCTATTTAAAAATCCAGGACAGATAGCTCATTGCATTGAAAGAATTTCTAAATAACTGGTTTATTTGCTGTATTGACAATCTGCTAAGAAAAATTAAAATGGGATTAATTGATTTAGAAAATTTATGTATACTTTATAGCAGGGTGTTTTTTTATCTTTGCCGTAAATTCTGGTGATGTAATTTATAACTTTGGACATCACTAGTTTCAGAAATTGGCGGTAAAGTTTAGTTATGGTTTATGGTAATTACATTTTGTTTTGACAGTTAATTCTGGTCTTGGGTATTATGGAAATGCATGCTTAACGATGCTATGGAAGGTCAAGCACGACGTTCAAGAAATAATGGCATCTGTAAGCCGATAACTGTAAACTTGATGACACCAGTTGAGAAGACTTCGTGTTCTATTGTTGTTGTCAAAACGATTAAATATATATTATATCAGCGTCAGCAGATACCTTTTACGTACGAGTTTTTAATGAATGCTGCTAGGAAAGGAAAAGCTATCCTCGGCGAAGATTACAAAGAAAGATTGGTAAGTGCTTAAAGAACGGTAAATTTATACATATTTGCTCCATTAATCGCTCGAGAGTGGTTTCCAACAACAGTTTTTAATTTTATGATGGTCGGACTCTGCCATGGTCTCAACAAAATATTTGGTTGAGGGATTTCAGATCAGCAAAAAATGGGTCAGAGGACAAGATTACTGTTTAAGATAGTGCATGCCTGGTGTTTTGGTGTGATGGACAAGTCATGGCATAGGATACCTGTTAGCACACCAATTTAGAGGGACAATTGTTTAATATAAGAGCTGGTTGTTGGAGTACAGAGTGAGAAATCTCTGATCACAACAGATGCACGTGCCTTCGATGGCTAATTTATAAAGTGTTAGTTTGGTGTGGGCGCCAACTAAGTGTAGTTACTGCCATAGGTTTGTGGGTTTTATGTGAACAGAGGTGTGTAACTGGCCACACCCCTATATTTTTTACATTTGCAATAATATTAACAGCATTTGCTCCTATGGATTTTTGCTTTCTTAGTTCCTGCATGATCAGTTTTTTAGTCTACTTATGTGGTAAAGCACATCCCTGATTTTATCTCTGCCATCCTCAGTATTAATTTCACAAATGCATCCACACTACCTTCTTCTCTTTTTTACCTTCTAATATCTGTATACCTCCCCTTCTCCTCAGTTTTCGTACATAGCCAGAAAAATTTCTAGGGGTATCGTTGAGTGTTGTCCCTGATCCCATAATGTTCATTGTAAACACATCTCAACTTCTCCCTTTGTAGACAATATTTCTTGCTTAGTTGTTTAAGGTATTTCACACTGCCAACCTCTTATTGCCTGTACTTTATTTTCTGTTTTAGTATAAACATTTCTTCTACCATTATTATTATCATCTCCTTGAACTTTTTGCTATCTCCTGTTCACTGTTAAGGTGGTCTCCTTCCACTTTCTGAGTGTTTTCGAAATATGTGCCTAATATAATTATTTGTGAATAGACCCTATCGAATCATACAAATCCTTGACTCTCATGAGTGCTTGCAATTAACAATTTGTCCACTGTTCCCTCTGACAGTTAGAACCAGATGGTCAGTTCCTAGAACAGTGAGTGAAGCTTAAGTGTTGCCATCTGTCTGTGATTCAAGTAACTTACATTTTCTGTGTATGGGTATTTTTGTTTGTGAAATGCATAGTTTATGGCTGGGATGGCTCCTTTCAAAAGACCACGGCCAAATTCCTTCTGATTCCTTTCCTACCTCTAATGATCCATACATTGACAAGGTATAAAGGCTGAAGCAGAAATATAGTTTATGATGCAGAGAATGTGGACTGTATCAGAATTTTTCTATCTGACTATAGAAAACCATCTAAAAACTGGAATCAAGATGGCCGGTAACTGAGGTCCAGATTCAAACTGTCCCCGTTTGCCTCCTTGATCCAGTGTGTTGAAATCTTAGTGTGTTCAACCATACTGGAAGGTAATGTGTGTGTGTGTTTTTTTAATATATGTATATACACTGATGAGCCAAAGAAACTGGCACACCTTCCTAACATCATGTAGGGCCCCCCCGCGAGCATGAAGAAGTGCCGCAACACAACGTGGCATGGACTCTACTAATGTCTGAAGTAGTGCTGGAGGGAACTGACACCATGCATCCTGCAGGGCTGCAAGAGTACAAGGGGGTGGAGATCTCTTCTGAACGGCACGTTGCAAGGCATTCCAGATATACTCAATAATGTTCATGACGGGAGTTTGGACTCAGAAGAGTGTTCCTGTAGCAATTCTGGACGTGTGGCATTGACCTGCTGAAATTGCCCAAGTCTGTGGGAATGCACAATGGACATGAATGGATGCAGGTGATCAGCCAGGATGTGTACGTACCTGTCACCTGTCAGAGTCGTATCTAGATGTATCAGGGGTCCCATGTCACTCCAACTGCATACGCCCCATACCATTACAGAGCCACCACCAGCTTGAATAGTCCCCTGCGGACATGAATTCACAAGGTTCTCTCCATACCCGTACACGTCCATCCACTCGATACAATTGGAAACGAGACTCGTCAGACCAGGCAACATGTTTCCAATCATCAACAATCCAATGTCAGTGCTGATGGGCCCAGGGGTAAAGCTTTGTGCCGTGCATTCAGCAAGGGTACATGAGTGGGCTTTCGACTCTGAAAGCCCATATCGATGATGTTTCGTTGAATGGTTTGCACATTGACACTTGTTGATGGCCCAGCACTGAAATTCGCAGCCATTTGCGAATGGGTTGCACTTTTGTCACGTTGAACGATTCTCTTCAGTTGTCGTTGGTCCCGTTCTTGCAGGATATTTTTTTGGCAGCACCAGTGTTGAAGATTTGATGTTTTATCTGATTCCCGATATTCATGGTGCACTTGTGAAATGGTCGTACAGGAAAATCCCCACCTCATGGCTACCTCGGAGATGCTGTGTCCCATCTTTCGTGCACCAACTATAACACCACGTTCAAACTCACGTAAATTGTGATAACCTGCCATCGAAGCAGCAGTAACCGATCTAACGCCTGCACGAGAGACCTGTTGTCTTATATCAGGCGTTGCTGACCGCAGCGCCGTACTCTTGAGTGGTTACATATCTCTGTGTTTGCATGTGCATGCCTATACCAGTTTCTTTGGCTCTTCATTGTAAATGTACCTCTAACCATCTTTACTTTTGCCCACAGGTTTACTGAATCCTTTTATATCCATCAGAACTGCCTCATGATCACTTATTCTTTCTGTGATGTGAGACTCCACAAAGTTATCAAGTTTTATTTGGAAGATGGCCGATATATTCTGTCTCCTTGTGTGATGCTCTATCACTTGTATAAACTCTTTCTCTTGCTAAGGTATCCTATTTTTTACCCGGTCCCCACCAAAGCTGTCAATCCTATTGCCACTTCTGAATTCTGAATATGAATTGAATTTCTCTCCTAGGACCTCATCTCTGTCGCTTATTAATCCATTATGATAGGAACACAAACCTTTATTTTTTCATTCAGCTCTACTTAGAAATATGTCCCCAGTAATTTGTGAGTATGATCTAGAATAACAGTGAATGGTGTTGTAGTCTTTGCTAACCAGTATGAATACTTCCCCAACGTGTCCTCTATCTCTGTGGTGTATTTTCCCCCAAGGGAAAACTTCATTATCTAATAATCCTTCCTTTATCCTATACACTTATCAGTTTGTGGGTAGTGTGTTTCTACTAAATTACCAAACTGTTTTACTTTGGGTCTACAGAAGATGGTGATTTTGGCACAACTTTTGGTTATGGTGTATTGATACAGTTTAAAAAATAAGTACTTGGGGTTAGATTGAAATGCTTCCTGGACCAAAAAAACTAAAGATTACTTTATAACTTTTATTTTGTTGATTTGTTAGGATTGTAACTGTTTTCTATTCTGGATTGCTTGTGCTACCTGTTGCACATTTGGGAGTTATTGTAGAATTAAGTGGAACGGTTACATTGGAAGTGATCACACCAATATGTTTGATATAATGTGCTTTCTGAGTGTTTAGATATTTTAATTTCAGTATTTCCTGATATTTTTTTCTGTTGAGTTATTTAACATGTTTTTTACTTTCTTCGGGAATCAGTTTTTACAATAGACCATATGGAATTATTAATTATACTGTCATGATTATTTTTTAAAGTAACTTGTATAGTTTGTTATATCAAGCCCGAGAAAACCTGTTTTCCATGCATATCCTGTTAATGACCGTGCATTAATCACAAGTTGGTGTAATCTAGGTTAGTGAGGCAGAAAGTTTTTGTTGGGGTGCCGCGCTCTCCTGATATCCCTCACAAATGACTAATATCAACTGGATCTGTTATGTTGTAATTGTTCTTCATCCTCCTTTTTGTGACACCCTTTAATTTTTTCATCAGATTCCACCAGTTCTCTGGCATTTATGAGTACTCCTAATATGTATCTGTATTCAGTATCTGTTTAGTGACTTTTTCTTCCACTCACAAACAGCCTCTAACCTATAAAAGGTACTATTTTAACCCCATTATAATTGGAAGTTGTCTCCTTTATAGCTTTAGCTAACAATTTCAAAAGTACCCCTTCCCCCATGTCTGTTTAGGTGTAGGCCATGAGGAGTGAATCCTCACCTACCAATGATGTCCATGTGCACAATCGCCAAGGCAGAACTCTTGTCTTTCCGAAGCAGCACCTCCTTCTCTTAAGTTTCCTGCCCTTCGAGCTTCTATACCTGATGGCATGTTGCACCTTAACTACCCCTGCATCGGCATGAGTCTTTTCCTCCTGATATTATGACCACTGCAAGGCTGGTGTTTTTGCAGGTATGTCACGCAATAGGGAAAGTATATAATTGGAAAAGTCATTCTAACAATTATACTTGTGGTAAATGGGGAAATACACTCACAGAATGACAAAGAGCGAATTGTGCCGACCCAACAACATCATCAATTACGATTGCAGTGGGTACGAGATCATCGAGATTGCATAGTGGATCAATGAAAAAGTGTTGTCTGGTCAGATGAATCACGTTTCTTGTTACAAAAGGTCAATGGTCATATCCAGATATGCTGTCTTCCAGATGACAGCTGCTCGAAACATATGCCATGCCACAGACGTATGCTAGTGGGGACAGTGGTATGCTATGGGGAACATTGACCTGGGGTTCTGTGGGGGCCTATAGTTGTTATCAAAGGCATCATGGCAATGACAGCTTTAGACTATGTCAAAATTATTGTTGACCATCTGCATACCTTCATGCTTCATGTCTTCCACCATGCCGATGGCATTTTCCAGTGGGATAATTGTTCACGTCAAGGCCAGAATCGTGTTACAGTGGTTTGGCAAGCATGATAGTGAACTCACATTGATGTCTTGGCTACCAAATTTGCCTGATCTTAACTCAATACACCTGCAACACTTATTGGGTGACAGCTCTGTGCCAACATATCATTGATCTATAATTTAGAATAATAGTGTGACCTGTGTGTAAAACTTAAGTGCCATTTATATACAAAAACCTACAGAGGACATGTTGAATCCATGTGGCGCCGAATCACTGTTGTATTGCATTCCAAAGAACCAACATGCAATTAAGCAGGTTTTAGCTCATCAGTGCCGTATCCTCCTCTGACTTCACGTGAGCTCTCAACTGTCCTTTTCTCCCTTCCCATTTAACTTCCCCTCTTTCCCTCCAGCCTCTAAAGGCTGAGCCTGAAGGGATCTGATTGTTTTGGCTCATTCCCTGATCATTTCGTCCCAGCCCCTGAGCATTTCTCCCAAATCTAAAAGAAAGCCACAGGAGAGAATTATTAACATTCCTTTTTCCTTTGGCCTAACATGCCAGGCAGTGAAACCAAAGCTCAGATCCAATATTCACCATAACTCTCCGACATGCACAACATTTTGTAGAAATCATTTTTCCAATTATTCAAATAATACAAAAGACAACTGTAATTGAAGATACCTCTGATGATATTACTTCAGTATACCTTCTAAATGAACCTTAAGGCTAGAACGATACTTAACATCTCTGTAGCTCAAAATGGTAAATTAATTATTTATTATCTTTATTGTAACAACTAGATAAGTGTATTTACAAAACTGTATAAAACTACATAGACTAATGAATTTCAAAATACATCCTACAAAGAATTTTTTTATGATCGATACCATGTGAAGAGAATTTTTGGTTGCTTATTTACCAGGTGCGTAAATATGAAACTGGAATTTTTTCATAAAAAATACACATTTGCTGTATAAAATGGTACAAAGTACCTTATTTTTTTTCTCTCTTTTGACGCAAACCAGTCATTGAGCCATTTTCATAAGAAGTGAAGCGCTGCTCAACGAGTGTGTGTCCCATCAATGTAAAGAGAGTTATTGGATGGAGCTTAGTCAGGTGAGTAAGCTTCATGTATCAGTATCTCCCAACTAAGCGCTTCAATCATTTCCTTGGCCAGTTTTGCTGTATGTGATGGTGCGTTGTCATGGAGCAAAAGCACTTTGTGTTGTCTTTTCTGGTAATCTGGTCATTTTTCCTGCAATGCTCGATTCAAATTGATCATTTGTTATTGATAAAGTTCGGTATTAACAGTTTCACCAGGTTCTAAGTAGCTCGTAATAGATCACACCATTTTGATCTCACCATCACGGAACATTGTCGTCCTTCCATAGCAATTTGGCCTTGACGTTGATGTTGACGGTTCAGCTGGAGTTACCCATGATCTTTTTCGCTTAGGGTTCTTGAAATATATCCATGTTTCATCACCTGACACAATTCGGTGGAGAAATGACCTTTTTTTATACCTGGTGAGTAGCTTTTCACAAGTGGTTTTTTCGTTTTTCTTGCTATCTGTTAGTCAGTTCATGTGGAATCCATTATCCCATCTTCTGGATCTTTCCCATCGCTTAAACGTGTGGAGACTGCTTCCCTTGTTAAATTTAATTGGTCTGTGAGTTGTTCTTGTATTTGGGCATCATCCTCATCTAACAATGCTTGAAATTCACTGTCCTCAAACTTCTTTGGAGGTCTTCCACTGTCTTCGTTTCTCATGTCAAAATCACCACTTTTGAATTTTTTAAACCACTCAAAACACTGTGATTTACTGAGAGCACACTCGCCGTAAGCTTGGACAGGGATTTGATGCCATTCTGCAGCTGTTTTCTTTAAATGGTAACAGAAAATGTATGATGTCCGCAAATCGTAGTTTGGAGGCTTAAAATTCAACATGTTTAACATTTTTGAAAACTACACTCTCGTATGAAACTTGTATTGTTGTAGGTTGAAAATGGCTGTCAAAAAAAGAAAATGTTGACAATGATGCAATCTGATGGTAACTGCATTGATAGCTAGATCCATCTATTGGCAAATTCCAGTTTCATATTTACACACCTAGCATATTAAATTTTCTTTACTCTTCAGTCGCCCCTCTGTGGGTAATAATTAAATAAATACTTTTAAAAAAATCAATATAAATAATATCAAAATTAAATCTATAATGGAATTTATAGAAATGAAACTATGCAAATTATCTAATATTTGTATATATTTTTTATTAACACTAGCAAATTTTGTTATTTTTAATGTTTTAAAAATTATTGAAAAACAAAATGGTTCTATTTCAAACAAAACAAAACCTACAATATGTGATAGTAATGAAAGTTGCAACAATCAGAAACAAACTATTTATTTAGTTACCATGAAATACTGGGTGTTAAATAGTGAAAATGGATTACAAATTAGGATAAGGAAATGAATCACGAATTGCGTTAGATAATGGTTGTGTGGTGCGAACACACAAAAAAGACAAGAGCACAAATGACAGTAATTTTCAGGTCTTAGCCCTTTATCAACAAGAGAACGTTATGGAGGGTAGGTGTGTATACGCTATCCTGTTAATCAGGAACATGGTGGAGATAAATTCAAACAGAGGGCAGGGAGGGAGGTAGTGATTTGGTGCTAATTCTTGAGCATTGCAAAAATATTACCAAAAGAGCAGAACAGTATAAAAAATCTTAACTATCTGAATAAGCAAAAATAAATAAATAAGTAAATAAAATTTTTTAACAATGAATTTTGAACCAAAAAATCGCCTCTAGTTAGCAGAGGTTCAATTTAGGTAGTGGGGATGGAGGCAAGGGGAAGATAAAGGGAAGGAAAATTAATGACTGGGCATTATCGTAAACTGAGACCAGGACGTTGCCTTGTGACCAGTTTGTACTGGTAAGGAAGCTCTGATAGCACGAACCATGAAATGATTTTTTTTTTTTTTTTTTTTTTAATATTGGAGGTAGCATGGACAGTTACTAGGTGTTTTAAATTCATTTTTTTTTAGCTATTGGATTGGTGGTCAAACCTAAATAGGAAGCCAGGCAGAATTTGCAGGTTAGCTGGTATACTACGTGGGAGGTTTGACAGGGGGCATGTCCTATGATGGGAGAGCTCTCCCTAGTGACAGGATTTTTGAAAGTGGTGTAGGCATGTTGTATGTTGCAATTCTTACAGCGGAGTCTATTACATGGGAAAGATCCTTGGAGCTGTCTGATGGGATGAGGAAGACTGTAATTGTGGATTAGGAGTTGGCTGAGGTCGGGGGACCTTATGAAAGAAGTTCCGGGAGGGGCAGGGAGTATTTTGGCAAGAATAGATGTCATTTCTGGGCAGGTTAGCAGGAATTCATAAACCCCGCCAAAGGATTCTATTGAATATTTCGTAGCCTTAGAAGTATTGTGTGACCAGGACTGGACTGTGGTTGGATTTTGGGGGTTTCGGCTTGTCAGTATGCGGGGCAGGTTGTAATGTGGCCTGTGAAAGTTGTTCATGAAGCTGGCGGTAGATGCGGGTATCAGTGCTTGTGAAATGTTGTTTGAATAATGTGTGAGGGATTGCTGGTTGGTGCATATACAACTGCCCCCGAATGCCAAGACTATGATACGGATGGCAACTGTCAAAATGGAGATACTTTAGTAGGTTGGTGGGTTTGGTGTGACCCAGGAATTGAAGTGGGCATTGGAGAGGGACACATCCACAAACAAGAATGTGGCCTGGATGTGGGAGTAGGTCCATGTGAAATTCAGAGTGTTAAAGGTATTAAGATTGTTCAGAAAATTTATAAGGATGTTTCCACCATGTGACCAGATCATAAAAAAAAAATTTGTTGTTGTTGTTGCTTTAGGGCGCCGTCTATGAATCTGAACCAAATGAGGGGTTTAAGAGGGACTTCTTCAAAAAATGTCTACTCCATGTGGCACATGAAGAGGTTAGCATAGGTTTGGTGGTAGATATTGTTATTGAACAAGAAAAGTTTCACTGTGGTGAGGAAAGATGTGCTGGCCCGGCTGTTAGAAGGGAGCTAATTGCGAAAAAATTAATGGCACTGAGTCAATGGCAATTTGTATTGTGTGTGCACAGGGATGTGACCTCAATTGTTACCAGGATGGAGTTAGGAAGTGGTGTAGGTATAGTAGAAAGATGGAAGAGGAAGTGTTGTGTGTCCTTGATATGGTAAGGGAGCTAAAGGATTGTAGGTATTGGTCCACCAATGCAGAGATTAGTTCAGTTGGAGATCCATAAATCGTATTAGTAGGGCGTTCTGGATTGCCAGGCTTCTGGGTTTTGTGAAGAAGGTAAAGGGTAAGCATAATTGGATTTTGAGGAGTAAGAAGTGAAATTGGCTGTGGAGTGAGGCCTTGGAGGGGTCTATTGACCTGTATACGAGGTGTGTTCAAAAAATAATGGGAGTTTTCATATTTTTTCTGAAAGAATTTTATTTATTCGTCTACATCGATGTTATCTCCTTCTAAATAGTTCCCTATAGATATTATACACTTATCCCAGTGCTTCTTCCATTCCCCAAAACACTTCTGGAACTCAATTTTTGGGATACCTTTGAGCTCTTTCAGCGATGCAATTTTAGTCTCATCTATGCTTGTAAAATTGACATCCCTTCAAGGTTCTCTTTATTATTGGGAACAGAAAAAAGTCACCATTGGTGCAATTTGTAGAATGTGGAAGTGAGGGAAAGGGGAAGTAAACAAGAATCATGGTCCTTCGTGTTTGACTGATATGGGCAGAACAGAAAAATGAAAGGGGGGAGAGAGGAGTGGAGAGGTATTTGGCAACAGACCACTCATATTTCCCAGATATAAGCAAAGGTAGTGTTCTAGGATGCTCACATCATGATTGGGATGTATGGCACTAGCATATCACTTGTAAGCAATGCATGTTTACATCACTATTCTGATAATACAAGGGTAACCTCAGTGGACTCTGGAAAATGTCAATAGAGATGGGTACAAACTAAAATAAATTGGAAATTAATAAATGTGCTGATTCAGAAAACTGCCCAAGAATGTTCCATCAGTTCTTTGTTGTTAAAATACCTGCTCCTGCATATTGAAAAGTCACCTTAAGTAAAATTTTCAGCATGTTAAATCTCTGAAGAATTTTTTGTTTTTTGTTTTTAAAAAAAGTTCTTTAGTCCTTCAGGAATACTTATGTCACTTCAAAATTTCATCATTTTAGTGTTCTTTGAAGGAGATTTGGGATTCAGTTTGATACGTTGGAAAAAAGCTTCCAGTAAGCATGATATTGCATTTTGTGCAGAACATTGTTTTCTGCCCAAGAAGGTCTGCACTTTAAGACGTTTTAGTATTCAGTTTTTAAAAAAATTTCAATTGGGAATACTAAATTTACACTACAAAATTTGTTGCATGTGGATGTACTTTTATATATATTCATACTCTGCTGCACCAGTTAAGTCTACTTTCAAGGAAAAATTATAAATTCTAAAGTTTTTTCTTACATAGATGTTGATAGCATGATTTATTCTGTGTAAGTATCGATATTTCAACACTCCCATAAAAAATTAAATTTGTTGGATCTGGAATGCATCTTTATCAGTTTTTGCTAAGATCTATATCGTGTATCCAATAAAATGCATGGATTGTATGAGAATTTTTTTAAATTATTTATTTTCAACAAATTCTGCTGAAAGGCAGAGGAGATTTTTGGATTTCAAAATCATGATGCATCATAAAATATGTTGAACTATATAGTATTTATTGTTCTCTATTGACAGTAGTTTAATTTAACCTTAGACTTGAATAATCTACTGAAATTCAGAAGTGATGTGAAATAACTATACAGCTAGTTGCACACAACAGAATAGGGAAATATTATTTGATACATTGATTTGCTGAGGTTAAATGAAGTAAAACATGGAGCACAAGTTTAGCATGAAATGGCTAAGAAAGTATAAATATCATCTACAGAAATGGTGGAAAAGCTTAGGAAATTTGGTTGGAAAGAGGACACTGACGTAGCAGTGATGGAAGTTAAATTTAGAATTCATAAAGCAAGGTGCCCCAGTGTAATTAATTAATGCAAAGAACCACTGCTAGATACTTTAATTGATGATATTGTTTGTTGACTAATATTAATGGAAATTAAATTAGTGTGTTGAATAACCCTAAATTTTGATTCTATTTTGTAAAACTAGAGTTCTTGACAGTTAAAAGATTTGGATGCTCATGTCAAACTAGCACTTTTAATGCATAAAATAAAAAAATAAATATCACGGTATGGATATTGTGTTAATTTTTCAATATATTCCTGTTATATTATTCGTGTGTACCAATGTTTAAGTAAGCTTGGAATGCTCTGGTATAGAAATCGCTCTAAGAGAGCCTGCTTCATTGTGTCATCAGTACTGAAATGTTTACCACAGGGGATCTCTCTTAGGGGTCTAAACAGATGGAGATCATCAGAAGCAATGCCATGGCTGTGTGGGGGTTGTGTCAATACAGAGTTCTGAAATGTGCACTTAGTGCAGTGAACAGCATGAACTGTTAGGTGCCTTGAAGAAACAGAATTCTCTTACTTATTAAACCTGACTATGAATGATTGTTCAAAGAAAGGTTCATCTCGTATGCAGTAAATTAAAAGTTATGTCATTTTTCCAGGATCAATTTTCCAGGTGCTAAATGGTCACGACAGTGAGGGCTGTGTAATTTTCACTGGTGTATGTTTGGTCATCTTTGAAACATTTACACTCTTTAAATGGATAATGGTAACAATGAAAGTGCCGTTAGGTAATGAGTATAAAGAAGAATAGGTAAACTGTTACCAGAGATAAAGACAATTTATTTGTTTCTTTAGTTCTGATGAAGAAAATTAGAAGAATAAAAATTGCACAACAAACATCTAATGTAAATAGTAAGTTGTAAATAATCATGAAATGAAGTCTTCATAGATGAACCGCCAGATAGTGTTTTGAAAACACAGTATCCGACTGCAGCCGACCTGTGCAGATGTCTCCACACCTGATAAGATGACGTTGCTAGTTTTCAAAACGCTATCCAGCGGTACACCCAAGAAGACTTCATTTCAAGCATAAGCCGGGAAAGTCTCCATTCTTAATCAGAAAATGTTTCAATTTAGAATAAGTTTGTAATACTCAATGTAAAATTTTAAAATGCCGCTGATGATGCCTCAATGAAAGGCGAAATGCTTACGGCATTGAAGCTACGAAACCAGTTGCATTGGCATTATTTTACCATTTAATTTACTGAGCAACTGCGGAAAAATGGCCTACAACAACACTGGATTAAATAAAAGGGTTTTGGGTTCTAGTGAGACGTTTGCTGCCCATTCTTGAAACTATGTGGCTGATGAAGACATGCCTATTAATTGGTGACAGAGTTAGTTTCATTTTGGATACTGCTATGAGGAATAATTTTAGATGATATAAATAAAATAGACCAAATTTTCAGTGTTAACTTGTGGCTTTCGGAGAAGAAGTTCAGATCATTGGTCATGTTTTTTATTCCATCAAGAATCATTTAGCTATTCAGAAATGTACAGTGGATATTGTTTTGAATATGGTTCTTCATTAAAGGAAAAATGTTTGTTAAACTGAGTCCACTTTCTTCCAAAATTGATTTTACTTATTTCTTTGCTGAAATATAATTATTCTGAGTAAGCAATTCATAAAAGTAAAATAAAAAATAAATGTCAGAGTTCACTACAGCTAACATATTTAATACCAATCTACCACGTAACTCACGTGGTAGGGCTGATCGCCTAGCCATAGGTCTCAATTCTAAATATGGTTAAAGATCACTCCAAAATATTGTAAAGTGTGTTCGTGTTTGTTCGTCATGGCCCTCCTTCCTTCATTAGTGTAGAGTGAAGGGTTTTGGTTCTCGATTCCTTCATTATTTTCATTGTCACTATTACCATATTTATTAATTAAGGTTTATTTGTGATGCCATGGGGTCTTCACAGTTTTAAAAGTAATAATGATGGGAAACAATGACTAAGACAGGTAATAAAAATTACTAGTAATATTTTCACAATTTCAGTGTGGCACACCAGTAATTCTTTTAGTAATGTAGTATATATATTTATATTCCTTTCATTGCCTAAAAGTGCAAATAATGCATTTAGTCATTTTTTTATAGGTGGGTCTTTAAACATGATTGTAATATGCTTATTTCATCTTGATCAGGTGCAGCCAGTGAAATCATGTGATATTGCATCCTTGAGAAGACATTACAAGAAGATAGTTGAGTCATTTGAAACATTGGAAGATATTTTTAAGGTAGTTGAAATTTACAATTAGATTCACAACATGATAGTGATGTAGATTCAGAACAGAATGCATAAGGGGGCGTCCATTAATGACATGAGGTGAAATGGGGGAGGGGGGCATCTGGAGAAATCTCACGAAACCTTAGCAAGGAGGAGGGGGGGGGCGGGGTCAACAGAAATCTCATGTGAGATATTGAAATTCTTGTAGAATGGTAGAGCTAAAAAAAAAGTCTACAAATGACATAAACGTCGACTGTAGGAGGGTATTTTGGTCCAAAAACCAACCGGGGGGGGGGGGGGGGTTCAAAAAAAGGTCTCTTGCGATGTCGCTTGGTTGGGGGAGGGGTGTCTCCGTCAAAATCACACGTCATTTTAGAGGGGGGAGGGAGGTCCGACCAAATCTCACGAAGTCTCACCAGAGGGGGGGGGGGGGCTATCCGGAAAAACGCCTCGCATTATTAATGGACGTCCCCTAAGTGGTATATATTCCTTGTGTGGAATATTTTTTTTTATTTGCTTTTTTTTCTTTATAGCACATAGTGAAAATAATAGGCGATAAAATCAATGAAGTGGTAAAATGAATTATCTTATGTTAAATCCAAATAAAGAAGTTTAAGAAAAGTGCATCAACTCATTAATTGTTTAAAACTTATATAACAAAACTTATTTTTGCATTATAATATATTTTAAGTGAAGGAGCAATTGGTGTAGGAGACTATGAGTGAAGACCACTGACTGCTTGTTATATTCCACTAACAACTTAAACCAGAACTCTGTTGGGTATTGTATTCTACTTCTGACATTAATTTATCAGGTATGCCTTGAGCGACCTTTATTTGTGGCTGTTAATGTCTAGGGATTCTGGGGCAGAAGTATACTGACTTTTAGGATTTTACTTAACTTTTTATAATAGTCTTGAATATCTTGCTTCTTCTGTTCTTGTGTCAGCAACTTGACACCGCTCCATTATTAGGTAAGAGAACCAAAGGTAAGGAAGACTATCATATGATAAGTAATTAGTTGAGACGCTACACAAATATAAATGCTGACAGCTGACTACTAGTGGGTAAAGAATCCGCTTTATTATTCACTGATAACTGTACAATACAGGAGATATTGTGACCTGCAAGGATACTTCTGACAGCATCTATAACTGTTGGTTACTGTATTTGACAATGGACTGAATGCAAATGATTGGCTAAGAAAGGCAAGCTAAGTGGCTAGATAGAATACCTGATGGTTACATGATATTACTGATGGTGGCATGTTGAGAGACTAGGCTGTAAAGTTGGCTCGAACTGTTAATCATCCTATAATAACTGGTTGAAGGAAATGAGATGGAATAATATGTGCAGTGCCTTGAAACAACCTTGGGTTTACATCATTGATGCTGGTTTGATTTAGCATCAGCGGTGTTGGGACAAACAATATATGCTGAGTGGCTATTAGTTTAGACTTAAAGCCAAACTGAATTGAATAAAATTTAACATTTACAGTAAATATTTTACATTTCCCTAATATGATGGGTGATGAGAAACTAAGGTTACAAAGCCTGCAGTGAAACTTGCACATTTTATTTCATACAATAGATTATTTTTGTCCATGTAGGTATAGGCTCTTGCCACTTCGTGGGATGTGTTTGAATATCCTCTCCGTGTAAAAATCCTGTCCTTGCGTGTTCGGCCACATTGTCGCGAAATGTTTTACCTCCTCATCTGAAGCGAATTATTAGCCTACTAGGTGCTCCTTCAAGTGAGGAAAAAGGTGAAAGACGTTTGGAATGAGGTCCGTTTCAGGCTTTAGGTAGGGTAACCAACGATGTCACAGTGAAACTGCTTCAATAACGTGGTGATCCTCTGAGCTATTGGTGATGTCTTCTCCACCAGCCACAAACTTTTGATACTATTCTGCGACAAGCTGATGAGACATTACGGTCTTTTCATAAACCTCTACCAATTGCTTGTGAATTTCAGCTGTGGATACATGTTTCACCAACAGAAATCAAACAATTGAGCAGATTTCTTCACAATACTAGTTTTTCAAATGAGTTGCTATTTGTGTATACTTATAACAAGCACTTTTGCTTACGGGCGGATGAAAAACTCCATATTTGCCAATCATATGTCTTTTAATTATTGCACACTACTAATTTCTCCGTAACATATGATGCTCCAGGAATACTGGCCTTGTAACCTTAGTTTCTCATCGCCCGTTCCAAATACCTAGGGTTCGATACAACATCTGATAACACTGACAGTGTTACAGCTCCATAAGATTATAATTTTTTTTAACTAAAAATTCCTAAATAATTAATGCTAGTTAGTATGCTGTGTTTGAATATAAATATGAGTGCAAGGTAAAAAGTTATTAGTTTTGCAATGAAAGACTGCTTTTTGTTCAAAAATGCATTTATTTTCAACATAATTCTTCTATATTCAATTTTCTTTGTCCAGAGTTTCTCCAATATATGGATTATATCCTTGAATCACGACTCTGGAAGATCTGATAAATACACATGTACTTCTTCATGTCACTCCTTCATTTGATTTGAAATGTTTTCTAGCCATAAAGTTCTTTAAATATAAAAGTAGGTGAAAGACAGTGGAGCAAAAATCTGCTTTATACGGTATAGATTCCAATAGTTGTCATATAGCTATTATGTCTTCAATATATCTTCTGAAACGGTTGAAAAGGAGCCCACCATCTGCCAGTTATATAGCAAGTCAGGTTTAGAGTAGTTTTCTTGGGTAGAAAGAAACCACTTTAGCAGGCCAACCCAGACATCATTGTAAATATTTAAAGCTTCAAAAAGTCAAAACCATTTTTAGCACCCCCCCCCATTCTACATTTATTTCCAGATGTAGAGTGGAAAATAACAGTCAGTTTAAGGAATATGATGTGTAGTCAGAAAATTTTATTATGAGATATTCGAGAAAATATGACAGTTGCAACACATGGGTTGGTTTTGTATGAAATCTATCAAAGAAATATTACTTATTTTTGAAAATATCGTAAAGAGTGATGTGTCATTAGATTCAGAATAAAAAGACGCAACTTATATGAGAAAATATTAATCGTCGGCGTATGATAAATAAGTTTTTTTAGGTAAAAATAGTTATTGATAGATTTCGTCATTTTCAGAAATAATAGAGATACGGGCTTGAAATAATGTTAATATTAAAGAGAAAAAATTCACTGATTACAAACAGATGCTTTGTTTCACAATTCTGATGATATTTAAGGGTTAAAAATGAAATTAAAGTTTTTTACAATATGGCCGAAGGGCAGAATGCTGACGAAAACTATAGTGACATAGTAACAGTAGAACAGACAAAGGGATGACTGGAAAGGAAACATGTTAGGAATCAGAAAAAAAATACTAAAAGATAGGGAAAATTTTTCTAACTTAAATAGTGTTTATTTCAGCTCCACCAGAGCAAGGATTCAGGAGAAATAAATTATAGAAGACTAGCTGACCCAGCAATGCTTCACTATTGCTGGATTTGAGTAGGCACATAGATTAAATGAAAAAATCTTATATATATATAAAAATAGACGTGTTTTTTCCTATATTTCACTTTTCAGCCACCACTACCTAGCACAGATCACTGATGTTTGTGTGTGGAAGTAGCATGGAGATTCCTGTCGGGCACAACGTTGGCCGAATGCCGATAGCTGTGGGGATGTGGGAGATATAGTGATTAAAGTTGGTCAGTGCAGGGCGTTTTCATAATTCGACCAAAAATTCGTATCTCCGTATACTTCTCCTTCCTGCCACAACTACATAACATAGACCTTTGGTGTTTGTGTGTGGTAGTAGAATCGCCTTTCCTGTCGTGCACTATGGTTGTTAGATGTCGGTAGCTATGGGGGTGTGGGAGATATGGGGGTTGAAAGTGGTCGACCTGTGGCAATTTCATACTTCTGCCAAAGACAAAAGTGTCATGGTGTATCACTTTTCAGCGAAAACTATAGATGACAGATAACTGGCGTTTGTGTGTAGTAGTAGCACAGAGTCACCTTTCGATCACAACAGCAGCCGAATTTCAGAAACTGTGGTACTGAGGTAGATACGGTGGTTGTAAGTGGCCGACCAAGGATATTTTCGTATTTCGACTGTCTCCGCATATGTCACTTTTCTGCCACAACTACATAGCATAGAGCATTGGTGTTTGTGTTTGGTAGTAGAATCGTATCTCATGTAGTGCACTATGGTTGTTAGATGTCGGTAGCTATGGGGATGTGGGAGAAATGGGGGTTGAAAGTGGTCGACCTGTGGCAATTTCATACTTCTGCCAAAGACAAAAGTGTCATGGTGTATCACTTTTCAGCGAAAACTATAGATGACAGATAACTGGCGTTTGTGTGTAGTAGTAGCACAGAGTCACCTTTCGATCACAACAGCGGCCGAATTTCAGAAACTGTGGTACTGTGGTAGATATGGTGGTTGTAAGTGGCCGACCAAGGATATTTTCGTATTTCGACTGTCTCCGCATATGTCACTTTTCTGCCACAACTACATAGCATAGAGCATTGGTGTTTGTGTTTTGTAGTACAATCGTATCTCATGTAGTGCACTATGGTTGTTAGATGTCGGTAGCTATGGGGATGTGGGAGAAATGGGGGTTGAAAGTGGTCGACCTGTGGCAATTTCATACTTCTGCCAAAGACAAAAGTGTCATGGTGTATCACTTTTCAGCGAAAACTATAGATGACAGATAACTGGCGTTTGTGTGTAGTAGTAGCACAGAGTCACCTTTCGATCACAACAGCTGCCGAATTTCAGAAACTGTGGTACTGTGGTAGATATGGTGGTTGTAAGTGGCCGACCAAGGATATTTTCGTATTTCGACTGTCTCCGCATATGTCACTTTTCTGCCACAACTACATAGGATAGAGCATTGGTGTTTGTGTTTTGTAGTACAATCGTATCTCATGTAGTGCACTATGGTTGTTAGATGGCGGTAGCTATGGGGATGTGGGAGAAATGGGGGTTGAAAGTGGTCGACCTGTGGCAATTTCATACTTCTGCCAAAGACAAAAGTGTCATGGTGTATCACTTTTCAGCGAAAACTATAGATGACAGATAACTGGCGTTTGTGTGTAGTAGTAGCACAGAGTCACCTTTCGATCACAACAGCGGCCGAATTTCAGAAACTGTGGTACTGTGGTAGATATGGTGGTTGTAAGTGGCCGACCAAGGATATTTTCGTATTTCGACGAAAGGTATGTGTCTCCGCAGATTTCACTTTTCTGCCTCGACTACATATCATAGAGCATTGGTGTTTATGTGTGGTAGTAGAATCGTGTCTGTTGTCGTGCACTATGGTTGTTAGATGTCTGTAGCATTGGGGGTGTGGAAGATATGGGGGATGAAAATGGTCGACCTGCGGCAATTTCATATTTCTGTCAAAGACGCATGTGTCACGGTGTATCACTTTTAAGTGAAAACTATCAATCGCAGATCACTGGCGTTTGTGTGTGGTAGTAATACAGAGTCTCCCATCGATCACAACGTTGGTCGAAATTCGGTAACTGTTGGAGTGTGTGAGATATGGTGTTTGAAATTGGTCGATCATGAATATTTTCGTATTTCATCCAAAGACTTGTGTGTATCCGTAAATTTTACTTTGCTGCAGGAACTACATAGCGCAGAAGACTGGTATTTGTGTGTGGTAATAGTATCGAGTCTCCCATCGTGCACTATGGTGGTTAGATGTCTATAGCTGTCAATATGAATTCTTTACAATGACGAACGAAGTCGTGGGTACCAGCTAGTATTTACATATAAATTTTAAACTGCTGTTTCATTCATTTTCAGTTGGAAAGGGTGAGAGGGGATGCGCTTTGGAAGACATATGCAGGCAGTATTTTTCTGTTTGTTTCAAAGTATAAGTGTGCAAATTCCCATTGAAATATGATGAAATATGTGGTTTTGTCTAAATTATGGGGAGGAGGGGTGGGTTTTTTAATTTTTTTTGACAGGAACCTTCTCCCTCATCCCGTCGACAACTCACCAAAGCTTCACCGTAAATGGACGAATGGTTTGTGCCTGTTTTTCATTCTAAATTGGTATATGTATACAATACAGACATATTTAAATATACAAAACCAATAAAAGACTGATTTTATTTTTGTGTTTGAAATTTAATTTAAGAACGTTTATTCAAGTGCTTTAGCATATACAATATTTTTAGCCTTTCCATCTTTTGCAAGAACAAATAAATTTTCCGGCTGTCCCACTCGTGAGCATGCTACATATAATTGACCATGTGAGAAGCATGGGTTTTCCAGATTTAATCCGCAAACTTGAAGTGATTGACTTTGTGCCTTGTTGATGGTCATTGAGAATGCAAGGCGAACAGGGAACTGCAGGCGCTTGAAATCAAATGGCATATCTGTGGGAATGATGGGAATACGTGGAATCAGCACATCTTCTCCTTTCGACATGCAATTAAGAATTGTCGCCTCAATTATGTTCGGCATCAGTTTTTTCACAGCGAGCCTGGTTCTGTTGCACAAAACTGGTGGATTAATGTTGCGTAAAAGAATTATTGGTGCACCAATTTTTAATGACAGTCTGTGCGGTGGCACACCAGAAAGATCCAACGAATTTAAAAACTCAACTGGATAATTTTAAATCTCGTCTGTATTCATGAGGCTGTCAATCGATTTGTAGGTGACAGAACTACCCGGAATTTGTTCATTGATTGCGTAGTTGATTGTATTGACATCGATGTTTTTTGCTGCCAAAATAGCACGTTCACAAAGCCATTGGTGATTTTTGTAATTAGTGGAAATTTCCGGGAAAACTTTTAGAATTAGTTGTTTGATGGATGGAACAGTGACACAGAAGTTCACTGGAAATGAAATGTGTTTTCTATTGGCATCAATTGGTACTTCTCCATTACCGATTTCCAATAGTTGTTTTGAAAATATGGTTGACGCATTGCGCTGCAGATGTATGCGCATATTGACCTTTAATGTGAGTTTCTGCACATATTTCCAAAGATGCGATGCTTTGAGGCAAGCGTTGAGCTCATCGGCTGGTGTTGATTTTGGTATGACTGGTAGTCTGTCTGAAATCACCTGCTAATAAAATGAGAGCTCCACCGAATGGGTTTGCATTTGCTCGTAGATCTTTAAGAGTTCGGTCAAGCGCTTCAATCAATTTCTTGTGGGCCATCGTGCACTCATCCCAGACAATCAGTTTGCAAGTTTGGGGCATTTTCGCCATACCAGAACCTTTAGAAATATTGCATGATTGAGTTACGGCAAATTGCATGTTCAATGGCAATTTGAGCGCTGAATGCACTGTTCGTCCACCATCCAATAAGGTAGCCGCAATGATGAGGCAAGGGCCAAAGCAATTTAATTTTGAGAGCGAATATGCGCTAGCAGCAAACTGATAAGGAACGTTTTTCCTGTACCACCAGGCGCATCCAGGAAGAACAGACCACCTCTACCACTGGCCACCGCATTTATGATTGTGTCGTAGACCAGTCTTTGATCTGCAACTAAGAGTGGTTTATTTGTTTCAACATATGCACACAAGGCATCAGCACTGAATTGTTTTTCTCTCAATAAATCTCGATCAGGAAGGTCATACGCAGAACGTTGTGGTGCGACCATGCCAAGTTGACTGAATGTTTTATTGTTGATGGTTAAGCATATCTCTTCGATTTCTATCAGAGCTTCATTGAAAATGTTGTCCGAAAATGGAATGGTGTAATCTTTGCTGATGGTATGAATTCGGTACAAAATGTCTTCGCTTAAGTCTTTTCTGAATTTTTCCCACAGAGTTTTAGGGCTGGATGGCGAACATGTGGTCAAAATGATAGCTAATAATGTTCGTATTTGTCGTGGATGACTACTGATACAGGTGTCCATCAGTGCTGTCAGTGTTGTGTGCGCTGGTGCAGCAGCAACATTTTGTGCATTCTCTTCGTGAAATAGACTCTTTGTCCATTTTCTAAGTGAACACTGAGATGAACAACTGTAGGATGCCGACTGTGAATTGGGAAACTCAAAATGCGCCATACAGCCTCATTGCTGCTTATATATCGACCTGTCTGAAATTGAACCACTTCATCCAAGTGCGCGTCGGGATTGTCTACACTGAATACTGCCATATCGGAGCCCTTGTTAACATATTTGCATATGTACTTTATTGATTTGACAGAATTGCAGTATTCCACGTTAATGTGCGCTTTAAATGTTTTTGATAACAAAGGCGAAATGGCACAATCCATCTATTGTCGATTTCAACTTCAACAGTTCTCATTCTGATAGTTGCCGTGCGACCTCCATCATACGGTTTGCGTCGTCTGTATTGAGGACAACCGTCATCACCACAGCGAGTTTCACGAATAAATTGTCTGGGATACTTTTTTGTGCATCTGTTATCTGCCATGCATAGGGAGTGTTGGTTTGTAGCACCACATGGTCCATGTACCATGTTTTTGGTGACAGTATCGAATAGTAATCTATCTTCTTCAGGATCTGGTATTTCTGCACAAATTACATCATCAATGGAAGCTGGATGTATTTTAGTTTTGAGCCATATGAGAATGTGTGCATGAGGAAGGCCTCTCTTCTGCCATTCAATGGAATACATCCAGCATCTGGTTTCGCCATAAACGTGATGCTTCACAATCAGATGCAACAGTTTCGTGAGTTTCTGCTTGAAAATTCGTGCAGTTAAATCGTGTCGATCGGCTGGAGTTTGACCGGGAAGTAGAAGCTCTTTTATCTCGTCCCATGCTGGATTGCATGTGAAAGTGATAAAAAAATCTGGACGTCCATATGAACGCACATATGTCATGGCATCCTGGGCATATTCATGCATGTGTCGTGGACTGCCAGTGAAGGTTGCTGGAAGTATGACCATTTTGCCAATGTCTCTGACGTTTCCGTCGTTAGCAGTCTCATCTTGTAAATGAATGTACTCCTCCGAGTGCAATGACTTTTGATTAAGTCGAATGAAGAGAAGACACTCAGCTTCAATTTTAGCGTATACTGGTGAAATAGTTGACGATATTGTAGAATATAATTTGTTCCGTTTTGAGGTATCATTATACAGTACGAATAATAATTAATTGCTGATACTCTTTTATTAAATTGTTCACCTGTAATAAGAAATAAAATGAATGATAAGATAAATACAAATGTGATTTAAGAACGTATCATTATTTCTTACATATATGGAGTATATGCAAAATAAGAATAAATGTAAATACCTGTAGCTGGATTAGTTTGCATAATATTGAAGTGATATCCGCCCTGCCCCTCCCAAAAAATTATGGGATACTGTAATGCATCTTAAGAATGGTGTGTTTCTTGTGACACGTACGATAGTGTTGTTTCGTCGCTGAAGAATTATATCCCGCGAATCACGTTCTTCTCCAACTATAACAATCGCTACTTCATTGATGGTAGGTGCATTGTAACGTCTGGCATGCTGTCCGATTGGTGTTTTGTCGGCTCTTATATGGATTGCGTAGTTATCCGCCGGCAAGTTATCAATTGAAGTTTTGAACAATTTTATAAGGGTGTTGTGTTGGTGCAGAAGAGTTTGCAAAGTTGATATAATATGCCATTTGGTGCCTGGAATCATATTGCATCGCTGATCAACTTTCAAATCATCGTCACCCATGTAGTATATTTGTAAAAATTTATGTTCAGCATCGGGCACTGGTAGAAGTGTTCCTATGCAATGATATATTTGTCCTTGAATTTTGAAAGTTGGCAAATATTTTTCTTGGAATATTTTATCGGCTCCAAAGGATGTCATTTGAAAAGCAGAATTATATTTGCGAATGTTTTGTAAAAAGTGCTTAGAATCGATAGAGTTTCCCAAAAGCAATGAGAACAGTGGTTCGGGCGGTGGATGCAAAGTTGGAAGTCTAACTTTGCCATTCGCGCAGCACATTCCAGGTGTTTCATTGTTGAACTTTCGTGCACCGCATTGTCCACACAGGTTATCCATTTTACCGATTTGTACACTTGGATGTAGATTGTAATCATAGTTAACATTACACTGGAACGCAGCAAGATTCAAGTCAAAATTAACGGTTCGTCGAGTTCGAGCAGCTCGTACATGTTCTGCTTCCACCCTTGCTGTTCGTTGCTCTTCCGATTCCAAGGTACGCGATCGAGCAGCTCGTACACGTTCTGCTACCACTCTTGCAGTTCATTACTCTTCCAATTCCAAGGCATGCGACTGAGTAGCTCGTACACATTTCGCTTCCAGTCTTCCTGTTAGTTCCTCTTCCGTTTCCAAGGCATGCGATAGAGCAGCTCGTACACTTCCTGCTACCACTCTTGCAGTTTGTTGCTCTTCAGATGCTGATGCACGCGACTGAGCAACTCGTAAACGATCTGCTTCGTTGCTTTCTTGTTGTACCATGCTTGTTTGAGATGCACGTAATCGCTTTTTGTTTCGTGCTCCGCTGGTAGATCTTCCAATTGATGTGCGCTTAGGAGGCATGATTATTTTGACAGATAATGCAACAACAACTGCGAACAAAACAATAGTATTCGTAACTAACACTTGAACGTCTTGCTTCTGGTTCCTCACTTGTTTGAGAAGCTATAGTTGAACTGATTCTGGTACACGCAATAGGCTATTTCATTAATTTCTGAAAACAATATCAGTTTATATAATCATGTTGAAGGAACCCGCAAAAAGTGCTTTCATTTAATTCCATTAGATATTTCTACAGAAAATTACAAACAAAAATACGCCATTTAAATTTGCCGTGAACAGGCTTTCACACGTCACACCAATGTATCCAAAGATGCAAGTCAAAGTTATCTGTGGAGTAGATAGCGCTAATCTATTTATGTTATTTTTTAAGAATGTACTTCTTAAAATAAACTTAGTTACAAATGGTGTGCAGTGCCAGAGTACAGAAATACATCAATAAAGATAGGGATGCATCATAAATGAAACACCCTGTATATATTATGTAAAAACTGATTCCAACTTGCTCGCAGAAATCATGATATAGCGGATAAATTCAGTTGTTTCATTCTGTGAATACCACTTCGATGCAGTAAACATTTACTATTAATAACTTACAATGTAGACAAAATATTTAAATGATGTCATAATACTGCTGTTGTCAGTGGGAAGACGTAACATATTCAAGCAATAATTCAATTCTAATACAGCCTGGACCAAATTTTTCAGGCAGAAATTAGGTTGTAATACAGCCAGGGCCAGCAAGACATCGTTAAATATACTTGGAAAAGTATTTCTAACATTGTCTAGCATTTAAATGCTGCAGTATTAAGACGCCAATTCCTCGAGGAATCGCGGTCTCCAGTAATCCCCTACTAACTTAACCTAACTTCACATCATCATCAAAACATCACAAATTATAATTTGATTATGAATTCTTGTAGAACTGAACTAATTAAATCGAAAATAAATAATATAATTTTTGATATCTCGCTTTGTTTTCGAGTTTAAGCATGTTAAAAATCAGTTATAGGTAGTCTATTACTCCATGTACTTTTGGTGACGTTTCTTCTGGCCCAGGCCGTATTTCAACTATAATAACATTCAATAGGAGAAAGTAAAACATGTATAGGTAATTTCCACTGCGAATATATAGTGGTATTGGGAATTTTTATTCAGGTCCAGGCCGGATCTCACCCTAACCTCCTCACTTTTGATATACAATTATGTTGAGAACTAAGCTAGATATCAAGAAAATGTATCATTTGTTTTTGATTTGTCTCGTCGAGTTACATTATGGGGAAGAGGGTTGGGTTTTTAAATATTTGTTTTTTGACAGGAACCATTTTCGACATCCCCTCGACAATTCACTAGAGCTTCGCCGTAATCGGACAAACGGTTTGCGGGTTTGTTTAAATTATGGGGAAGAGGGGTGGAAAGAGAGGAGAGGGATTGGGTTTTTGTGAAATTAATGTGTACAGTATTTCTCTCTCTTTTTTAAAGTATAAGTGTACAAATTCTTATCTAAATCGGATAAAAAATGTGGTTTGCCGAAATTATGGGGTAAAAACGTAATGAGGTTGGAAAGGGGGAGAGGGGATGAATATTCGGAAACCATACGTAGGCAGTATTTTTCTGTTTGTTTTAAAGTATAAGTGTACAAATTCCTATCTAAATCGGATAAAAAATGTGGTATTGCCTAAATTATGGGGGTGGAAATGGGGCGAGGGGATTAATATTCGGAAACCGTATGTAGGCAGTATTTTTCTGTTTGTTTTAAAGTATAAGTGTACAAATTCCTATCTAAATCGGATAAAAAATGTGGTTTTGCCTAAATTATGGGGTGTTATGGGGAATTTGGGGTGACTTTTTGGATTTTTTTTTACAGGAACCTTCGCAGACGCACACTCGAAAACTCTCCAAAGTTTCATTGCAATCTGATAAATGGTATTGGAATGCATAGAAGATGAACAAACCCACAAACAAACATTGATTTCTATATATAAGATTGGTAAGGATTGCACCATAATGGCGAAAATAAGGTTTCACATGAATTGCTCTTAAAGAACATAGAGCCCAATAGAGTCTTACATCAAAAAATGGGGGAAGCTGTAAAGAATGTTTTGGTGCTAGAACTAGCTCGGGAGAGTAGAAGCTTTGAGAATATTGCAATTAATCTTTATATATAAAGATGAATGTATGTTTGTTTTTCATACAAATCCACAGTTTTGATCCGATCTCGATGAAACTTTGCACACTTATCCTTTGAAACAAGGAGAAAAATATTGTCTACATTTGGTTGAAAAATTATCTGTATAAATAACACATGTTGTCTCATAACTTCGAAATACGGCGATAGACAGACACGTTGAATATGGTTGTCTCCGTACCGTGTTTCCGTATAGTGGACTGGCAGCTTAGTGGTTAAAGCGCTTGCTTACGAACGTCGTGGTCTCCGGTTCAAATCTCCGTGGAGGCTAAGATTTTTAAAAATTGTTTTTCATCGTAAGAGTCAGGCCTGGGCCATAGGTTATTCGGATTGAATCTTAAACTGTAGATATTAGAAAGTTAGGGGTGCAATGCGAGGCAAATCGTCGGTAGTCTTGCAATGTTGTAGGTGTACACTTTTTTACGTTATAATGATCCCTCAGGTGTTGTTCGCAGTCAGTGTGTGAGTGTGAACCACAGTAATATTATTATAAATACGGAAGTAAGTCTCTGTCTTTTTGTTACGTTTTGACGACTAAATGGCTATATCGTTGTGATGCAATTTTATAAGGAAATCTGTATGAAGGGCACAGGATATTTTTTCCAGTATGATTAATAGTTGTAGTCACAAAAATTTGAGACGTTATCGAATGGTGACAGAAATATGTTGAAAATTGATTCTCTTCAAGAGACAGGTTCGATGGTACAATGATATAGTGATAGCTTTCCTGTCATATTATTCCTACTTGATATTGTTTGGGACCAATCCTTCGTTAGCAACTTTCTATATTTAATTCTGGCAAAAAAAATTCTTAATCCACGCATACGAAGTCGCGGGTACGGGCTAGTATCTCATAAATGAGTACGTTGTCGGTGTAAGTCCTCATGGATTGATAAGAAAAATGGAAGCTATAACAATCAGAAAGATTAAAGCAGAATTAAGGATTTTTTACATCACAGTGGTCATTTGCTTTATTAAGCAGGCAGGCAACCCTTGTTTTCGAGCATGAGTGAGCTGGCTTTCAAGGTGAACGTACCAGTGCTGGAAGTTCCGCGACGTAGTTTTTGGACTCGGAAAAATTTTGAAATCTGCTCAGTGCTCAGGAACTTTTGTTTTAGTTATGTCTTAAACTTTCTATCATACTTAGGGGGTAGATGATGGAAGATTGCCGAGTGCTAGTGACTGATTGATTAGCGCTTACCTGCAGTCTAAGTTAAAGGGTCTGATAGTTTCGATGCCTTATTCAGTTTACTGGTACCAGACATTGTAAGAGAATTTTCAAGAATATGAACTTTTAATTTGTGTGAAGTGTACTGTTTCAAATTTTTTATATACCTTTAATTATTGGAGGGATAGAACTATATGATTTATAGCTTTACGGGCGGCGGAAGTCTTAAGGATAGAACTATAGTTTGGCGGCTGTAAGAAGAACCACTGCAAATAGTAAGAATAGGTACCAGGCACGGTCAAAGTTTAATTTCTAAGTGTTTAGAGCAAACCCCCAGTCAAAGACTTTACATTAACACAGTTTGTAACAAATATTGCACAGTTTTACCATTGTGAAATTCCATGCGTGGGCACATTGTCTTGATGAAATACAACTTTTTTTGTAGTCCAGGTCTCTTCATAAATGTTTTCATGTGGTTGGTCGAGAAGATTCATGTAGTATTCACCAGTTTTACTCTTTTATAGATAACCAACAAAAGAAAAAACTCTGGCTATGGCTGTGACCTTTCTGGCATATGAACTTGACTTCGCCTCTTTTGTTGGTGAACAGCCTCCAGCTTCCATACACAACTTTGATTGCTTTTCATTATCACTTGGTGTTAAAATCATAGTTCATGCATACTAAAAAATTTACACACAAAGGTGGTTGGGCCATTTTTAATATGATCCATAGTTTGTTGAGAAATTTGTACAAGTGCAGCATCAACATTCCACAAAATTTTATCATATTTAATTCTTGATCTGAAATATACTGTACCTATTCTTCAATGCATATGACTTCAGCTATGTCATACACATTTAATCGTTGATCATCAAATACGATACTTTGATTCTTATTGATGTTTTAATCTGTAGTTACAGTTTTTGGCCTTAAAAAAAAAATCACTTTTAAAAGCGGGGTTCCGAGCATCGCAACAGTGTTGTGACGGTTTTAAAACACTGTACACTGCAACATTGTTGCATCTTCACTGACACGCTAGTCACTTCTGAGATGCTTTACAGTATTGCCCAGCAGATTTCTGTCACTACATGATCGCCGAGGTGTGCAGTTGTGCTCTCTTGCTCATAGCAAATTTGAAATGAATCTTGTGAAATATATAGAAGAATTATTTGAGGAAGAATGAGAAGATGTGTTGTATAAGCATTACCTGAGTCTTGTTGGGAGACCAACTGAACCATTTTTAAAAAGCCGCAATGAACACTGCTTCTATAAAGGTTACAATGATGATAAATTTAGGTACTTTTGTCACTTTAATTAAATACAGTTTGATAGGTATATTTGATTGTTTGAAATAACTAGTCCAACGAATCAATTTTCCACTTATGTTTATTCTTTTGCGTGCCTTATACTAACATTACTCAAACAGGCATCATCTCGATCCAAAGATACCTAGTGTGAACATACAAATGTTGCAGCGATTCTAGCTTTCAATTAACTTGCAACTCCCAACTACTAACTAACTCATCTCTGCCGATCGCTTTATATAGACGCTGCAAATTTTCTAGAATAACACAAAAAAAAACCAACTGATGTTTCTCAAATGGCGACAATACAATCAACAATTCAAACCACAGTAAAGCAATCAGAATTAATACAAAACCATTCACAGTCAACATAAAACACACCGAAATGAAAATTAGAAATAGTTACACACAAAATTGTTTACATAAATTTATCCAAACCATTGAGAATAGTCCTCCAAACATTGTGTCTCACATCAACACTTAGAATTACAAACTTTTTGTCAATTTCTCATGGATAATACTGTACTTGAACATATTAAATAGCATTTACATAGTTTCTCTCCTACAATTTTTATTTAGACAATTTTACATTTAATTACATGGAAATTATACAGAAACATAATGAACTCCCAACTTGCTGCTATACATAATTTTTCAAAATAACATTTTATCCAAGGTCTGAGTTTGAGTTCAATTTAATTTTGTTTCTAGTGTATTAAGAACTTTAACCAAAAACAATAGGACACTGTTTAGGTCCTGTAAAAAAACTATTTTTAACATTGTGGTAAATGCTTATTTAGACTGTTACATTAGTTTAGTTTCAATATAAAGAGAAAAGTTGTTTGGATTGACACAATAATGTGGTAATTCTAGGTAGCTTGCTCATGGTTGTCTGACATTTCTTTAGGATTTTTCTCATTTATGTTCTAGGTTAGTTGTGATATAGCAGAGCATGCATTATTGGTGTCAAATGTGGACAGTGCATTTTGGTATTTTGATTTGAGTGCACTGAATAACATGCTGCAAGCAAACATTGAATTAAATTAAATTGCGATGGAGCTCACTCTCCGGTGGCAATTTCCCTAGTTCTCTAATTGCATGTTTCTTAGTATTTAATTATTATTATTATCATATATACTATCAGTGTTGAATTCTTCCCCAATATACTTTTGCAATTTATGAATTTTAATTGTAAATTCTTTCAGCTCTTTTTTTTTTTTTTCAAATTATTCATTGCATCCTTTGGTAACTTATTCCACTCCCTGACACTCCTACTCAAAAAAAATCCCACTCCCTTATGCATAAAATCGATTCCATCTTCTACTCATGTTCATCTACTTTATCATATCAGTTCCTAAGTGGTTTCCATAAACAAATTTAGCTGCTCTTCTTTGCACACCCTCATTTCCGGTATTTGATAACCAAAATGTGGGTTCCAAACTACACCACCATATTCATGCAATGGTCTGAGAAAAGTTTTGTAACCCAAGTCCTTACTTTCTCTGGTACATCCTTGCATTACTCTCTCTAGTAAATGAAGGATTTTGAAACGTTTGTACTAAATATTTTGTGTACTAGCAAGTTCAAGATTACATGATTCTGGAGAACCAAATTCAATCTGTGTATTCATATGGTTATTCTGTGCATATTTAGGAAAGCTCTGTGATTCAATGCCCATGATGTCATGTTTCATGATGACGTCAAAAATTTCTTTCTTGGCTTTTAGTTTTAGAATTGGTGGTAGTTTTATCAGGGTATTTCTAATGAGGTCCGAAAACGACACTAGATCCTCGTCCTCAACACACTTGCTGGCTATTGTCTCTAATATTTTTGTTGATTCTCTTTTCTGCAAAAAATCAAGATTTCATATTTATTTTGGCAAGTGCATTTTCTACCAGGAAAATGATGCAGTTGGGGTTGAAGAAGTTCCTGGGGAAGGTATTTGTGAATTTGTGCTGTCACGTTCATTATCACTGCTATTATCTTCTGCTGCTAATGCTGTTGGATTTCATTGCTCTTTATAATGAGTTGAAGACAGGGATTCATTAGTGTGATCAGACCCAAGGGCATAGCCAGGATTTTGTCCCCGGGAGGGGGCGGGGGGCAGGCAAGAGAAAACTGATAATAAGCATGCTACAAAAAATTATTAATGTAATACATATATATTCTATTAATATATTTATTAATGGACCCATTAATATATATATGTATATAATTACGCTAATAGTAATTTTCGAGCTACTTCATCTGCAATTTTATATAAAATTTCTCTGTTAACTAAACATACACAGACAGTTTAGATGTTTCATTAGCATCAATGACCTCAGTGGAGAAAGCACTCTCTGTGTTGCTTGTTGCACAAGGCTGAACCAAGGAAATTAGGATTGTGTTTTTTGCCACAGAAACTGATATTTTCACCTCATTTAACTCTTTCGTAAGGTCTAATTCTCAAAGATTTTCTGTTCTCATACCCTTGTCCTTCCATATTTTATCCATAGTTCGATTTCATAACCAAAAAAATTTAAGTTATAGTATTGGAATTGAATTTTTTTTTATCAACCGAACGACATACTTTTAATGGGATGTAGCTTGGGATTGCAATCCAGCAATGCGGGAACCCACATCATTTGGCAGTCTGGTGGATCTAGCACAAAAATTAAACAGATTAGCAATCCGTAAAATGGGATGAAAACATATTTCAGTCTTCCATCTTGTCTCCCTGTTGTCACTTTCCGGTTGTATCGTCCCGTTTGCCTGTACCCGTCATGTTGAAATTTTACTCTCGGTAACAAATGTGTGTTTATGTCGTCCTTCGTGATTGTAAGTAAATAGATTCACTTTTAAATTTTATAAGAATTCCAGTTTGTTTTTGTTGTGTGCATTACTGTAATTTGAGTTATGTCTTCCTATTGATAAACTAGCTTCCAGATTGAACACATAAAAAAGATACAATTGGAGTTGTTTCTGAGGAGAAAGTATAAACAATACGAAAAGAAGGTTACAAATATGACAGCTATTTCAAAATCTATTGAATAAATGACCTGTTAAAATGTTTTGTTATCAACTGTACTTCATCGTATTTGAGATATTTCTTTTCAAAAAATGGATTTCAGTTTCCTAATTCTGCTAATTCTATAAGATATATAATAACAAAGTTTTCAAATACCGAAAAGGTTGACATAATTGTTCAGTTTGAATATTTCCAGAAACAATGGCAAAGATTTTCATTGAGTTTTTGATGAGTGGACGTCACAAAAAATCGCCCATATTTGTACATTTATGTTCAACGCAAAGAAATACATTTTAATATCAGCTTGCTTGGAATATGCGGTTCGTGCACCAAGAAGCATTGCATCAGTTTTGGTCAAAGAACGGACTGACAAGCTGAGCTGTTGCTGATGAAACTGATGTTATTGGCAAAAGATCTGATAGAACAAGCATCATGGAAAACATTCTGCCTTGGTACCTGCAATTGTACTTTCACACATAATACAATTGGCAGTTGTCGGCGTTTTTATTACCCCCCTCCGCCCCCCCGAAAAAAAACAAGAAAACTACTGAAAGAAATTGAATGCACAGAAACAACTTTGACGAAGCTGTAGACCACGAAGACCTGGACGCCACAATTAAAGCACAAAGCGTGACCGTAACACTGGTTTCATCCACATACTGAGGTAATTCCCAGATATAATGATCTTAAAAAAGTACAGGAAGTTGTTAAGTTTTTCAAAAAGATTTTTATTTATGATCATTTCAATCAAATCAACTAATGAGGAGGCAGAAAAGGGCTTTCTTGGCTGCTTGCTATATTTGTAATTCTTTGCAAATAAGGTGACAGTTTCAGTGCTAATTAGATAGATAGATTATTTTTTGAACTGACTTGATTTACTGTGAGGCATGTAATGTGATCTTAAATTGAATACTTACCACAATTGATTATTTACTAGAGTTAGATTTAAAACAAAACGTGTAAAAGTGCAATGTATAATCCGAAAACATTGCTCCAGAGAAGCTATCAAGGAATTTAAATACGCTATGATAATTAGATCCCTTTCAAAAATCGTATAGAGTCTAAGCAGGGTGATTGGAACTCTGTTGTTGGGCAGATAAAATGTGCCGGACTTTCAAATCGGTACCAATGGCAGCTGCAGTTCTGGTAGATGTGTTTAAAATATTTAGCTCTCGTGTCCAGGTTGCTGTGATGATCTTTTATGGACTGACATTACTCTGTTAATATATCTCTTTAAAAAAAATTTGAACTTCACCAATTTCACCCGCCAATGTAGAGTTTTGAGTTTGTAGGGAGATGTACATGACATTTTTCTTAACTTTTTCAGTATGCTGTTTCAAAAAGAAACTTGAATGAATACTTAGTTTCAGCAGGTCTTCAAGAACACCTTGATGTTGCTCTTTACTTCTTAAAAGCAAGTCATTTGTAAGGTGTACTACAGAAAATAATCGAAGATATTATACATGACACGATTTGTCAATTGTCTTCTACTTACTTTTGGTGAGCAGTATTTATCATAACAGCGACCGGTATTTTTCCGAGAAGTTCTTAGAATCGTTAGCTGCTGATTGGTGATAATGTGATGAAACATTTTTTGTGGTATTCATGGATATTTTTAAAGTGACAGAAAGTTCTAGTAACAAATTAACTCGAATATATTAGCAGAAGAACGTAAGTCTGCAATCAACCATGATTAATTTTTTATTTCAAATTAGTGGCTTTAGGATCTACAGGAAGGTACACAGCAGCGTTTTAGCATTTCTCTTCAACACCGTTGTACTTAATTCATAAGACTGAAATTAATATGAAGCTGCGCTTGTGGGCAGTAACACTGTATGTATCGACATGACCACAGAATGAGTGAAACAACTTGACCGTTGGAGCGACCAAACTCTTATCCGGGTGACACCTGGGACAAATATACTATAAATTCAAGAGTAATAAATATTTTATCACAAATTAAATATTGCTTAGTGGTAATAAAAATAAATAAAATACAAACGAATGTAGCTAATTATAGTTATTACATAAAAGTCGTACTTTTCGTAGGTACTGTAAGTAATATTATTAAATGCCATCGTTGGCCTTACGGTAAATAAAAATTAATCGCTTTTAAAAAACTTCCTTACATCCATTGTTATTAGCTCTGGCGATGTCACAATATAAACGATCCGATGTGTTGTGTGTGGGTCGAGTCAGCCTGCAGTCTATCGCTATTTGGGCACGCGGCAAAGACTCCTCAATACTTGGCTCACGCACATTCAAGACGGTTGTATCTTTGTTCAAGTTGGCTCATGCGATGCAGCGACAGAGTGTTAGTAGGATCAGCACGAGGCCATACCAGCAGCCGTTTTATAGGTGCTAGAATCCGTCATCGGGGGTACACGAGAGAACTAATCCCCCCTCTATTATCAAACTGCGGATACCTGGCTACTCACACTAAACCCCCGCCGCGGATTCGGGCTCTTCCAAATCACCCGCCATTACAGCGGGGATGGTGAGGCAAGGCACCTTTCGCCACCCCATCATCACTGCAACCGTCACTTGAAACTCTAATCAACAAATCTATAGAAACGCGAAATGACATGATTAACTCAATATATTTTACCTAAGTAAGTTCTCCTTAGAATGGCAACAAAAATTTAATAGCAATAAAAAATTAGTATAACATGGGTGCTATTACCTTATCTTTGCTCATTCTTTCAGAGCTACGCATAATGCGTCGAAACATTTGGAAATGTTCAGGAGAATGATTGTTTTTACAATCGAAAAAGCTATTGCAGGCTAGTACACGAGTATCTAATTACTAGAAATCATGAAGTCACAGCGTCGTTCAGTAACTGAAATCGCCTACCAAAATTGAGTGTTAATGATTTTAGGAACTCTACCTTTGTCATTCTTGTAAAATTTGTTTATTGTATCCTCAATGGCTTCATATCTCATGTCTTCCATACTCTATTCTATTAAAATACAATTTCCATATCCACCAAATCACTTTTCACTTAGGTTTCTAGTATATACAGTGTGATGCATCACAGTGAATGTTGCAGCTAGTCGTGCATGAGAGATGTCCACGGTGGATTTACAAAAAGACACTGCCTGGCTGGGTTGCGTTGTGACGTGCGGCAGCCGCGCTCGACAGCAGAAATGGTTCGCGCGGCAAATAACCGGTTGGGTGCGCTCAAACATGGGTCGCACGGCAACAGCACAAAGTCGATGCGCAGCTTAAAGCACCGTGCGTGGCGCGTTGTGCCACCTCGCTCTCGCTAATGTCTGTTTCCCGCAGATAGTAGTAGCAAGCAGGTTTAAATCGTGCGAATCAAATTAATTTTTGAAAGTTGGCAGAACTCCAATCGAGCGCATACCAGCGTCCTGCTGGGGGGGGGGGGGGTATTTATGGGCTTTAGATCCAGTTTCAGGCTTGTTCTTTCATTTTTTATGAAAACAGGTGTCTGTTATATTTTTCCATCATTTTTACATTCATCACCTGCAGCAATAAATGGAGAAAGTTGCACATCCTTATCATTTGCTCACATGAGCGGTCTGGTGGCTCTGAGGTTAAGGTGTCTGATGGGAGATCGAAAGGTCCCTGGTTCGAATTCCTATCTCGGTGGGGATTTTCATAAGCCCTTAACCCGACCTTCACCTCTGACACAGTTTGTTGTGTAATGTGAAGTACACCAGAATGCTTCCATGGTTTTAATTCTATGTTAAACTGTAGGCCCCCTGTACCCTGAAGGATTGTCAGGTTAAGTTAAAGTGGCTACAACGGGTAGAATGCGCAACCAATAGAAACCCTGTCACCAAGTCATTATGACCACATGGAATTATTATTATTTTCTTACATAATATTGAAATTGTATATTTCAAGAGTGACAAGAGGTGTTCTATAGCTGTTGAAACAAAATTTAATGCTTATAGCAATGCCACATTCCACCAAAAGTGTTTTTAAGAGAATCGAAAAGATTTCTGGGAGAAATGGTACATACCTAACTGCTTATCTAGCATAGACGGGAAGCTTGTTTGTATAAACATTTTTCTTTTTTTTTCTATTGAAATGCTGGCCTAGGTTGATGCTAGCTTTAAGTT